>CM047816.1:64083103-64587331 GCA_026214975.1 Gentiana macrophylla | reverse complement strand
TGCAAGGTCTCATTATAATCAATTCCATAGATTGAGTATATCCACTTTGCCCCTGAAGTGCCTTATACACATTTGCGAGTGCCATCTGACATTGTGTTTGATATTAAACAACCATCTACACCTACGAGTTTAGCCCTTTAGGTGTAGGAATGTGGTCCAGTGTGTGATTTCTCTCGAGGGCATTCAATTCCTGCATAATGACTGCTTTTTAGTGAGGTGACCTAGAGCCTGTTGGGCGAGTGGTAGGTGTTTTGTGGCATCTAAGTTGGTGCGAAAGATCCTAAGTTGGTTGGACACTTTCCCATTAGGACATATATCTGTGATGGGATGTTTAGTGCACTCTCAGGTTTCTTCGCGAGGGCAATGGGTAAGACGATTGGAGGTTTCAATTTACGGAGGTATAACCACTTGATTCGAGGCGATTTGTTCATGTATTATCTTGGAGTTATGCAGAGACGAGATAGGAGGTTAAGTGGGATTAGGACACACGTTTTCTTCATCTGGTATAAATGATGGGAGGAGGAATGGTGGAGATGGTAGGCTCCGCTGCTGGTTGTTGGAGGAGTGGTTGAGGTGGAATACTCCTCTGGTTTTAGAGGCGAGTAGGATCCTCTTACGAGTTAGAAGGATGGATAGGTATTTACGGAGTAGGAGTGAAAGGCGGGTTGAAGTTAGGCAGTGTTAAAATCATGCTGGCGATCGCCTAAGCGCCGCCCTGAGCCCTGGACGATCCCCGGCGTCTCGACTTGGCTCAAGCGATTTATCCTGGGCGCTCCAGGCCCCCACTCGGGCGCTCTAGAGCCTTCTAGCGCTCTTAGGCCCTTCTAGGCAATTAGGGTTCCATCTGGCGAACATCCAAGTTTTCCCGGTGTTTAGACAAGAAAGAGGCATAAAATCCTAAAACCCCCTTAAAACCCTAAAACCCCTTGTAAAAATCCTAAAACCCCTTTAAAACCCTAAACCCCCGTAAAACCCTAAAACCCCTTAAAACCCTAAAACCCCATAAAACCCAAAAAGCGCATAAGGCGCCCCTGCAAGCATACCGACTTCGCCTTTGCGAGTTTTAGAACATTGAAGTTAGATATAGGAAGAGTTGGACCACTTTACAGGAATTGGTATCATTGAGTTTTGGTCTTTGTTTTGTTATAGAAAGGTGATCTTCAAAAGGTGATATCATTAGTCACATAGATTTGTGAGTGATAGGATCAAAGCATTTGTATCCTTTACTAAAGTGGCAGAATAACCAAGAAAAATGGTTTTGATGGCCACTCAGGATCAAGTTTGTTTCTATTTGGAGAGTGATTGTGCTCAAAGGCTAGGCACCGAAGACTTTTAAAGGCAAGGAGTTAGTTAGTTTAGAATCGGGGAAGGAGTTGTTGAAGACATCAATAGGAGTTTTAAACTTCAAAATTCCGGATGGCATTCTGTTTATCAAGAAAGTGGTGTGAGAGACGACCTCACTTTGATAGATTGTTGGAACATTATGGCATACTGTAATGGTTCCGGCTACTACAGAGGTGTCTGTTTTTTCTTTCTGCAATTCCATTCTGTTGAGGGGTGTTGGTACAAGTTGTTTGGTGAATAATCCCTTTTTTGGTTACAAAAGGATTGAGAGATGTATTAAGGAACTCAGTGCCTTTGTCAGACCTTAGGACTTGAATCTTGGTTTTAAATTGGGTTTCAATCATATTGTAAAAGCTTTCAAATAGGGCAGGCACTTCTGATTTTTGTTTCATAAGGTATACCCATGTCAGTCTAGTATGATAATCAATGAAAGATACAAACCAAGGTTTATGTGTGAGATTGGGGGTTCTGAAGGTCCCTGAACATCGAGAGTGTATAAGAGTAAAAGGCATAGAAGCTTTATAAGGAATAGATTTGAACACATTTCTAGTTTGCTTTCCCAAAATGCAATGTTCACATTTCAAATTGTCAATACAAATTTCGGAAAATAGAGAGGGTACATCATTTTTTCAAATAGGAAAATTGGGATGACCTAATCTAAAATGTAACATCATAATCCTATTACATTTAGAATCTAAGCAGAATGACAAGGCTTTCTTCACTCTTAAAATTGTTGTTATGGATGAGATATGAGACCACCCTCCTTTCTAGTTAACGCTAATCTTCATCTGTGATCCCATTTCACTAAAACTCACAATGAGTGGAATCAAAGTTAGCAATACATTTCTATCCTTACAATTGGTCGACAGAGAATAGGTTGCACTCAAGCTTAGGGACATATAAGATGCATTTCGGTAAGGTTTGGTAGGATATTAAGTTATTAATGGACCACTAGACCACCACTTGGAAACAGAGCCATCTGCAATAGTAACATAATGGTTTGCATTACTATTATGGAAAGACCTGAAATAGAGAGTAGTTACTAGTCATGTGGCTAGAGGCTCTGAGCTCACAATCCAAGTAGCATTCTTACTCTGTGCGAGTTCGGTGAAGAGTCTCCGCACTGGAAGTGGATGGCATCCTCTTGTCAAACAGATGGTTAAGAGTATCCATTTGTTCTTTAGTGAACCCACATGGTCTGTTCGGTGACATTGTATGTCTTCTTCATTCACCCCATTACCATCATTCCTGTTTTGTTGGTTTGTTTGGAGGTGGGGTGGTTTCATGTCTGATTTCAGTTGTTCTTTAATGTGCCCTTTTCTTGCAAGTAATCACACTATACCGAGCCTCTGCTCATTCTTCTTGTTGTTTCCTTATTGAAGGCAAGATTTGCCATCTCGATTATAATAAGGGCTGAATTCTCAGCAATAGGGGTAGGAAGAAGTCCTCCATTCATCACCCCTTTCTACTTTACGCTTTCCGATTGCCCGGAAAGCTTCTTGGATGGTAGGGAAAGGATCTTCAGGCTAAATCTCTTTCTCCTGCAGCATCAAAGTTAGAATTGAGGCCACTGAGAAAGTCAAAAACTCTTTCCTTTTGGATCCATTAGTGATGTTTTGCAGCATCATCAGTGCAGTCCATTTAATGAGGGTGAGTTGATCATATTCTTGCCAAACTTTGTTGAGGCTGTTGAGATACCTAGTGACATCTAGGTGTCCCTGTTTTGTGTCCCTCAAGGTATTTCGAAGACCAAAAGCCTGAATAAAGTTGCCTTTATCAGAAAAAGACTTGGCAACATTTTCCCAGATTTCATGGGCTGATTTTGCACACATCTGTACTTGGCTTATATCATCAATCATGGAATTGATGAGCCAAGACATAATCAGTAGCATTTTCAGTCCTCCATGTGTTGTAGGCTTTAGATTTTTTTTATCGATGAGGGGTTGGGTTTCTCAGGTGAGATAACCAAACTCGGGCTCATTGCATGTAGTTGTGTCCAAAGTGAGTTTTTAGATGTAATTTGAGTGAAGGATTGTCAAGAGTCACAGGAGTTGAGTCTTGATTAAAATATGCCATTCTCGAGTATAAACAGAATATGCAGGAAGAGAAAAAAAGATGGAGAAAAAGAAGCGAGGAGAGAGAAAAAAATCTGAATAAAGATTCAGAGCTCCGATACCATATAGAAAAGAGAAGAAGAGAAAGAGAAATATAACATTAATTATAAGCATCATTCAACAGAAGTCTCGACATCGACCTCGCTGACCGGGATGAAGCTCTGATGATATAAATCTGTGATGTAAACTATCATTATACTAACTCTTTCAATAGATAGTAAAGTGACAACCTTGACTTACCATTCTGAAACCTTAATTTATGTAGGCATGTTAAGTCTGAATATCAAATGTCATCCTTTACCTGTTTAGTCCTAGACGTTTTTAGTAGGACTCCTTGTAGCCTATATATTTGCTGTACATATGAAAAATTACTTTTTTGGATTTCCATATAGTATCAGAGCATCCATTCAAATAAATAAAACTCCTTTCCGATCAATATTAGAGGAAAGCCATGGCTTTCGATGCAACCTCTTTTGCCACCAAAATTGTTTCCACTCTGGCTAACATGACCGGAGCAAGGTCAAGAGGTTTCCAAAATGTATCAGTGACCATATCAAGCCACAAGTTAAATGGCACTAATTATTAACAGTGGTCTCGGTCCATCAAAATGTTCATCATGGGTCGTGGAAAGGATGAACATTTGATGGGAACCACCAATGGCTAGCGATCTCATATTTCAGGTCTGGAATGCCGAAAAGAATCTTTCTACCCTTAGTATGGCAGGCAATCATGTTCAACATGATAGAACAAAGCATGTGGATGTTGACATACATTTTGTTCGAGAGAAAATTGCAGGGAAAATCAATTGACAAAACTAGCAGATGTTCTAACTAAAGCAGTATCAGTTCAAGTCTTTCAGAACATTACATCCAAGCTTGGTTGTATCAATATCTACAACCAACTTTGAGGGGGAGTGTTGAATATTCACGATATTATCACAAAATAATTCTTATTTATTTTGTATGATTTGTTGTATAATCAGAACTGATTATTGGGATAAATTTGCCCATAATCTAGGACGTTAACGCGTTTATTTTTTATTTTTTGAAAAGCCGTCAGAATACGCCAGCTATTCCTGGTGTCTTTAGGTTTATTTGTTTCCTTTAATAGATGATTTGATTGGAAATTAGAATTACCATTCTTAGCCACCCTAAATTACTGTATATTTGTACCGTTTAATTTATTGCAAGTCAAGTGAATAAAATATTTATTGCCGCGCAAGGAGATCACCAGCCAAGGCTAGACAACTATGTTACAGGTTGTGGAAGTTTGGTTGTGATGTAGAAAACCATCCAAGTGTACTATATATAAGAGACAGGGAATCCCTTTGCCTCAGAACCCTGGTTGAGGGGAAATGCCCTACTGATGCTTTAACCTGTCTTAATGTGCTTCCATTACATTTTGCTATCTCTTTCTCCGCGCTTTTTTGCTTTGCTTGTTATTCTTTTCACCCTGTGGAAGCATGGTTTTTCGATTCACTGGTCTGTGGCTGCTGTATTATATTGAGTCTCTTCTGTTTGAATGGACATGTAACTTTTGAGGCTATAAAGTCTATCACCGTATTCTAGAAATACTATATAGGTTGGTTTTTTATCATGTTCTTGTAGTTACGGATCACTCATCATCTTTTGGAAAACTCATATCCTAATGCACTCTATCATAAACTTCTCAGAACTACATGCCTGAACCTTTTATGAGCCAAAAACCAGCTCAGAATTATTATTTGCCTTTGGTAGAAGTTTAATTCCAGTGACTTATCTCCGTTAAAGTCTTAAATGCACGTCTTCTTCAACTCAGAGAGCTTGTAGAAGGTAAATGGAAGCATAACATGTTGATTATGGACAGTCAAATAAAAAAGAAATTCTCTTCTCTTGATATGAGGGTTGTTCCTAACATTGAATCCGATCACAGAGAGCATTCTGTAAAATAAACTTACAGAAACATAATTAACTTGGTTATTCAGGTCAAAGATGCAACATTCATACACATTGCCCGACCAGCAAGAAAACCACAGAAGATTCTACTTTGTGGATGGAGACGAGACATTGATGATATGATTGTGGTAAGATCTGTCGATCAGATCTCCTGATTCCTTTTCTCTTTACATGAATTATGTAGGTTCAAAGAGGACATCTACCTCAGAATTTCGTCGGTCCCAAATCTGCTGAGCGGATACTTTTGTGTGGTTGGAGGCGGGATATGGAGGATATGATTCTGGTAAAGTTGCAAGAAGTTCTACTATGTGCCTTCTGCACCTTCAAATTCTTCGGAGTGCAACCTAGAGTGCATAGTTTTGCTTGCTTCCTTGTGGAAATTTGTGTTAAAGGCAGCTTTAGTGCCAAATTAAACTCTTAGCCTGTTGTATTAGGTACTAGATGCCTCTTTAGCACCTGAATCAGAGTTGTGGATGTTCAATGATGTTCCTGAGAAGGAGAGGGAAAAGAAGCTCATCGATGGTGGTCTTGACATCACCAGGTTGGTGAATATCACTCTGGTTAACCGGGAAGGAAATGCTGTCATCCGACGTCACCTTGAAAGCCTTCCATTAGAATCTTTTGACTCGGTAAGCAGTATGACCATATTCTGATAATACTATGAAAGGCATGTTTATTTAACGGAAATATTAAAGTTGTATAAAAATAAAAATAAACGTTTGGTAGTCCTAAAAAGAACAAACTCATCAAGGTCTAGTTACATGTATTCCTTCAAGTGGTAAGCAATGTCGTTTATCTTCGGCAGAATGTTAAATCTTTTTGAGTGTTTGTTATTTGACAATGCTCCTCTTGGAATTCGTAGATCTTAATCTTGGCTGATGAATCTGTTGAGGATTCTGCAATCCAGGCTGATTCAAGATCACTTGCCACTCTACTTCTAATTCGTGATATACAGGTACCATACTATACATTCATTGTCATTCTTTTCTTCCTGAACTTTTCAAGCTGTTCACAACGGAGGCAATGGTCATTTTCTCAGTTGAACAGTAAATAATAACATGACCGCAACAGTGAATTTTTCGCAACTAATATTAACATACTTTTCTTTCGTAATTCATGCCTAATAGTGTTGAATTGCATTGTGTTTAAATGTTTGAATTACTTAAGCTTTTTTGGGTAGATGGTATTACAACATGGTATCAGAGTAGGAGGTCATGAGATCAAATTTCTGTCTCCACTTCCACTTCCACCCCATTGAACTCTCCAACTTTTGGGCCTCCTTTTTTTACCTTGCTGTGTCCTTTATATGCTATTGTGTGCTCTGTATTGGCCCAAACTCTTTTCTATAAGCCCACTCACTTGAGGGGCCGTGTTAGCATTGCGTCTAAATATTTATATTGCTTACCTCCCAATAGCTTATGCTTTTGGGAGAGATTGTAATTCAACAAATAGAATTACTCGTTTCTGTTACCTGGTTATATTGTCCCAATGGACATACAAAAAAGGGGGGAGATACACTTTTAACATGAAATCGAAGCAGGTGCATCCTTTATTTGTACGTACATCGTAGTTTTAGAGTAATAGCGTTGGGCTTGTTTTCAATATCACAGCATATGCTAGCCTCAAAGCAAGGCTAGGCCATTCAGCCTAATACTCTCTTATTTCAATTGCAATTGATCTCATTTAGAAAAGAAGTGCGCATTTAATTCTCTGATGATGCGCAATGTTATTCTTGTGTAAACATGATTGTCATATTTCTTTTGCTTGCCAGAGTATGTTAACGGAATGTCTTTCATTGTCTTAACGAGCAACAATCTATCCTTCTTTGACCCTTTGTTTCTTTATAGCTTTGAATGAATTCATATAGTGAATAAGGCTTCAAAACGTTCAAGTAAATATGAAAAAAAAAGGGAATCTTGCACAACTTTGCAGGCAAAACGCCTCCCATACCGGGAAGCAAAGGTTTCCCAAGTTCATAGGAGCAGCTTCTTGCAAGGTTCCTGGATAGGAGATATGCAGCAGGCTTCTGATAAGTCTGTTATTATCAGTGAAATCCTTGACCCAAGGACCAAGAACTTATTATCCATGTCTAAAATCAGTGATTATGTCCTGTCCAATGAACTTGTCAGCATGGCCCTTGCTATGGTCTCAGAAGATAGGCAAATTAATGATGTCTTAGAAGAGCTTTTTAAGAAGAGGTAATAACTTCTTCCTCTTTTTAAATTCCAGCTTATAACTTTTTTTAGCTTACACTAGAATCAGCTTTTACCTTCACATACGGAGTAATATTTATTTTAGGTTCAGGTTGAGCGACATTTTCCGAGGGAAACTTGAATCTCTACTTTTTAAAAGTAGAAAATCTGACAAACATGCCTCGTTTTAATCATATTTGAAATGCACGCTTTCAAAAGGCTTTTTTTTTTGTCAAAAAAAATAATAAAAATTTAAGTGTAGAAAACATTGTGACTGCGACAGGATTTGACATTTTTCACTTCCCTGTGTTCAAAATGTTTCAAAAAGATTGTCAAAAAAAATAAATATGTAATTCATCACGGTTTCGAAAGCTTTTGATCAATTTCAAAGCATTTTAAAGTCTAGGAAATCGAAAAAGTGTCTGACAATGTGGCAGTCCTAGCATTTTTTTTTCTTTAATCATACGAAATTTCAATAGTTATGTGAAAACAAAAGCGTCGAAAGTATAGATATCAAATATGATAAAAAGGAGACACATCTGTCTTTTTCCTTTAAAAGCTTACAGATTCAAGTTTTCCTATTTGAGTTCTGTAGAAATTTAGAGAGGAAAAGATAATATTTTTATTCATAATAAAACTGAATTTCAGCCCACGGCTTTATAGATACAAAACAAGCCCTAAACTTGTGCTCCCTAAGTAACTTAATCAGCATGGAAAAATAAAACAGGTTGCCTCATAGATATGGCGATCTATAAAATACAAAATACCGAAAATACACCTAATGAAACAAAAAATAAAACAAACTGCTTAAAAGACTAAAAACAAAATAAGGACTTGAGACTCAATTTCTCAACAAATTCCCTTGTCAATTTTTTTGCCCGTCACCTTTTGAATGTCTGACCTGTTTGTATACACAGGGAAATGAGATGCACATAAGAGGTGCAGATCTATACATCCGCGAGGGGGAGGAACTAAGCTTCTACGAAGTGCTTCTACGAGCACGTCAGAGAAGAGAAATTGTGATTGGATATCGATTGGAAAACAATGAAAAAGCTGTCATCAATCCTCCAGACAAAGCCGAGAAGCACAAGTGGTCGCTTAAGGATGTTTTTGTTGTCATTGCGGAGAAAGAATGAGCTTCCTGTTCATAGAGACCTGATGAATTTGCATTGAACTTGCTACTGTTGGATGTAATATCATCGGATGGATCAAAATCCACCCGATTACGCAGCGGAAAGTATAAGATCTAGATATAGTCAACCAAATACATAAAATAATAGATCTAAACCTACGAGGGGTTTAGATTACCAACCTTTTTATGGTGCAATTACTCCAAGAACAAAGGTCAATCCAAGATCCAAGCTAGATGAGAAGCCAGTCTTCCAACGTGTCTCCAAACAACACCAGGTGGATGGTGTTTCAAGTCGCCGGACCACCTCGATATGCTATCTTAGAAAACCCGAAGTTTTCTAAGCTATTTTCCTCCCAATATGTCGTGTATTATATGTGATATGAGGTTTGGGAGTACTGTCTTTATATAGGAGAGAAATTTTTGTCTTCCAAGAATTTGATTAATTAATACAAAATCAATTAAATTAATCATTTTCCTTAAAATGATAAATCCAAAATATTCCTAAATTAATTAGATATACAAAAGATTTTCTTTTCCTTAAATTATTTAACAAATAAATAATTTAATCACATATATTATAATTATCAAAAATAAATTTCCTAATAATAATAATAAGGAAAAGAGGCCAAACCTATTAGAAAATAGGTCACACGCATTCTTCCATTAAATTGGACCGGGTTCATTTAAAAATTTTTTTCCGCAGATTTAATTATCTAATCCAACTAAATAATTAATCAACATATCAATTAAATAGTCTAATCCAACTATTTAATTATAATTGAGTTAAACGACGAGAAAATGTATATGCTATATTGTGAATCACGCTTAATTAATGACCCATATTCAAGAAATTCTACAATAAATTAAATAAAATTATTCGTTAGATCGAACAATTATATCCAACTTATTAATTCGGGATTATACGACAATAAACCCAAATCGAATTCGTTGAATCTAGATATAAGCTTACACTCAACTTTGAGTCGATAAGCGCCCATCGATATAATCATTACATACGGATAAATCCTCCATGATCGTTTTCACTTCGATTCGGGATATCTCTCAGACCCTTCTCAAACATCTTATCATTATTTACCATTAACCCCTAGTGATCAATTAGTTCATAACTAATATAATATGAAATGGTGCCATCGATCGCTTTAGGATTAACAAATAAGAGAATGTTTCATCTACTTCCCTAGGAAGGAATGGATCCATATCTATGATAAAGACGTATCATTCACTCATCCTGAATAGAGCAAACGAGAAGGTTGGACCACATACCGTGAAGTGATCCTTACTTACATATCAAACTCTACCATAGTCTAAGCGATTGTCTCATGATCACCTCAGATTGAGATTAATCCATATATGATCATCTTGTGATTCGATAAGACTTTCGATCACGGAATTATATCGAGAACTCAAATCAAATCGGTCCAAATTTCTATATGATTATCATCATATATAAATGCCCCACTAGTACCCTATTACCGATAGTCCGGATAAAAGCTGCCACACCTAAAGTGTTCGGGCGCATTATTAACAAATTAATCTTGAGACCCGCACTCAGATTAATAAACGCCTACGGACTAAGTTAATTTTTAAGTACATCTCACTAACTCAATCCTCTTGTGTATAGCCATACAACCGAAAGTTATGTGATTACATAAACGAGGTACTTTAGGGTTTTCAAGAGTTGTCTTAATTATAAGCATACATGCATATAATAAGATGAATTATTAATTATGTCATAAAAACAATTAGATAATTGTCTTTCGTGCACTACACTGACAATCTCTCACTTGCACGAAAGTCAAGTGGATTAATTGTTTTAGAGCACACCCTTTATATCTATATCTACAACATTCTCCCACTTGCTCAAAACAAGTGAGACATATCCCCAAGATTCATACCTCCAAGCGCATCTTAGTAATTCATCATTCCAAGCACGACCGAGTGTGCGCGCACAGGTAGGTCGCTGACCCGGCGCGATACTTAGAATCCGAATACCATGTGACTCGGTACAACGATCAGGTAGGTTGGCGGCTTGAGTCAATCTTTGGGATCAAACGTCGCTTTCCATCTAATCCGTGGTACGATTTCAATATGCTTATGACCTCAGGTGATTGCAAAATCCTTATGAGCTACATCTCCAATGTTTTCACAATGAAGTGGTATTGACTTTCATTGGATAATACTTTATCACATGAGTAAACACCGAGACCGAGATCAATTTAACGATCAACCTCAACCGGCTAAGGCCAGAATCAGTGTTATCACTTATATTCTAGTTTGCACCTGAATATACTAGCATATTATTCCTCATTCTCCCGAAGTGACTTGAGGATTCTCTAAACATCCCATTTAGTATTCATCCGCAGGTTTAGACAAGCATTCCTGAGAGGTAGGGTAGACTACATCGTAGAATGTTGCATTCCTCTACGCAAGAACATCTTAACCATTGAGGTGGATGAATGGGATTGCCAATTGCTTATTTTCGAGAATTCGAGTGAGTCAGATTCTTTAGAAAATAGCCCGATGGCATGTTAGCCTCTGACTTTAGATAACACACCCATGTTGTTTCCAACAGTTTCAGTGTTGCCATTCACAGACACTAATCTACATACTACTTTACTAATATCGAAGCCCAGTCTACGAAAGACTTATCAATATTCTGGTCAAGTCTACATATTAAAATATATGACTTTGAAATGACCTAGAGGTTTGCTTTAATCCCCAAAGGATATGAGCTATGGCAGGCATCCTGCCAAAGGTTCTATCTGAATAAATTAAGATACCGTTAGTCTCGCAAAAAGGTTTAGGGAATCACCCCTATTTCCTGCTTTGTAACGAATTTGTCATTTGTTCTTAGCTAAAACCCTTCTGTACTGAATGAGTTCAGATTCCGTTGTTCGGCAAGGAAGTCTTAGGGAATCATCCCTATTTCCCGCTTTCTGACGAAAGCAAGCAAGACTGAGTGGTAAGAGAGATCACGGTCTGGTTAACTCTCTACCTTTTAGGGAATCACCCCTAAATTACTCAGCTTTGCGTTGAAAGTTAAACTTTCCTATTCATTCGACTCTTCTCCGTGTAGTTCCAATTACTCTCACTGGGCCTGAGATACTCGGTGGTTCTACAAGAGTTTCAAGTAACCCTGGAGTATCAAACTCCATTCACAGGGTTATGGCTTTTAAACCAACCTCTATGATCAGGATCCTATACAGCCCACGAAGGACTATAGGTCATCAATGTACCCTATAGACCGCAAGGTCCTGCAATGTGTAATGGACAAACCATACGCCCACTGCGTTCGGGGTGGATTGATATACTGATATAGTTTAGTAGTTTTTATTAGTGTTATCACCAACTGCCGGTGTTGGATGTGGACTGAACAAATCAGTTAGTAACATCTTGAGTACAAATACTTCAAGATGCAAAGCTGTGATTTATAGACTCTATCGGATCGAGTTTGACAAAGATAACCGCTCATTCTCTCGATTTTTCGAGTTTTATAATCAACCTTTACTCAATGTATTAAGATATTTCACGCTCTGAACGTGTACGCAAAAATTTCCAGTCCTACCTTCAAGCACTAAGTGCTAAATGTCTATATTTGCGGAAGTGGGGTGAACCGAATTCACTCCGTATCCACAAATGTTTAGGCATTCTCTAGATAGACTTCTCGGTTTCACATGATAATGTAAGCCGTTATTTTTGCAACTAATATCTTAAATGAGTTAAGCAGTGTATCGTAGCACATCAATAACTATATAAGGCAAATTTATAGTGTATCCCTTAGTGAAAACATTCCACTTGGAGGTAGGCCGAGCATCAGTCCCGAAGACTATGCGAAAGCCTATACTTGAGTATGGAATACCATATCTCTGGTGAAATCAGAGATTCCTCCTAATATTTTGGATACACTTATTGGAGTTTCGAGTAGTTGTCAGACTAGATGTCACTACTTGAAAAAACTCCTACTAGCTTGTATCTTTCATATGACCCCGAAGGTCGATATGAACAAGCTATGTAACTTCTTTAAATCTATTACCCTTTCCCGATTGAAAGGAAACTTAGGCATTGTTCCTTTGAGACAGTGTTCCTTTGACTGGAGATAGGAATCACCTTAAGCCAGTCTTCAGATCTTGTCTTTTGGGAATATGCACTAATTAATAGAATAGAAAGAAGCGTTTATCGAAATACGGAAACCATTTGCGTTTATATATTTTAAGATGTGTTACTAATACATTTTCAAAGAATGCTTAGTGGTTCGACTTTATCAAACAAAGTTCGAGTCTTGGGTTCGTACTACGAATGTTATATTCATCGTCAATAAGACAAACAAATTATCCTATTGAAAATGAATACGTTCGCTCCAACGAATCCAAAAAGAAAAATGAATTTATTGTGATACTCAAGAATTGAATCCGAGATTCATTTCCTTATATCACTCACACTAGTCTATCACGAAATAAGCGCCCGCTGTCTATTTTATTTATCGTTTAATGCAAAGCTACCTAGTTCTTCCAAAGAACTTTAGCTTTCGAGAAAATTCCTAAGGTGCATTGGTCAGTGATCCGAAATCACTTTTCCTATCCTCTAATTTCCAATTTATTAATTTTCCGGTTTAGCCTTAAAACTACTTAGTTTAGATGACTAACACGTATGAATATTCTTTACCATTCTCGACTTTCCTTAGATAGAAATAGTCTTGAACTAGTAGTTCGTTTTGAGTAGACACTACTCTTGAACGGTGGGATGTTCAGTGTTACTTGCTTGGACTATCGATTTTTCTAATCGTCAAATCATAAGACCAAAGCTCCCACTAGTTTATCGGTTCAAAATACCGTCTAACTAGCAACACTTTGTATTTATGATTTTTCAAAGATTAGAAAATCCCCGTAACTAAGCTCCCACTAATTTATCGGTTCCAAACATTGCCTAACTAGCAATCTTTGTGTTCATGATGTTTGAAGATTGGAAAAACTCAGAGCTAAGCTCCCACCTAGTTTATCGGTTCCAAATCTTGCCTAACTAGCAACGCTTTATTCTTGTTTTTTCAATGAAAAGAGAAACTCACGTGCAGACTATTACACATTTCTAATGATTCAGAAAAACAACAAATCATAAGACTAAGGCTCCCACTAGTTTATCGGTTCCAAATACCGTCTAACTAGCAATGCCTTATGTATGATTTTCCGATTTTTCAATTAGAAATTTGATGTGTAATTACACTTTTAAAATTCACTAAATGAATTTTATATATAGTCCTAAATCATCTTTTGTAAACTAAATACGATGCGTTTCGTTTTACACGAGCGACATCCGTGACATACCTATACTATGTCATTAAGTTTTTAAAGGCTCAAGAGAAAATCTTTTCCGAAAATTAACTGCATTTATTGATAATTACAACGTACTTGTTACTTTTCATATTTTTAATGAAGTCCTATTACTAACAGTTTAGTAGCCTAAAGATTTAGTTGTAAAAAATATGACAGAAAGTTAAATTTAAAAAATAAATTTTCACTACTAGATTTTTATTTTAGGAATTATAAACTATAAAAAGTTTATCCTACCATTCCAAGGATTTTACCTCGCATAGTAATGTCCGAGAGGGTCGATATCAGCACTATGACGGTTAAACTGAGACAATTCTCAATGATTAAGCTTCGAGAATCGAACATCTCACGGGAATCAGACATCCCGGACCTTAATCATTGATTACCTTCCTTTTTCTAGCCTAGATATTTCCAAAATATCCATAAAGAGTGTGACCTACTATATCAGATCTCAGAGTACGCCCCGAGTATGCCTACGAGGGGCGGTCAGTGACCCGGCGAGTACCCGATATCCTATCCTTTCGGAGACCAAGTCTTGAATTTTGATAGCGGTGAACACCATCCGAAGGGGGCCAAAATCAAAGCGGCACGAGGTGTCACCATTCTCTCACGTGCTTGCATCTATAGTAGAGGCCGTGGGGTTGGCTGTCGCCTTCCCCGCTCCCACTCAATAATTTGAAAAAGTGGTGGGTTTACTAATTACGGTTTCGGTCTTGACCATAAGAAACAATGAATCAAAGTACTCCGAACAGGGTCGGTTAAGTAGGCAAGCCTACGCCGTCTTATTTGTTGGAATATATGTGACAGTTCAGGCTAATCCGGCAAGAGAAGCCCCGTTTAGCCCGAAGGCTTATCGGCTATGCTAAGTCTTGTCGAATTCATCGCGGTCGTACATCACACACGCGTGGGAGTCGATTGAGCCAAGCTCGGTTGAACTCGCCCAACCATGGTTAGACCATTTCCGAACCCATGTACTAAGATTTTCTGATTTCTAAATTGTCACCCAAAGCGTAATCTCGTTTCTGTTGAAGATGGGTTCACTGAGAAGCCATCACCGAAAAACTCAATGATTTATCTAAGTGGGATTCACCGAGAATCCATCATTAAAATCGTAACGATTGACAAAACCTAGGTCCTCGGTTTTTATAATTAGTTACTTAATTTTAATTAACTACCACATATTAATTAAAACAAGTATGTTAACTAATTAATCGAGTTATACACGCCTAATTTAATTCGAAATTAAATATCTACGTGTATGCATTGCAGTGGAATCATAAAAATGCATGTCATGGCAATTTCCGGTTATATCATTCAATTTTCGATCATACACGAAAAGAAAATAACGGAAAAATAAACACCGAGATGGACCGTTGGTACCCCCGACTAACCTATTTTCTAAGGAAAAGTAAAACCTTAAACTATGTATTTGAGTCTTGATCTTCAAATCTTGATCTCGAACCGCCGGATCACGAACCACGAACACCCGAGAGAAGAAATGTTTTTTAAATTAAATAAATCCAATTTATTTATAATAAAACCCTTTTTAGTTTTTTTTCTTTCATATTTTTCATTATTGCGGCTGAATTATAAAAAAAAAATAGATTTTAATATATAAAAAACAGATTTATAAAAAAAAAATATTGCAGCCGCCGAAATTAAACCCTAACCGTATAAAAAAAAAACAGACTTATACCTGTAGCGGATTTTAATTAAAAAAACAGGTTTTTAACCGTTTCTCCTCGTTCATACCTTGGGTTTCACCTTGATCTACAAGGCAACATACATGAACTATTTCGAATTCATAAAAAAAACGAAATAAAACAAACATCTAAAACATGCTTTTCCACTCCTAGGTCTAAAATTTAAATACTTTGATTGATAGATCAAAGGCTCCGATACCACTTGTAGGATGTAATATCACCGGATGGATCAAGATCCACCCGATTACGCAGCGGAAAGTATAAGATCTAGATATAGTCAACCAAAATACATAAAATAATATATCTAAACCTACGAGGGGGTTAGATTACCAACCTTTTATGATGCAATTACTCTAAGAACAAAGGTCAATCCAAGATCCAAGCTAGATGAGAAGCCACAATCTTCCAACGTGTGTCTCCAAGCAACACCAGGTGGATGTGTTTCAAGTCGCCGGACCTCCTCGATATGCTACCTTAGAAAACCCGAAGTTTTCTAAAACTCAAACCCAAGGAAAATAGCCGAAATTTCTAAGCTATTTTCCTCCAAATATGTTGTGTATTATATGTGATATGAGGCTTGAGAGTACTCTCTTTATATAGGAGAGAAATCCTTGCCCTCCAAGGATTTAATTAATTAATACAAAATTAATTAAATTAATCATTTTCCTTAAAAAGATAAATCCAGAATATTCCTAAATTAATTAGGATATACAAAAGATTTTCTTTTCCTTAAATTATTTAACAAATAAATAATTTAATCACATATATTACAATTATCAAGAAAACAAATTTCCTAATAATAATAATAAGGAAAAAGCGGCCAAACCTATTAGAAAATAGGTCACACGCATTCTTCCATTAAATTGGGCCGAGTCCACGTAAAAATTCTTTTCCGTGTATTTAATTATCTAGTCCAACTAAACAATTAATCCACATATCAATTAAATAGTCCAATCCAACTATTTAATTATAATTGAGGTGAAACGACGAGAAAACGTATATGCTATATTAAGAGCCACGCCGGGAACCATGAACCCATATTCAGTAGCTACAATAAATTAAATAAAATAATTCGTCAGACCGAACAATTATATCCAACCTATTAATTCCGGGATTACACCACCATAAACCCAAATCGAACTCTCGCGAATATAAATATAAACTTACACTCAACTTTGAGTCGATAAGCGTCCACTGATATAATCATTACATACGGATAAATCCTCCATAGATTATTTCACTTTGATTCGGGATATCTCCGTAGAGACTTCTCGAAACATCTTATCCTTATTTACCATTAACCCTTAGTGATCAATTAGTTCATAACTAATATAATATGAATCGGCGCCATCGATCGCTTTTAGGATTAACAAATAAGGAATCAGATGTCTACTTCCCCGAGGAAGGAATGGATTCCATATCTGTGATAGCACAGACTACTCACTCATCCCGAATAGAGCCAACGAGAAGTGTTGGACCACATCACTGAAGTGATCATTACTAACACATCAAACTCTACCCTAGTCTAGCGGTTATGCGTGATCACCTCAGGATTGAGAATAATCCATATATGATCATCTTGTGATTCGATAAGACTTCTCGATCATGGAATTTTATCGAGAACTCAAATCAAATCGGTCCAGCCCTATATGATTATCATCATATATAAATGCCCCACTAGGTACCCTATTACCGACAGTCCGGATAATACTGTCACAACTAAAGTGTTCTGGGCGCATTATTAGCAAATTAATCTTGAGACCCGTACTCAGATTAATAAACGCTACGGACTAAGTTAATTTTTAAGTACATCTCACTAACTCAATCCTCTTGTGTATAGCCATACACTAAGTTATGTGATTACATAAACGAGGTACTTAGGGTTTTTAGTAGTGTCTTAATTATAAGCATGCATGCATATAATAAGATGAATTATTAATTTTGTCATAAAAACAATTAGATAATTGTCTTTCGTGCACTACACTTTTGACATTTCACGCATACGATGTTGGACAAATTTTACAATACAACCGTTGTATGAAGGTTGTACCAAGTGACATATATTACAACCTTTCATTTCTAACCTCTACACACGATAAAAGTGTATTATGTGAAAAATAGTAAAATGAAAGACCCTAATGTATGCCCCAAGACAACCTTCCTACAAATGCTGCACCATGAAATCACTCCTGATGTTGACCTTCTGAAAGAGGATTTTATGTGCTTGATCAGATAAAAGCCGACTCTTAGAGCAAATTAGGTATACATGAAATGCAATAAATGGTTTAGCAGCCTTAAGCATCTTTGGTAGAAAGGGAAAGCATTCTACAAGTGAAAGTGTTGGTAAAGTTCTCTATATATCACTAAATCTTTTTATTATTATAAATTATTATAATAAAAATGACGGGCCGAGTAATCGTGCCTTAAGTGAAAATTTTGTTCAAGGGTTATTGATTGTGCAAAAAAAACTACGACGTGACAGTTATTTTTAGGGTATTGAAGATGTGTAAAATGTGGTATATAAGTTTAGAATATTTTTTATTGAATATGTGTATTAATTTGAGTCTTGCTGATTTTTTTAGCTTAAGTATAAAATAAACATTAGCCTAAAATACACTACGAAGATATAAAGGCGGGACTCTAGAGAAAATATGGATTTTGAGGGGGGCAATGGACAGCGGCGTGGCCTTGTGAATCTGTGCCCATGGACGGCATGTCCATTTTACGGTGTGTTTTTACTGTGTACTTGTCAATCTGTGCCTATGGACGGCATGTCCATTTTACGGGGTGTTTTTACTGTGTACATTTGGATTGCACCCATCATTCTTCATGATACATGCGTGTCCGTGCTTGCTAAGAACATATATATAAGCCGTTTTCAATCATTACTGTTAAATAGTTTGAATTTTTAATAACCGTTGGATTCTCTTTTTAAGAAATTAAAATTTTTGTTTTCTAAAAGTGCAATTTGGCAATAAGTCTCGCAGGGATGGACGCTTCTCATGTTCAAATTTATTTCAATTACCTTTGTCTGAAAAACAAATATTCGAATAAAATTTATGGTTTAAGTTTGAATATGACAAGTTTGAGAATTATTTGGACATTTAGCACATGGTTAAAAAAATCCTTGTTTTACAAAGACAAAATCATAGTGGAGATCCGATAATACCTCTATTGTTATTTCTCATTCAGATAAAAACAGAAAATTCTCAGTCTCTATCAACATTTGTCTGGCTCTCTTTCGTCTGATAAGTTAATCCGGAGCATAAGCTGGAAGTCACGGCGGATTCGATTAAAGTAAATGGGTTGATTTCAGATTGATAACACCCTTCAGTCACGATGGTTAAAAGCGGCGTGTATACGCGGAAATGCTTGAAAGTTCTCGATTAACATCACATCTCCCACATTCCCGCGGACGAAGTGGGAGGACTTTAATGTTGGGGTTTCATTTTTTATTTTTTTTTAAATCCGGAGCATAACCGTTTTTTAGGGTAAGGACATTATTATCTACAAACCCATTGCTGAAGCTTCTTCCCTGCTTGATTCTTTCACTATGACCAACCAAAACGTGCAGTCAATTTCTCCCTAAATCACCCAATGCCCGAAATAGGTCCGACCTCCTTTAAATGTCCTCAAATCAATGTCGTTCATGTTAATGGATTTTTTTATTTTTTTTTTGCCCCTAACTGGGTTCATGTTAATGGATTTTAGCTCTTACTTACATGTTGTGTCTTTTTATCTGAGAGAAGATTAGGGAATTTACCAGCACACCATTTAGCTAAATTTGTGCTTCATAAGATATGAAATATATGAAGAATATCTCATTTGCATGACTCCTTGTTTCTGGAAAGCACACGTATAGAAAGAAAAGGATTTTAAGGATTTGATGGAAAAACAAATTGATGGCATCATCCTCAAACTCATCACCATATGCAACATGTAGGTTTCACTGGCGAAAGTGCCGTACGGAATGCATTTATGCATCCTACTTCCCACCGGACCAACGTGAGAAATTCGCAAATGTACAAAAGGTATATTTGGAGCAAGCAACGTTGCCAAGTTGCTCAATGATTTGCATCCTCATCAACTAGAGATGATGCCGTGAGCTCCCTCACTTATGAGGCCGACTTGCGCCTCTGTGACCTGCTTCACGGATGTGCCGGTGTTGTCTCCATCCTCGAGCATCAGCTCCACCAGCTTCATTGGACCTTATCTTGGAGAAATCATAACTCAACAAATACCAAAGCGTAGGAAGCACCAACCATGGCCCAAGAGTTGTGGAAGCCAACAACCAGCGCGCTGCGAGAATTGGGTGACACGGTCGAGGATCGAGATCGACACACCGTATTACAAATTTTTAATATCGACACGGGTCAGGGCAAATATTTGAAAATTTTAGCGGTCAAGAAGTAGATATTAGTACATAAAAATTTTAAATTGTGTATAATATACATAGATTTTTTTTTTTTTTTTTTTTTTTGGGTCAAGTGACCCTTTTCCTTAGGAGTGGCGCCGCCTGGCCACAACCATAAGCACGGGTGCCACGTCGTACTACCCCCACCATCAACACCACCATAATCATTATCAGAGCATTGGGATAAGTTTTCGACGGAGAGCTGCTGGCGTTCGTGATCAGTTACACCACCACCATATTGACCACCAATACATCCAAAAAGAGATCAACCGCATGTGACTCATACTATTGGTGGTGATCCGAACAACCTTATTGATATGAAGGTATCAGTACCAAACATTGGTGGTGAATCGAGCAAGTTTCAACATTCTAGAGCCGGAGATGGCCGCAACATGTCAATTGAACCCTTCTAGGGTTTTGCTCTTTTCATGGAGTAAAAGTCATCCAAAATCAATTTAGGGTATTTTACTATTCCATCTAGGGATTATCAATTTTCTTTTGGACTTTTTATATTATTTATTTATAATAAATCTGCAGTTGTTTTCTAATTAGGCTTTTGGTTAAATTTTGTACATAACTTTCGACACATAAATAACTGAACATGTTCGGGGAATTTTTTTTTTTTTTTGTTTGTCGGTTTTGTGATTTTACTTTTTCCATATTCGTTCCTCGTGTGTTGCATACGAAAACAAATTGGTTAATCATATTAATAGTTGATAAAACAACATATAAATAGTTGATACAAAACATTAACAATAACTTCAAGAAAGAAAATATTTCGTTTAATTTACTACAGCAAATTATGGAAGTTTCATAACATTTTTCCCGCCATTCTGAAAATTTGAATCAGATGAAAAACAACTCATGTTTGATAAACATGTTAAGCACTTATTCTGAACAAACTAATTGATATTTTATTAAGCGTTGTTTGGTAATATGTTTTGACATCTCGTATTTGGTTTAGCATGTTTGAATATTGTACCATTTTATTACTCAATTTTCAGCGACTCGTGAGGCGCTTAACGCTGAACGTTGAAAATACTAACGTCCAAAATTTTATCAGTTGATCAACTATTTAACAATATCACAAACTATCTATAAACTCGTGCTATGCACGGGAAATATAAACATCTTAAAAAATAATGTATTTTCTGAAAAGAACATTGTTAGCAGTTGGAGCCTCAATTGATTTCTCAAATTATTGTCCAACCCACGGTCTCTTCTTATCCTTGTATCCTAATCGTTTACTTAAGGTCCTTTTTACTCTAGTAACCCACCTTATTAGATATGAAAGACTCGGGGCGTGATATCCGCTTAGTCCTTCTTTCAACCTTTGATTTAGACCTTCCCTGAAACGATTAGTTTTAATCACCTCATCTTGTACCACCATAGGTACAAAGTGTCCTAGCTCCTCAAACTCAGCCACTTACATTTCTCCTTGTTTAAGGTTGAAAAACTCCACATCTCTATGTCCAATTGTCCAAACTAGCAAGTACTTAGTATAGAACATCTCCATGAAGATCTCCCGTGAGATCACAACCCATTAGTCTCATAAGTTGGCCTCAAATTCTGGAACCAAGTCTCGAATCATTCTGTTAGAAACGACACAACAGTGAAAAAATATAGATGTCCATTCACAGTATGGTGCCTTAAAAGGACCCAAATATAAATATGATCAAGATAAAACACACCATTCACAGTAGTACAACTTAAAGGAAAATTATTTTATTCAACTTGGCCATGGGGCATACAAAACATAGATCATGTTGACAAAATTTTACATCAGCAGAGTTAGAACTGATAATTTGCAATCTTTTGTCTGGCAAATGCCCTAGCCTATAATGCCACAAAAGAGTATCATCTATTCGATCAGACAAAGTATTTTTTTGTACAGAATTGGAAACAGAATGAATAAAAAATCTCTTGAAACGTTGCTGTAGCATGATATATTGTCCTTTGTGCAACTCAGCTGAACCAATCATGTTCATCTTGTTGTCTTGCAAGACAGACTTGTTAGCAATGAAAATAACTGCACATTTCGAACTATTAACAAAGAAGGCAAATACATCATTTAGAACCAGGAATACAAAACACAGCATGCAAGATCAACTGAGGATTAATCCTCACTTTTCCTATGTGTGTTACAGAGCATTATGGCCATTAGGTAATCCCACTTTTGTGCCAGAAGAAGGTGTAGGGTTACAAAATAACATCAAAGAACCTACAATGTGATATGTGGGACTAGAGTCCAAGATACATTGTATATGTTTGTTCATGTTTAAGTCACTTGCTCCTGTAGCAGGTGAGAAATGGTTGTTCATTGAATTAGGTTGGCCAATAGCAAACCTTGTATGTCTAGGTGGATCAAAACTTAGTAGACCCATCAGCTTCTCTAATAGTTGTGCTGTAAAATTTGGAGAACCTGGTCCAACAGACCTGTTTTGGGCCTGATCATCTTCTGATGACTGTCTTCTTCTACCACATTAGCCTTCTTTGATTTGAATCCAGGTGGATAGTTATGCTTTTTGTAGCAAGTCTCTTCAGTTTGACTATTAAATCCATAGAAACTACACCGGATTATCTTGGGAATATTGGCTTAGAACTTTGTGCAGGCACATATGCTTGTCTGCTGACTGCCTGACCTTGGCCCTATCCATTTCTATGATTCATCAAACTCATTGAATCTTGGTTCTTGGCTTTATTTTGCACATATAATTTCTTCCTTTCGAATTTGATGGCCATTTCAAAGGCATCATGAATCTCTGATCATGTAACCATCAACATTTCTCGGGAGTACACACCATCAAATTGATTAATGCAACATGTTCGGTAAAAACTAGTTTTATAATTTATAAACCGAAACACCCCAAGTATAAGGATCGTAGTATAGGGTGTTTACGGGTCGTCCTAAGGGAGTGGAATGTTTATCGGATTCAAATATAAATCTATATCGATTATGTCACAATTATCTATCTAAACTAAAGCTGAAACTAACTAAAACCTAAACCTAAGAATTGAAACTAAAACAGGAATAAAAAAAAACAAGCAGAAAATAATAAGAAAACAGCAATACGGACGGCGTTCACTAAAGTGAACAGCGCCTGGATCTGAAACCTAATGGACGAAAGCGCTCGCTATTGCGGACGAGCGTCTAACTACGAACTGAAGCGGAAAAGTGCAGGGAAACAGCAGGAAATTAGGGTTTATAAAACTAGAACGTAAACTAAACTTAATCTAAACGATTCGATTAAAACAATTAAAGGAAAACACAGCGAGGCAACGAATCCACCCATCAACCAACAACCCCCAACTAGATCGTGATCTAAAGATGTAGTTTTTAGTAGTGATTTTTCACGAATTCAATTAAATTTCTTCAACCAAATTCTAGGGTTTCGTTTATCTTTCAAACAAACTAAACATGCAATCAACACGAAATCACGAGATTGTTTCCAAGCTCTTACTCAACTAATCATGCATAATCTCTTAAAACACAATTAGATGCATTACTTTGAATAAAAGAGAACTTAAATAAACATACTTTCATAAATTTATTCAAGCATAAATTAAACATAGATCGTTTCATCAAATCTTAATTCAATAAAACTTAAACAATACAAAACAGATCCAAAGTAATGAAAAACTACGAAATAAACTCACTACACATAAGCATCGAACTCTCTAGTTGGTTATGTTGATGATGGGCTTCCTCCGTCGACTCACTGCAAGGCTTTTAGCCAACAATCATGTTGAAGATGATTGTTGGATTGGAGAAGTTCATCTCTGTGTAAAAAGGCTTGTGGCCGCAGCTTTTTGGTGTAAAATTGCGATCTCAATTATGTGGTATGAGTTAGGGTTAAGAAAAGTCGCTGCTATATATAGAGTTTTGAGTCGGTTATGACTAAGTCGGCAACGGACGCTGCCTGCTGTCTCGTGGACGCCCGCCCGTAATGCCTGGACGCTGAGTAAACGCTCGCTCATCCTCCGTCGAACTCTCACGAATGTAAAATACGATTCGACGCCGCATGGACGCCAGTTCACTTCTGGACGCTCGTTCAAGATCAGTAGACGCCCGTTTGAACTGCTGAGGATCGGATCTCTTCATCTTTATCCAATTTCTTCAAGCCAATTCCAACTCTATCTCTTATAATTCGACTTGAGCTTCATTTATCCTCATTATATGCACGAAAATTAACTCCTACATGATAAATAAACAATGCAAAAACGTAATAAAATCCAAATAATAATAATTCCATTAAATCAACACTTAAAATCATCAATTTTGCATACAATCATCTTAAAATCATCTTTACTAAATAATTACACTTAAACCCTTAATTCTCATGCAAATTACGCAAATGTGGGGAAAATAATAATGAAATAAACCTTTAATAATCATATAAATATGGCCTTAACAACTCCCCCACACTTAACTTTTTGTACGTCATCGGACAAAACAATCAAAACTATAGCTCAACTTTATAAATAATCCACATAGATCTCTAACTCACGTAACAAAAGATACAACAACTATAGCAAATGATACCAACACAGAGATAGATTCGGTGTAAGTGTGACAAGCCATTCTCAATCTAACAAGCCTTTCAAAGAAATATCCTCTCAAAGATTCCAATGACTATCCTAGGTACAGACAGTAATAGCTCCACTCAAAGCCTTCCCACGCACTCAGTAGGATAATCCCTACAGCATATCATGCGGTTCTACTGGGTATAAGATCCATGATAACAAAGACTTCACTTTATTTTTACTCATCATTTCCAAAATTTTCAAATTTGACGCATATCAGAATGAGCTCTTACCCATCATAGTAGAATAGGATGTTTCGTGATAACACCCTACCTTACTCAAATCATAAGGTAGCTTCTTCTAACTGTCGTGAGCTATTGGTCATCATAGTGGTATAGGACATACGAGGTATACCCTACCGCACTCAAATCATTAACCAGCTTCCGACAAACGTATTTATTAATAATTGCTCACTCACTTTATTTATTCACTTTTCAAAGTCATAAGTTACATCTCACCTATCACATTCAAACTTTATGATATTCACAGTACACGGTCTAACTTAGGTGTAACTATACTGACCTTCCTAAGATAAATCATTAAAAATAATGAAAGGATATAATTCAAAAATCTTGCTTCAAAATCAAAGGCTCTCGTGAGTGAAAAACGAAACTATCTCCATAAAAGTAAAACATGCTATAATTATCTCACTAAGTCACATACTATCATCGTTAGAAAACTACAACTAGCAAGCATCTAGTTCCAATTATATGCTCGAGACTCACAAAAAATTTTAAATTCCGCAGAAATTTAACATTCACTCATATTTCAAAGGATATAGCATAAAAACATACCCAAACACCCCCCCACACTTAAATCACATTATGTCCTCAGAATGTGCAGAATAAAAGAAAAAGAAAACTTAGCTGGTTTCAACAGTGGTTGTCGGATGAAAGT
This sequence comes from Gentiana macrophylla, assembly GCA_026214975.1. Taxonomy (NCBI): domain Eukaryota; kingdom Viridiplantae; phylum Streptophyta; class Magnoliopsida; order Gentianales; family Gentianaceae; genus Gentiana; species Gentiana macrophylla. The sequence goes on along the minus strand of CM047816.1, from coordinate 64,561,672 downwards.
TGGCAGAGGTCAGGCCGGAGCATGAATATACCGCAACAACTCGAATAGACAACACTGGACATAAAAGCTTGTGAACTCGCTCAAAAGTATACGCCACACTCGACATACCATATAATCTCGGGGTACACGGGGTATATGAGCAACACATAACACAAAACACTCACAATGAACGTAAGAGGAATAACCATCAACACAAAATCAACTAAAGTATTATTTCTAAAACAATAAAGCAACCTAAGAAAAGAAAACGAACAAAGAAAACTAGGTTGCCTCCTAGGAGCGCTCTTTTAATGTCAATAGCTTGACACAAAGTTCAAGATCAACCCGGATCGGGCCACTTTGGTCTAACTGCCGCCACCTCAGTATCAGAATCAGGAGTATTGGGGCGGAAATGATTTTCACCACAACAACAAGTCAAGTGTGCAATAAGTTCATTAAACTTTTCTCTCCAAACTACACTGACTCTCTTCTTCTTGTTCTTGCGCACGATAGGCATAGACATAGTGGTATGATCAGAAGTTTCAGCAGAAGGTACCTTACGGGTGGATATAGGACGTCATCATCATCATCGACTCAAAGAAATAAGATGGAATCTCCTCACAAATCAGGACATCTGTACTCTCATCTCTTCTTTGGAAATAAAGAACCTCAGGCTTTTCCTTTGGTTGCCCAAAATATTTCTTAAGTCGATGGCCATTCACTTTAAAAGCTTGATTACCATACCCGTTCAAAGTAATTACTCCACTTGGATTAACCTCGAGAATCTCAAATGGACCAGACCATCTAGACTTTAGCTTACCAGGAAACAAATGAAGTCCGGTATTATAGAGTAAAGCCATTTCACCAACTTTGAATTCTCGGTCTTTGATCTTAGCGTCATGGAGTATCTTAGTTCTCTCCTTGCCGAGTTTAGCATTCTCGTATGCTCACGAGTCGAATCGCCGAGCTCGTTCAATTGTAACAATCGTTTCTCCCCACAGAGTTGGCTATCGAAATTTAAGAATTTAATTGCCCGTAAAGCTCTGTGCTCAAGTTCGACAGGTAAATGACAAGCTTTGCCATAGACCATTTGGAAAGGCGACGTGCCCATCGGGTTTTGAATGCGACGATAAGCCCACAATGCGTCATCCAACTTAAGACTCCAATTAGATCGATTATTGTTCACGGTCTTCTCCAAAATTCTTTTCAGCTCCTCGGTTGCTTACCTCGACTTGGCCACTAGTTTGAGGATGATATGGTGTACCAATCTTATGTTTGACACCATACTTCTCAAGGATCTTGTCAAGCGGCGCATTGCAAAAGTGAGTACCTTCATCACTAATGAGTGCTCTCGGACGGCGAATCTAGTAAAGATATTCTTTTGCAAGAATTTCTTTACAACCTTGTGATCATTAGTTTGAGTAGCTATGGCCTCGACTCCACTTTGAAACATAATCCACACCTGACGAGGATATACTTATTACCACATGAGGATGGAAAGGGTCCCATAAAATCTATGCCCCATACATCGAAAACTTCGCATTCAAGAATGGGCATAAGTGGCATTTCCATCCGACTACTACTCGCTTTCCTGTTCTCCGGCACCTATCACAACCTTTACAAAAGGCTACGCATCCTTAAAGCAGAGTCGGCCAAGAGAATCCAGCTTGAAGGATCTTTGCAACCGTCTTCGGTGTTCCATAGTGACCTCCGGTAGGACCGCTTATGGCATTGTTCTAGAGATATCCCACCGATCATGCTCAGAACACACCTTGAAGCAACCCGCCTCTTACTGGACTCGAACAAATAAGGATCTTCCCATACGAGATATTTGAGATCGTAAAAGAACTTCTTCCTCTCTCGACACGTCATATCCTCTAAATGACCACTCGCTAAATAGTTGACGTAGTCAGCATACCACGGCCTAACCGTTTCAAGCTTCATCAATTGCTCAGTCGGAAAATCAATGCCTATATCATTGTGATTTTCTGCACCCTCATGTACTAAGCGAGATAAATGATCAGCCACAATATTCTCACTACCTTTCTTATCTTTAATCACAAGGTCAAACTCCTGTAAAATCAGAATCCATCGAAGTAACCTTGGTTTTGCATCTGCTTTGTCCATAAGGTAGCGTAAAGCTGCATGATCTGTCCATACAATCACTTGAGACCCTAGAAGATAACTTCTAAACTTGTCAATGGCAAAAACAACAGCTAAGAATTCCTTCTCGGTTGTAGTATAATTGCATTGAGCCGGGTTCAAGGTACGACTCGCATAATAGATGGGCCTGAACCTTTTATCAACTCTTTGACCCAAAGCTGCGCTTTCACGGCGTAATTAGAGGCATCGCACATCAACTCGAAAGGCTTGGTCGGTCAGGTGCAACTAAAATAGGGCATCGATAAGCTTGTCTTTCGAGACAATTGAAAGCTTCTTTGCACTTCGTGATCGAACAAGAAATCGACATCTTCTTTCAAGAGATTTGATAAAGGCTTGGCAATCGTAGAAAAGTCTCGAATAAACCGCTGTAGAAGCCAACATGACCTAGAAAACCTCGTACCTCCTTCCTTTGTCTTAGGGTACGTCATCCTTTCAATGGCTTCGACCTTAGCCTTATCAACTTGAATACGACATTGGACACCTTGTGTCCCAAAACTATTCCTTCATCAACTAGAAAATGGCATTTCTCCCGGTTAAGCACTGATTCTTCTCAGCGCAACGTTGGAGTACCATATCTAGGTTCTCTAAAATTTCACCAAAACTATCGCCGTGGGATCGAGAAGTCGCCCATGAAGACTTCCATGCATTTCTCAACAAGTCCATCAAAATGGCCAACATACACCGTTGAAAAGTCGCGGGTGCATTGCATAGACCGAATGGCATTCTACGAAAAGCAAAAGTACTGGATGGACACGTAAACGCGTGGTCTTCTCTTGGTCATTGGGGTCGATGGCTATCCGGAAGTAACGAGTATCCATCGAGAAAACAATAATACTTGTGACCACTCGGTCTTTCAATTAGTTGGTCAATGAAGGGTAAGAGGAAGTGATCTTTTGCGGTGACTTCATTCGATCTCACGATAGTCGATCTGCACTCAGAGCGATCCACGAGACGTAGGCAACTTCCTCCCTTTTTCATTCTTTTCAACCGTAATACCGCCTTCTTTGGCACAACTTGAGTAGTAGGTGACCCACTCTCGCTATCGGCGATTGCGTAGATGATTCCCATGTCAAGCCACTTTATAACCTCCTTCTTGACAACCTCTTGCATATGCGGATTCAGCCTTCACGAGGTTGTCTTACTTTTTAGCTCCTTCCTCCGCTCGGATTTTATGCATGCATATGTCCTGGCCGATCCTCGGATATCACCCACTTGCCAACCGAACGCGAGGATGTTTTTCTTAAGCACTTCTATCATTTGTGCTTCTTGCTCTTGGTCGAGTTTCAAGAAATGATCAAAGGCAATTTATCTCCATCCTTAAGAAAGATATACTTAAGGTGTTTGAAGCGGTTTGAGCTCTAAATCGATGAGGTGGTTGCTCAATACTAGACTTTAACGGGCCACCTTTCTCCTTATGAGCTTGAAGTGGTTTGATGAGAGAACACCTCATCTTCCCGAGGCTCAACCCTGAAAATGTTTGGATCAAATCATCCATCGGAATCCTCCGGTCAACACTTGCTTCCTTTTTCTTGTGATCGATCATTTTCCTTAACTCTTCGTCTTTTAGCTCTTACGCCAAACTCTTCTCGGTCATCCACTTCCCAATGAGTAGCTTCTCTCCAAAATTCTACCTCGTCCCAACTACCCATCGTGAGCTTCTTCTTCACCAGGGATGAAGTCTTCACGACTCGATTCTACGAAATTATCGTTTGTTCTTTGGGCATCTCCATGCTTCTAACTCAATATGAGGCTCGGTGTGAGCGAGTGAAGATGACTTCGTCAATGCCTACGGCTTGAAATGAATTAGAAGATGGTCCATGATCACCGGATCCTCAATGTCCATGACTTCAAAAACACCTATCTCTGTCAACTCTCTCGCTTCTTCAAAGTAGGCATCTTTTTAAATCCTCATAGATATAGCTTCGACAAACGATATTTCATCAATTACGGCTCTTTCGGGATGTGTCCCCGTGTGAAGGTGACGGATGTGTCACCGACTCTAAGAGTAATGTCATCGCTGCGAAGTCGATGAGAGCGTTAGAAGTGTCTAAAAGGTTCGGCCTAGAATTAGAGGCATCTCCTTATCAGGTGGATAGTCTAGAATAACCCGATCGGTAGGGAAGACTAAATGTTCAACTTGAAGGAGCACATTAGCTACACAACCGGCTGCGATCCGGCTAGATTTATCTACCATCCGAAGAGAAATCGGGGGCGTCCCGCATCCTTTTATCTAACCCGAGCTTTTGCATACGTTTAATGGCATCACATTAATAGAGGCCCCTGAGTCGCATAATACATTTTCGAACAAATGGCCTTCGATCTCACAGGAGATTGAAGGTCTGCCAGGGTCACCTCGCTTAACAGCGACTTTCTGTGAAACCATCGCGCAATCTTCGCGTAGCACTTCTTCAGCCATCCCCTGAAGCTTTCTCTTGCTCCCACAAAATTCTTTAAGATACTTAGAGCATTTAGGCATTTCAGTTAATACCTCGGCTAAGGGCATACTCACTTTAGTGTCCCTAAGTATCCTCCTCACTCCATCATACTGCTTGTCTTTGGCGAGGGCTCTCTCCTTGCTCTTCGGTGGATAAGGAAGGGCTTTATCATTCGTCGTGGCCTGATTCTTTATCGCCTCATCCTCCTTATCCTTCCATCTCACAAACTTTTCTTCCTTTTTCTTAGTCGTGGGTACTGACCTCGACTCTCTCTTCCTTTCCTCTCCTCTTCAGAATCATTGTCGCCTCGAAGAATTGTCACTAAGATCCTCCTCATCGTTGCTTTCTTCGGCATGTGATTTTCGATTTCCCCCCTGAACTCATGGCGTCGGGAGGGCTACTCGCTTTCCGACATCTTGCCGGGTCCGGCCTTCTTACCACTTCTCAGAGTTACTCCGTTCAACTCCTCTTCTTGCCCATACTCCCACTGAGGTGTAATGGCAGTGCAAACATTCACATCAGCTTTCGGATTTCTCTCGATATAACTCGGAAGTTTACCGTGAGGTCGGCTTGCTTGCTGGTCTGCCATTTGACCAACTTGTCTCTCAATTGCTTTAACACTAGTAGACAGAGCCTTCACCATGTCTACCAGCTCATCGAATTTGTGTTGAGGGACACATGAGGTGGTATGATTGTTGTTCTGAGTTTGATTCCAGCCACCTTGAGGCCTTTGGGAGTTCGAGGCGGCCTTTGATAGTTCGAGTTGAAAGAATTCGAATTTGAAGGGCCAGGTGGTAACTTGGCTTGATTGAAGTTTTGTCTTTGAAATCCTGAATAGTTCTGGTTCTGGTTGAAGTTTCGGAAGGGTTGGTTTTGATTATCCATTAAGTTTACCTCCTCCGTCATCTCGTCCCCACTGCTGTGTTTCAAGATAATTTGAATTAGAAGGCTGCATCTGAAAGATTGGCCACTGCTTGCTTATCAATTCCATCTGAGCAACCAACAGTTGTGTATCAGGATTGCTTGCAGTACCTTCTTTCTTAACAATATTGGTCTTCTTAGGAGTCGACCACATATTGTTCTTGGCGATGGTCTCAGCCACTCTGTAGGCAGTCTCATCACCTCCCCCTAAGAAGGATCCATGAGCTGTGGAGTCAAGATAGTCTCTATTAGGTTGAGAGACTCCTCTGTAAAATAGTTCCAACAACTCATGTCTATCATATCCGTGATTGGGGCACTTCCTCATCAACAGATTTAATCTCTCCCAAGCCTTGCCAACAGTCTCATCCTCCATCTGCTCAAACGTAGCTATTTCCCGTTTCATCTCCATAATCTTGCCTGGTGAAACCCACTTAAGAGCGAAGGCTCTTTTGACATCATTCCATGTATGGAGGAATGATGTGCTAACGACTTAAACCATCTCGCTTGCTTCACCTTTTAAAGCAAAAAGGAAATAGCTTCAACTTTACGATCTCGTAATCAACACCAGGATAATGGCACGCTTCCTGAGATTTGTATGAATGTGGACAAGAAGTCGTGTGGATCTTCCTGAGCAGTACCATGGAAAGAGCTATTCTGAACTAGAGCAACTACTCCGTTCTTTAGATCAAAGTTCACTCCTCCCATGTCGGGAGGACGAATAGGTCTATGCCCCTCGAGAAAATCTTGGTTTAGATATGGAGTGTAGGGGTCCTGGTTCAACTGATTAAAATTTGGTTTTGGCGGAATTGTTGAAGTTGTTGATTTATGCCGACTTTTTTGATTCTGCCATTCTTAGCGCAGAGCTTGCATTTGTTGAAGGAGTAAATTTAACTGAGCTTGGGGATCAGGATTTGGAATTGGTGGATCTTGATCCGCCATTTTGTCCAAATCAGGGAGAAGCCTTCTTCTAAGGATAGATCGTTCAGGCTCAGGATCAAAGATCAGAAGTCCCTTCTTACTTCTCGTTTGCATAAACCAGAAGAAAGGAAAAGGAAGAAATCAACCCTTTGGGGTTGATTAGAACAGGTTTAGAAAAGATTAGATGGTTTAGAGGGAAAAGAGAAGAAAAGAGAAGAAAGAAAAAAGTGATGATTGAGCAGATCGAATCAAGCGGCGTCGGTGTTAGTGGGCGTTAGTTGAATCGAACGCTTCGTTGATTGAATGAACGCTCGTTCAGAGGACTGAATTGAGGTGGACGGGCGTTCAAGTTGTTGAACGCTCGTTGAATCCGAAAACCTAAAAACTAAGGTTACCAGAAATTAAAAACGAGATAAAAAATAAAAGCAGAAAAGACTTATGGAAATAAAATCAAACAAATCTATAATTACGGAAACAGATCTAAGCTATAAAAAAAAGGTAAGGAAAATAATTGAAAGAAAATCAAATAAAATAAAACAGTAATAAATGTAATCCTAAAATTAAACGAAACTGGAAAAGAAACCTACCTACGAAAAGTTTAAAAACAAGAAAAACACTAAGACGGTAAAAAAAAACGTGTTGAAACCTTCTAGGGCCAAAATGGAGGGGAAAACAGTGGATTTTGACCTCGAAAACGCACTGAATGGCCTACGGCCATTCACCACATCGTCGGCGTCGGAACGAGCTTTCCGAATTGGGGTCCTACGTTCCAAACGGACACTTGAGCCGAAAGTTACGGCCAAAATACTACTGCGTGCTAAAAACGACCCCTTTTGACACAGAAAACTGTCCTATGAAGAATCCGACAACCGTTACCGACTCCCCGGCAACGGCGCCAAAAACTTGTTCGGTAAAAACTAGTTTTATAATTTATAAACCGAAACACCCCAAGTATAAGGATCGTAGTATAGGGTGTTTACGGGTAAAATCTAAGGGAGTGGAATGTTTATCGGATTCAAATATAAATCTATATCGATTATGTCACAATTATCTATCTAAACTAAAGCTGAAACTAACTAAAACCTAAACCTAAGAATTGAAACTAAAACAGGAATAAAAAAACAAGCAAAAAATAATAAGAAAATAAAGAATATGGACGGCGTTCACTAAAGTGAGCAGCGCCTGGATATCTGAAACCTAATGGACGGCGTACCGCTATTGCGGACGGCGTCTAACTACTGGCTTGAAGCGGAAAAGTGCAGGGAAACAGCAGAAATTAGGGTTTATAAAACTAGAACGTAAACTAAACTTAATCTAAACGATTCGATTAAAACAATTAAAGGAAAACACAGCGAGGCAACGAATCCACCCATCAACCAACAACCCCCAACTAGATGGTGATCTAAAGATGTAGTTTTTAGTAGTGATTTTTCACGAATTCAATTAAATTTCTTCAACCAAATTCTAGGGTTTCGTTTATCTTTCAAACAAACTAAACATGCAATCAACACGAAATCACGAGATTGTTTCAAGCTCTTACTCAACTAATCATGCATAATCTCTTAAAACACAATTAGATGCATTACTTTGAATAAAAGAGAACTTAAATAAACATACTTTCATAAATTTATTCAAGCATAAATTAAACATAGATCGTTTCATCAAATCTTAATTCAATAAAACTTAAACAATACAAAACAGATCCAAAGTAATGAAAAACTACGAAATAAACTCACTACACATAAGCATCGAACTCTCTAGTTGGTTGTGTTGATGATGGGCTTCCTCCGTCGACTCACTGCAAGGCTTTTAGCCAACAATCATGTTGAAGATGATTGTTGGATTGGAAAGTTCATCTCTGTGTAAAAGGCTTGTGGCCATGACTTTTTGGTGTAAAATTGCGATCTCAATTATGTGGTATGAGTTAGGGTTAAGAGGCTGCTGCTATATATAGAGTTTTGAGTCGGTTATGACTAAGTCGGCAACGGACGCTCGTCTGGTCTCGTGGACGCCCGTCCAGAATGCCTGGACGCTGAGTAAACGCTCGTTCATCCTCCGTCTGAACTCTCTGAATGTAAAATACGATTACGGGCGACGCCGCATGGACGCCGATTCATACGGGCGCTTTCGTTCAAGATCAGTAGACGCCCGTTTGAACTGCTGAGGATCGGATCTCTTCATCTTTATCCAATTTCTTCAAGCCAATTCCAACTCTATCTCTTATAATTCGACTTGAGCTTCATTTATCCTCATTATATGCACGAAAATTAACTCCTACATGATAAATAAACAATGCAAAAACGTAATAAAATCCAAATAATAATAATTCCATTAAATCAACACTTAAAATCATCAATTTTGCATACAATCATCTTAAAATCATCTTTACTAAATAATTACACTTAAACCCTTAATTCTCATGCAAATTACGCAAATGTGGGGAAAATAATAATGAAATAAACCTTTAATAATCATATAAATATGGCCTTAACACAACACCTACACAACTACTGAAAGAGAGCACACCTCATGAAGTGTTATATGACACTAAACCAGATTATTCTGTGTTCAAAGTGTTTGGTTGCCTAGTTTTCTCTTGCACACTTAAAAAATACAAGACAATGTTTGATTCTAGATGTAGGACTTGTGTCTATCTTGGAAATTCAAACACATCCAAAGGTGCAATACTTTTGGACATCACAAACAAAGATATCTTTATTACTCGAAATACTCAATTCGACGAGACTTATTTTCCTCTATCGCAGTAGGTATTAGGCAAGGCTAGGTATACTTCTGATATGCCAGTGCCATCAGTCATGGACTGTTTTGATGACCAGATGAGTGAGTCAGCTGAGCAATCCAGCACAGGATCATATGAAGCTGAGGATTCCAACGGAGAGTCTATTCTAGTCAAACATGCACCTGCACCTATCCAGTTGAGGAGATCAACAAGAACAAGAAAGGTACAAAACTTTTACCAATGAGGTGCTCACACAACACATCAAACCACATCTGCTGAGTGAAGTAATGAATCTTGATAAACTCTCAGCAGATTATGCTAATAATGTTTGTGCAATTGATGTTGTCAAAGAACCAAAGATATACAACCAAGCGATCAAGCATGATAAGTGGAAAGAGCCTATGCAGATGGATATTGAATATTTGCAGACCACTCACACTTAGGAGATTGTTAATTGCCACCTGGCAAGAAGACTATAGGGTGCAAATGGGTGTATAAGATCAAATATAATCCTGATGGATCCTTAGAGAAATACAAAGCTAGATTAGTTGCAAAAGGCTATACTCAGACATATGGTATTGATTATCAAGAGACCTTCTCTCTTGTTGTCAAGATTACCACAGTCAGAACATTGCTGGCAACAACTGCTAATAACCGACATCTTCATCAAATGGATGTCATTACATCATTCCTACATAGAGATTTGCATGAATAAGTGTATATGCAGCTTCCCACAAGCTTCAAGACAGAAAAACCAAATCAAGTTTGAAGATTGACCATTGTATGGGTTAAAACAAGCTAGCAGACAATGGAATTGTAAGCTAACTAAATATTTAGAAGGACAATTTTTTGTTTAATCCAAGAATGATCATAGTTTATTCACCAAAGGGTCAGGAGAATCCTTCATAGCATTACTGGTTTATGTAGATGACATAATAGCAGTTAGTTGTGACATCCAGCTGATTCAGCAAGTCAAATATGACATGCATAAGCAGTTTACCATCTAGGATCTTGGTAAAATAAGGTATATTTTGGGCATTGAGGCTGCAAGTACTCCTAAGGGTATCTTTATTTCTTAGAGAAAGTACACTCTAAATCTTTTAGAAGGGTATGAGTTTATAGGGGGACAAACCTGCCAAAACACCAATGGAGTCTAGCAGACCCTACAACATGGAGATTCAGCTCTGTTAGATGACAATACTGCATACAGATTACTGGTTAGTAAGCTAATCTACCTTACTTTCACTAGACCAGACATAGCTTTTGTAGTTCAACAACTAAGTCAGTTTTTAGATACTCCTACTGAAAAGCACATGAAGGATGCTCTCAAATTACTAAGGTATCTGAATGCTAATTCAAGAAGGCATCTTGTTTCCAGCAGAGAAAAATCTTGTTTTGAAAGGCTTCACTGTTAGTGACTAGGTTGGTTGCCCTGAAACCAGAAAGTTAGTTTCGTGCTACATGATGTTTGTGGGGGATGCTCCTATTTATTGGAAAGTGAATCAGCCGACAACCATTGCAAGAAGCTCCTCAAAAGCTGAGTATATGGTTATGGCCATTGTTGTGTGTGAACTTCAGTGGCTAGTTTATATCCTACAAGATTTGAATATTAATGTTCAATTGCCTGCTCTGTTATTCTGTGATAGTTCCAGTGCTATGCATATTGCCCATAACCCTTTGTTCCATGAAAGGACCAAGCATATTGAGATTGATTGTCATGTTGTAAGGGACAAAGTCAAATATGGTCTTATCAAATTACTATAGGTGAATACTAAAGAGCAAAATGCTGACATTCTTACCAAAGCTTTGGATGCACCAATATTCTCTTCTCTACTGGAAAAGTTGGCGATTTCAAAGATATTTCAACCAAGTTCAAGTGGCTGAAGGAGTGCTGAGTGAAAGTTGATTCATGTATCACTCTCAGCTTAAAACGGTGTTACAATATATAGTGGCTAAAGAAGTGTTGAGTGCCATCAGCTCAGCATACAGCTAAGTATGTTCAACTGACTGATGAAGACTCAACAGAGTGCTGAGTGCTCAGCAAAAACATCTTGTATATTTTGTAGTTAGAACGGTTATTATGTTGTTACTAATTTGTAACTCCTCTTATTTGATTCATGTGGTATATGATACTATAAATACCTCATTATCAGCATCATTGTAACTTAACTCTTTGATTATTCTTTGAATAATAGTTCATCTGTATTTTATTTTGTTGTATTCTTAAGTTTTACAACTTCAACACACATGTCACTGCATCTTCAATTTCATTGTTACCGCATCTTTTGTTACTTCATCTTCTAAACTGCATCGCGATATATCTATGAAGAAAATTTTGATTTTTTGAAATTATGTTGAAAAAATATCAAATGAAATATCAAAATAAAGAGAACAAAAAATATGAATTATGATGAAAGAATACAATGATCGGCGTTTTAGAAAGGGGGGGGGGGGGGGGGTTCTATTGGAACCCTCATCTTTACTACTGGCACCCTTTACTCCCGTCACCACAAAAATTACTTCGGCACCACGATTATTTTTAATGAATATAACGTCAGTGGCACTGACGTTGCTATTGAAAACCAATGTCAGCGACACTGACGTTGCTGTTCAAAAACTAAAGTTAGTGGCACCGACGTTTACGTTATAAAAGTGTCACTACTTAGTAACGTCAGTCTACTGACGTTGATATCGAATAGGAACGTTAGTGACAGTGACGTTTCTAGTGTGGTGCCAGAAGTAAAAACAAGAATATATATGTGGTTATGGAAGTAAAAAAAATAATCAAAAAAGGGTGCCGACAGTAAAAATGGGGATGCCAATAGAACCTCCCAAGATATAACATTTCAAAATATTGAGTATGAGAGAGAACATAACATTAAGTTTTTTTTTGGGGTCAGAGTCCATAAGGACAGGTTTTAAACTTAAATGGTTGAGAAGGATAGTCACTACATGTGTTACTACATTTTTGTACATGTGTTACTGCATGTTTGTCCGTCTCAACTATTTTAGATTAAAACTCGTCCTTTAAGGACATGTTTTAAACTTAAATGGTTGAGAAGGGCAGTCACTACATGTGCTACTACATTTTTGTACATGTGTTACTACATGTTTGTCCTTCTCAACTATTTTAAATTAAAACCCGTCCTTTACAACTAATATTATTTTTGTCCTTATAAACCATTTAATTTTGAATATGTCCTGATTGCTTATTTTTAGACTTATTTTATCGTTTGGGAGCAATATCCCTTAAATGTATAAGAAAATGCCAACAATTACAAAAACAAATCGGAAAATAAAAAAAAAAAAAAAAAAAAAAAAAAAAATACACCTAACCCAGAAAAAAAAATCTTTGAACCGATAAAATTTTGTTTATTGAGTCTCTTGTCACACCTATGAATTCTCGCAAGAAAAATATGTTTTCATGTATGAAGAAGGAATTTCCTCAAAAAATAAAAAAAAGTATGAAGAAGGAAAAATGTCTATGTCTTATTTCAATGATACAAGGGGGTATTTATAGTAAATATTAAAATGTGAATACAATTAAAAAAACCAGAAATCTATGTAAATCAATTTGAATAATGGAGAACATAATTTTATATTTTATAATACTCACCCTTGGATATCTGTTATTCAACTACCAACAAAGATACGATACGTCTCATTAAAACCATACTAAGAGAAAATCTGGTGGAAAAAATTTAGTTAAGAAAAAAAGTATATATTTATTTTTGTCAGATTTACACCTCCTGAACCAATCATCAATTAAAAATTTTCAAACGTCGAATCATAATGCTCTTCACCGAAGATTTCAAATGTCGTAATCTCGCAATGTCTTGGTAAATAAGTCTACCAGATTATCGAGTTGATCGAATATGTTGCACATCGACTTCCCCATTCTTATACAAATCTAATATATGGCTGAATTAATTTCTCGATCTGAGTTGCATAACGTATATGTCATGTACTATAAACTTTTCTAGAAAAACCCACTGGGAAAAAAACTAGACAAGAAAAATAGTTCATGACATATGCGATTTTATGTGTTGATTGACTGATTCTTTAAAAACCTTTCACTAAGAAAACCCTACGTGAAAAAGCTTAGTTATAGGGAAGAAGACTACAATCAATGGTATTTAAGACCAAATGCTCAAAATAGTTTTGAAGTTGTCGCTCCCCCTGACAACAACAATCTTCCTTATGTATGCATTCCAGTACTATAAACAAATTTTGTACCAAAATAGATGTAGGAATGATCTTAGTAAACGAATCTGCTAAATTGTCACTAGAGCGTACCTTTTGTATATCATCTTTTTTAGAGTTGATGTTCAAAATTAAATATAGGGGCTAAAAATTGCCATACCCACTACTCATTCGTGCAACACATGCAACACAACCATCACTATAATCATAAAAAAAATAGGAGAAGTAATGCAATCGCAATTCACATGCATATATCTCCACCGTCACAGTAGTGCTATAAAACTCATGACGTAAAGCATGAGTTACATATATATACATATTCATTCCTCAATAGGAATCTACTCAACTGGTCATATTGCTTTCAACATGAATGTTATCGACCTTTACAACTCAACAATATGCGTGTTGCGATTGTCATATTATTTCACTTCTGAAATCCACCAAGAATTTTCATATCAATATTCATGTCCGACAACACATAAATATGCGGTCATGACTTGTGAAAACTCAAAGTTACTGCCAGAGATATTAATTAACGGAACATAATACCTATGATGGGAGAATATATTTGATCATTAACAAACAAAATTTTCCAATCAAACTCAACCTCAATTGCTTATTTTATTTTTTCATTACCTTTCTGAGTGTTTTTGGCACTTTGATATTGACTTAGAATTATGTCGGATCGATCAAGAAGTGATGGTGATTGTGAGTAAAGATAAATAATTAACAAGTAAATAAACACAGAAACAAGAAGAACACAGATTTAATGTGGTTTCCGGCAATGTGCCGACAACTCCATGGACAAACGAGGATTATTTTATTATCACGAGAAAGTTACAATTTACAACGTATACAGATGGTATTTATAGCCTTGAGAATCAAACCCTAACCAACTAAGCTGCCAAACCAGATAATGACTGAAATACCACATAATTAACCTTATCTAAAGTAGAAAACCATGCAAACGTGTTCCCCAAGTATTACTGAGAACCAACTCCGCAAACCACAACTCATAGATGTTTCATGTGTTGGGAAAACAAACAACCGCAACACCATATGTATCACAAATATCCACAAAGTCTTTCCAATGACATGCAACGGAATTAAACGAGGCAGCCCCAACGAAGATAAATCACAAATAAATCGAAACGAAAGCACAAAGAAACAACACCTCAATTTTAACGTGGAAAACCCCTCTCGATGAGAGAGTAAAAACTACAAAGCCGAGGCCCACAAAAACTCCACTAATCAGCAAAATATGATACAAAAGTGTTTCAAACACATCAACCAACTCAACTACACCAAATCATCAACTAAGAATGCAAAATACAAGAGTTGTTGAAAAATATCCCCGGAAACGCAGCATTCAGTTCGGTGCCAAATTCATGAAAATGGAACCGTTGAAACGAAAATTCCACCGTTCAGATTGAAGAAGAATGGTAGGTGAACAATCCCTCAAAATTTCGTGCTGATCGGAGTCCGTTTCGATGTCCGATCATCACTGTAAGTTGCTGCTGCAACACCAAATGCACCAACGAATTTTGCCTCTCTTTTGCATCCTTAAAGTTGTGAAGATTAGGGAAAAATTAACCTAATTTATTCCCTTAAATACTACTTAATATTATTATTTTTCCAATTATTTAGTGGGCTTGGGCTCCACAAAGGAGTGATCCACCAACAAATTTCCCCCCGCGACATTGTGGAGGAATTCGTCGTTCCCACAATAGAACGACATATCTCAAACTTCTCCATTGTCAACGCTTTTGTCAAAATATCCGCACCATTGTCATCCGTGTGCACTATTTCAAGTGCTAGTAACTTCAACTCCAACACATCCCGAATCTAATGATAACGAACATCAATGTGCGTGGTCATAGAATGAAATGCTGCATTCTTACCAAGATGAATAGCACCCTGGCTATCATAAAGCAACACATACCGATCTTGCTTCAAACCAAGCTCTCGGAGAAACTTCTTCATCCATAACAACTTTTTACATGATTCAGTTGCTGCAATATACTCTGCTTCAGTAGTTGAATGTGCAACACATTTTTGCAACCTTGATTGCCATGACACAGCCCCCCTACAAATTTAACCAAATATCTTGAAGTAGATTTGTAAGAAGCAACATCTCCAGCCATATGAGAATCAGTGAAACCAACCAACATCAATTTTTCACCACCAAAAGTAAGGCATAAATCTGTAGTACTCCTGAGATATATCATAATCCATTTCACAACATTCCAATGCTCTCTACCAGGATTAGAAAGAAAACGACTAACCTTACCAACTGCATAAGTGATGTAAGTCAACTAGATGATACTTTTTACGATGTTTTATCCCCATTTCTCATGCATTTATTGATGTTTTTGTATCAATTCAAGTCTTATTTGCTTAGTTTCATCCCAATGTGTAGATAGTAATTATTATATAAAATATCAATATTTTGATATGTTTTGTACCGGTTATAGTAACCGGAGCGTCGTGTCTGGTTCACGCTTGATATTTTTGTGTTATATTGCAGGATTATAGGTTAACCAAGACCCCAAGTGACGCCACGTGTGAGCATAACATGTCTTTTGAGGGCTAGAAGAGTGTGCCGGAAGTTTACGAGTCCAAACGGATTATTTGTCGTTAGCGTTTCTATCGTAACCTATCTTCAAGTGAAATTTGACCCACCTTAGAGGCATTTTTTGGAGAAGAGATCTTCATGAGAGTTTTAAATCTTCAAACTAGCTTTCCAACGCACTTTGAATCACATCAATCGGAGCTCTGTAACTCAATATATGGCGATTTTTCTGAGCAGCTGTGAAGTTGGAACTCTCTGAATAGCTACAGTGACGTTTGGCGCGCGCCATACCTTTTGTGGCGCACGTCAAGCGTCAGAAAAAGCAGATTTCAGCATTAAAATACCCTTTTTGATCGAAATTTTACCTAATTTTTCATTCCATCTTCTTTTCCAACACCCCCAAAACTTGAAGACACCCTCTAAGGGCTCTTCTAGCCCGAATTTAGCATTAGTTTAGCTAATTAATCTACTTGTAATCATTGAAGCAACCTTATTTTGATCTTTAAAGGAGAATTTGTGGAAGAACATTCATCTTTTTGGGGATAATTTCTCCATGGACAAACCTTGAGAAGTTGTTGCATTTATCTTCATTGAAGTTCTTGCAATCTTGGTTTGGTAACTTCTATTCTTACTTTTAGTACTTATTTCATAGTTATGGAGTACTTAAGTGACAATTTGAATTTCATAGCCATGGGAGGCTAAACTTTTGCTAGCCAAGATAATGTTTTTGTGATAGTTGTTATCTCTATTAGTTGATTGAGAATGTTGTTTTGCATTTCATAGCTTCATGTGTGTTGTTTATCTTTTCCTATTTGCAATGTATTGCTTGTTGGTGTTGGATTGATCACCTAGCACTAGCACACAAACACTTAGTTGAGACCGAAAGAAGATATTAGGTGTGGGAGAAGGAATAGGAGAACCAGAAGGTAAAATTGACCTTAATTGGAACTCGATTTCTTATCCGGGGAGTTTTGCATTCATGTGTTTATCTTGTCAATTCATTAGGTTTAAGGTACTTAGACCAAGGAGGAGACATGAAGTAATTTCATACACTTGTTTGAGGGGGAATTGCTAGCTTAGGAGTGCACCAGTAACACACACTTGAACACTAATGGAAGGTTGGTTGGTAGTTCATTCCCATGATGCTAATAGAGGTTTGCTTGATCAATGCTTTTGGTGAGTCAAGGTCGAATCCACGGGTAATTATCTTGTGAGGTTACACACTAAAAAGTCTATATTACTTCGATCTAGGTCGCAATTTAGTGAAAGATGAATCAACTGCATAAATAAAGTGCTCGAATTAATGATAGTGATAAAATATAAAAGAAGCTAACCAAGACAACGTGTAGTCTAGCTATTCTCTCGCAATGTCATGGGAATGACTTCCTACCTTCCTACCCATTCGCGTTTGAAATTGTGAAACGGTGCATTCCTAAACAAGCAATTCCCCCTCATACGAGTGAATGAAATTGCTCTCTACCTCCTCCTTGGTCTAGGTTCCCTAAACCTAATGATTCGGTATGCTACGCCCGTGAATGCAATGGCAATGCCAACTATCCCCGGATAAGAAATTGAATGCCTACGAGAGGTCGATTTTACCTTCCGGTTCACCTACCCTCTTCCCACGTCTAACATCTCCGTTCGGTATCCGTTAAACGTGTAAATGCTAACACTGGGCAATTACTTTAATGCAAACAACAATGCAATACAAGTAGGCAAAGCTTCACAACAATCAAAACTAACAACATAAACAATCATTCCAAATCAATCACAAGAGGATAACTAATACTACAACATAATCTTGGCTAGATAAACCTAGCCACCCATGTCTACAAACATTAACATCTTAAGATTAACATTCATAAACATAAGAACAACTGAATGATAATAAAGATTAAAGATTACCACTTCAAATGATGAAATTCGAGTTGGTGTTCATCATCCAACCTCAAAAGCTTCAATGGAGCTAACACTAGTGTGTAAAGCATCAAACAAGAAATCAAAGCTAAACTAGAGTCCTTAATTGTTACAATCAAGTTCAAGTGCTAATTTCTACTAAAATTCGGCTATGGAAGACAAGGGGTGGGGGGTTGCCTGCAAGATGGAAAAATTGAAGAAGATAAAGTGTATTTTTGATGATAATGTCAATGGAATAATAAAAGAGATTAAACTTTTGTCGACTCAGATCGATGACTCAGTCATTCCATCTTGGCGTAGTCACGCCCAAAAATGCACTAGTGGCGCAGTCGAGCTTCATGGCGCGGGTCACGTCCAGTTTGTGGTAGCTGGCTGAATGACATCTACATTAAATGCTCAACTACTCCTTGACTCATGTCATGTGACATGGCGCAAGTCATCAGTATATGAAATCATATAATCATAATTTATTCTCCCGGGTGGCTTGGATTGAACCCTCTAATGTGTATCAAATAATCCTCATGGGCTGAAATCCTCGCCACAGCACAAAAATCATCACAAAAGAATCAAAAGCCACCTTGAGGTCAGAATCCACACTCCCCACCGTGATATATGTGCTGCAAAATAAACACAAAAATACCACGTATAAATCTGATAACAAAATCGGCTAATAACTAATATAGTACAACTAAAAACATGGTTTTCTGCAAATTCTATGTACATAAAATATGGCTCCAATCATCATTCAAATTGCTCAAATTGATATCAAAATATCGCTAATTGCACCAGAAAACGGGGTAAATCACCAGAAATTATATCATTAGGTTGACCTACATCAACCACTCCCCACTTAGCATTTGCTCATCCTCGAGAAACTAGAGCGATAAGGTTATCAAGAAACACAAAGTATGATCATGCAATGTCAAGAATTGAGAATTCAATTAGGCGATGCAACCTATCAGAATCACAAGGACATGTTCTTAACGATCTAATGTGAGTAGTGGAGTGTGTGAGTGAATATTCGTCAAGCTTGTTATCAACTAATGATCATGAAATCATGCAAGCCTTACTCAAAAGATGCAACCCTAAGCTTAGGAATGAGATCAATCTCCACTAATGAGGTTTTCAGAATCAAGGAACTAGGTCAGGTAGTTGACAAATCGGCTTGTAACGTTCAGGCTAGGGTAGTGGCTAACCGAAAGGAAATAAGAGGATAATCAAAAGAATAAGGCAAGATAGCAAGAATCCGCACCTTCTCCTTCACGATACCATTCTTCTGAATTAGTCACTTCCTACCCGTACATCACTTTGGTTCTTGCAATTTGCTTCAAAATCGCCTTCAATGACTCATTATTGATGGTGAAGTATTTACAACTCGTGAGCTTCATTTGAATTGAGGTTGATTTGTTAGAAGCTTTTATTCAACTCTTGAAATATATACGAAATAAAAGAGACTGTTTTTTTTTTAATTTTTAATTTTTAACACCACACCAATGGTTTCCGAACCAACTTCACAAGATACCATCGCAACCTACTAGCACTTCCATCCAACTCTTAGTCCCAACCACCGCTCTCACAATTACTAGACTCTTGCTATGCTTGCGGGAGGCCAAGGAATGTAGACCAAAATTTTAGGTAAGGGTCGGATTATAATGAGGCTAAATATGAACGGCTAGTTTGAGTGGGGTCTCACCACCCTTCAAGGCTAAGACGGGGACAAAAAGGAAAGCATTGTTCCAGGAAGGGCATTTGGCTATAGTTGGTCAAAGTAATGCCAAAAATCGTCATCCCTATTCCGATTCCAAATACCTGTTATTTCGTCTCAACAGAATAACATTCCTAATTTAGGTTGCAAATCAGAGTATGCATGCACAATTTCATGAAAGGTTGTTTGTTAACACGGAAATTGGAATATATGTGCACCATGGATCACACTACCAACAAAGATTAGTGAATAACATGCACCTATGTTTCGTCAAAGTTACTCGTTTTATTGAAATACTCGTTCCATCAATTACCGGATCGTAATTCATGCCAAAAGATAATTTATACAACTCTAAATTTCTCTGGGGTGATCAAAGCTAAGCTTTTTCTGAAGTAATTCAGGGCATTACCCGTTGTTAGACTAACCGTACTCCCACTCCCTACTTACGATGCTGTATTGTCCGTAATGAGAAGTGAGTAATGAAGATATAGTTTGGGAAACAACGGGGAATCAGCATGAGCAAAATGAATGAGATGACCATAAACAAAATTAGGGCAAAATCTGGGCGAAGTAAGCCTTGTGACGCACGCCGAGAACAAAATGGCGCAACTCAAGGTCACTATTGCAATACAGAGAGTTTGACAGGAAAATGTGACGTACGCCAACATTGGGGTGACGCGCGCCATTCTCAAAATTAAGAGAGACGGCGTGCGTCAAAGCATCATTGACGAGGTCGAGAGTGCAAAAAACTCAACAAAGGGAGGGTTTTTCATGCGAGGGGGGTAACTAAAAGATTTGTACAAAGGCATGAAAATGGAAACAAGCAGAATCAATGAAAATAAAGACTAATATATTACATTATTAGGATTGCAAAAGCATTGTTTTCAACATCAAAGGGAAAGTGCAACAAAGATTCAAAGCAACATCAAAAGTTAACCAGGTAAACTGCAAACCAGCCCAACCAACCAACAAACAGGCGAACTAATCAGACTCGACATCAGGCTCAACATTAGGCTCATCAGAAGACGGGGAAGCACCAAGCATATCTCGGGGAACAAGACCACGACGTGCTACCGGACTAGGGAAAAACTCATCGTGAGAATAAGTGGGGACTCGGGCTACACGAGTGCACAGATGGGAGATCAGCCACGCAAAGAGAATGAAGGGGAAAGTGCACGTAGGCCTGGCATAAGACCATGCAGCTTGATGGATCAACTGACCCCAATTGATATACACCTCGCGCCTGATCGCGTAAAGCAAAAGCAACTCGTTATCCGTCAATGTCTCGAAGCTGTCTGTGGGGAGAATGCGGTTGTTGATAAAATGCTTCCACGCTCGTGTCTCAAGAGAAAGAGCAGAAACTGAATAGTCCGTCCCAGGACCTTCCCGTCCCGGAAAAAGCACAGCAGTAGCAGTAGAGAGATGAGCCATGAAGCTGCCGATGTTGTTGAGGCCCTACTTAATATCATAGTGTTGATGAGGAGCAACGGTGGTGGAAGAGAGGCCACAAGCATCATTGATATCCATCCAGTGGAAGGGTACCTCTTTTTTGCCTTCTTGACGCACGCCACCCCATCTTGACGCACGCCATTACCCTTGTCCACACCTTGCACACAAATAACAAGCTTGGCGTACGTCAATCTCCCTTTGACGCGCGTCAACCGACTTGACAACCATCAGTCACGCTTCTGCCACCACAGAACCCTAGGATCAGTCTTTGTCTCCTTTGGCGCATGTCAAGATAGCCTTGATGCGCGTCACGCACGCGTTTTCAGCCTTTTTTAATCCATCAAACCCTAATTCTTCTATAAAACCCCACCATTCCCTCTCTAATTCATTCTCTCCCTATTTTTATCTTTTCCTCTTCTGCCTCCTTTCATCATGTCTTCTCCCCAAGCTGATCGCCCCATGCTTTTCTATGATGTGGCTGGTGCAAACGCCGTGCACAACTACACTGAGCTCTTCAGTCGTTGTCCCATTCTCTTGGAACGAGGTGTTAACTCCAAGAAGCTTTCAGATTTGACTGAGTATCGCATAGAGTGGGGAGTATGGAATCATTTGGTCGCACCACCGCGGGGGCGTATCAATGAAACTGTTGTTCGCGAGTTCTACGTCATGTTATCCACCGGGCCTGAAGAGCGGTCCACTAATTCGATCATGGTTCATGGGATTGAGGTACCCTTCCACTGGATGGATATCAATGACGCTTTTGGCCTCTCTTCCACCACCGTTGCTCCTCATCAACACTATGAGATTAAGTGGGGCCTCAACAACATCGGCAGCTTCATGGCTCATCTCTCTACTGCTACTGCTGCACTTTTTCCGGGACGGGAAGGTCCTGGGGCGGACTATTCAGTTTCTGCTCTTTCTCCTGAGACGCGGGCGTGGAAGCGCTTTATCAACAACCATATTCTACCCACAGACAGCTTCGAGACATTGACAGATAACGAGTTGCTTTTGCTTTACGCGATCAGGCGTGAGGTGTATATCAATTGGGGTCAGTTGATCCATCAAGCTGCATGGTCTTATGCCAAGCCTACATGCACTTTCCCCTTGCGTGGCTGATCTCCCATCTGTGCACTCGTGTAGCCCGAGTCCCCACCTATTCTCACGATGAGTTTTTCCCTAGTCCAGTAGCATGTCGTGGTCTTGTTCCCCGAGATATGCTTGGTGCTTCCGCGTCTTCTGATGAGCCTGATGTTGAGCCTGATGTCGAGTCTGATTAGTTCGCCTGTTTGTTGGTTGGTTGGGCTGGTTTGCAGTTTATGTGGTTAACTTTTGATGTTGCTTTGAATCTTTGTTGCACTTTCCCTTTGATGTTGAAAACAAGGCTTTTGCAATCCTAATAATGTAATATATTAGTCTTTATTTTCATTGATTCTGCCTGTTTCCATTTTCATGCCTTTGTACAAATCTTTTAGTTACCCCCCCTGCATGAAAATCCCTCCCTTTGTTGAGTTTTTGCACTACTGACCTACGTCAATGATGCTTTGACGCACGCCATCTCTCTTAATTTTGAGAATGGCACGCGTCACCCAATGTTGGCGTACGTCAAATTTTCCTGTCAAACTCTCTGTATTGCAATAGTGACCTTGACTTGCACCATTTTGTTCTCGGCGTGCATCACAAGATTTTGCCCTAATTTTGTTTATGGTCATCTCATTCATTTTGCTCATGCTGATACCCCGTTGTTTCCCTAACTATATCTTCATTACTCACTTCACATTGCGGACAATGCAGCATCGTAAGTGGGGAGTGTGAGTACAGTTAGTCTAACAACGGGTAATGCCCCGAATTACTTCAGAAAAATCTTAGCTTTGATCACCCCCGAGAAATTTAGAGTTGTATAAATTATCTTTTGGCATGAATTACGATCCGGTAATTGATGGAACGAGTATTTCAATAAAACGAGTAACTTTGACGAAACATAGGTGCATGTTATTCACTAATCTTTGTTGGTAGTGTGATCCATGGTGCACGTATATTCCAATTTCCGTGTTAACAAACAACCTTTCATGAAATTGTGCATGCATACTCTGATTTGCAACCTGAATTAGGAATGTTATTCTGTTGAGACGAAATAACAGGTATTTGGAATCGGAATAGGGATGGCGATTTTTGGCATTACTTTGGCCAACTATAGCCAAATGGCCTTCCTGGATCAATGCTTTGCTTTTTGTCCCCGTATTAGCCTTGTAGGGTGGTGAGACCCCACTCGAACTAGCCGTTCGTATTTAGCCTCATTATAATCCGACCTTTACCCAAAATTTTGGTCTACATTCCTTGGCCTCCCGCAAGCATAGCAAGAGTCTAGTAATTGTGAGAGCGGTGGTTGGGACTAAGAGTTGGATGGAAGTGCTAGTAGGTTGAGATGGCATCTGGTGAAGTTGGTTTGGAAACCATTGGTGTGGTGTTAAAAAAACAGTCTCTTTTACTTTGTATATATTTCAAGAGTTGAATAAAAGCTTCTAACAAATCAACCTCAATTCAAAAGAAGCTCACGAGTTGTAAATACTTCACCATCAATAATGAGTCATTGAAGGCGATTTTGAAGAAAATTTCAAGAACCAAAGTGATGTACGGGTAGGAAGTGACTAATTCGGAAGAATGGTATCGTGAAGGAGAAGGTGCGGATTCTTGCTATCATGCCTTATTCTTTTGATTATCCTTTTATTTCCTTTCGGTTAGCCACTACCCTAGCCTGAACGTTACAAGACGATTTGTCAACTACCTGACCTAGTTCCTTGATTCCGAGTACCTCATTAGGGGAGATTGATCTCATTCCTAAGCTTAGGGTTGCATCTTTTGAGTAAGGCTTGCATGATTTCATGATCGTTAGTTGATAACAAGCTTGACGAATATTCACTCACACACTCCACTACTCATATTAGATCGTGAAGAACATGTCATTGTGATTCTGATAGGTTGCATCGCCTAATTGGATTCTCAATTCTTGACATTGCATGATCGTACTTTTGTGTTTCTTGATAACCTTATCGCTCTAGTTGCTCGAGGACGAGCAGACGCTAAGTGGGGAGTGGTTGATGTAGGTCAACCTGATGATATAATTTCTGGTGATTTACCCCGTTTTTTGGTGTAATTAGCGATATTTTGATATCAATTTGAGCAATTTGAATGATGATTGGAGCCATATTTTGTGTACATAGAATTTGCAGAAAACCATGTTTTTAGTTGTATTATATTAGTTATTAGCCGATTTTGTTATCAGATTTATACGTGGTATTTTTGTGTTTATTTTGCAGCACAGATATTACGGTGGGGAGTGTGGATTCTGACCTCAGGGTGGCTTTTGATTCTTTTGTGATGATTTTTGTGCTGTGGCGAGGATTTCAGCCCATGAGGATTATTTGATACACATTAGAGGGTTCAATCCAAGCCAGCCGGGAGAATAAATTATGATTATATGATTTCATATACTGATGACTTGTGCCATGTCACATGACCTGAGTCAAGGAGTAGTTGAGCATTTAATGTAGATGTCATTTAGCCAGCTACCACAAACTGGACGTGACCCGCGCCATGAAGCTCTGACATGCGCCACTAGTGTATTTTTGGGCGTGACCTACGCCAAGATGGAATGACCTGAGTCACCAGTGCAGAGTCAGCAAAAGTTTAATCTCTTTTATTCTTCCATTGACATTATCATCAAAAATACACTTTATCTTCTTCAATTTTTCCATCTTGCAGGCAACCCCCCACCCTTTGGCTTCCATAGCCGAATTTTAGTAGAAATTAGCACTTGAACTTGATTGTAACAATTAAGGACTCTTGTTTAGCTTTGATTTCTTGTTTGAAGCTTTACAAACTAGTGTTAGCTCCATTGAAGCTTTTGAGGTTGGATGATGAACACCTATTCGAATTTCATCATTTGAAGTGGTAATCTTTAATCTTTATTATCATTCAGTTGTTCTTATGTTTATGAATGTTAATCTTGAGATGTTAATGTTTGTAGACATGGGTGGCTAGGTTTATTTAGCCATGATTATGTTGTAGTATTAGTTATCCTCTTGTGATTGATTGGGAATGATTGTTTATGTTGTTAGTTTTGATTGTTGTGAAGTTTTGACTACTTGTATTGTATTGTTGTTTGCATTAGAGTAATTGCCCAGTGTTAGCATTTACACGTTTAATGGATACCTAACGGAGATGTTAGACGTGGGAAGAAGGTAGGTGAACCGGAAGGTAAAACCGACCTCTCGTAGGCATTCGATTTCTTATCCGGGGATAGTTGGCATTGCCATTGAATTCACGGGCGTAGCATACCGAATCATTAGGTTTAGGGCACCTAGACCAAGGAGGAGGTAGAGAGCAATTTCATTCACTCGTATGAGGGGGAATTGCTTGTTTAGGAATGCACCGTTTCACAATTTCAAACGCGAATGGTAGGAATGTAGGAAGTCATTCCCATGACATTGCGAGAGGATAGCTAGACTACACGTTGTCTTGGTTAGCTTCTTTTATATTTTATCACTATCGTAATTCGAGCACTTTATTTATGAAATAGATTCATCTTTCACTAAATTGCGACCTAGATCGAAGTAATATAGACTTTTTAGTGTGTAACCTCACAAGATAATTCCCCGTGGATTCGACCTTGACTCACCAAACTAGACTACAGTCGACCCGGTACACTGCCGGTTAGATTGGACACCTCGTTTTGGCCGATCAAGCTTTTCTATAGAGTAGTTTCATACACTCGTATGAGGGGAGACTACTTGCTTAGGAATGCACTGTTTCACACTTTTGAACACCAATGGTAGGATGGATGGAAATCATTCCCATGATACTACGAGAGATAAGCTTAATCTACACATTGTCTTGATTAGGTTTCTTTTGTCATTTTATCAACTTTTGTAGTTAATCATTAGTTTCTTAAACAAAATTGTGATTCGGATCAAGATAATAATAACTAATTGGTGTTTGACCTCACATCCCTGTGGTATACGACCTTGACTCACCGTACTAGACTACAATTGACCCGGTACACTGTCGGTGAGATTGGACACCTAGGAAGGTTTGCATCAAGTTTTTGGCGCCGTTGCCGGGGATGTGTAACGGTTGATACTTGTATTAGTTCAAAACTCTTGAGAATGAATCAAAACTTTTTTTCTAATCTCTTTTCTATTTTACTTTTTTGGTGCTTACCTCATTGGTAAGTTACCAAGTGTTATTTGATTGTATTCTTGTTGTTTCTCTCTTGTAGTGGATGAACCATTCTCGTCAAGGAAAGACACCCGACATTCCCATTGTTCCGGATATCAACACATATCTTAGGGATTTGGTCAAGGAGAAGAAATGTAGTCAAGCTCGCTGTAGTTTGGAATTGGTGAAAAATCTTCCCGAGAATCTTGAGAATGCACTAGGATGGCATAACCACAAAAAATGCCCTTTTTGAACAAAATCCCTTAAATCCAAATGACTATCCTCCACCACCACCCCAAGAACCATATCTATATGATCCACCTCAAAATCCACCTTACCAATATAGACCGCTTTGTGAGCAAGCCACTCAAACAAAAAATCAATTTCATAATCCTATTAGGCTACCTCACATTGATGCTAAAAACTTTTCAATCAAGTCACATATGTTCGTTCTAGTGGAGAGTAGAGCTCAATTCCAAGGAAATGCCCATGATGACCCGCACTCACATCTTTATAACCTTGAAGAAATATGCAATACAGGATTCCATGCTTGTCAAGAATTCACCCGCCTTGCATTATTTCCTTTTTCATTGAAGGGTCAAGCAAAGGAATGGCTTATGTCACTTCCCCACCATCACTTGCAATCATGGGATGATATACAAACCGAGTTTTTGAAGCAATACTTTCCACCGGGTAGATATTTGGAGTTGAAGGTAAGAGTTGCTAATTTCAAGCAAGATTTAATTGAATCTTTGGACAATGCTTGGGACCGTTTTAAGAAGCTTTTGAGGGCGTGTCCAAATCATGAATATAATTTGGAAATGCAAGTCCAATTATTTTGCAGTGGCTTGCATAAATTGTCAAGAAAAAAAAATTGATTTGGCATGCCATGGATCACTTATGATGAGCATGGCCCAAGATGTTTATGAGGCTATTGAAAGAGTGACAAGAAATGAGAAATTGTGGGATCCCGGTCCAAGTGAAACGGAAGTTGCCATTGGGGATGAGCATAATTCGAATGAGGAAGATATTTTGAGAGAAATGGCGGTGATAAACAAGAGGATGGATGAATTACAAGTGGGGAAGAGATAGTTGAAGCGTAAAAAATATGATGGTGTGACATTAGGTGTTTTTCATATCGAAGAATTATCAAACTCCGATGTATCTACACAAGAAGAAATGAGTTTATTGAGACAACATCGGGATCTGAACAACACTCACACCAATTTTTTTGAACCACATCCTTTTTACCAACAAGCTCCTACTCAACAAGCCCATGTTCAACAAAGTTCTTAATCAATAGAGGATGTCTCTCATTTGAAAAAATTGATGGAAAACTTGATGGGAGTTGTGTCTACTCAAGCCGCCAATATGCAAACAATGATGACTTCTATTGGTATGATGTCTCAAGAGGTTGGTACTTTGAAAACATCTATGAGTGGGCACGAAATGAGAATGAGAACGATGGAGGCATCAATAAGAGTTATTGAAGACCTTTTGACTAGGGAAGGCGAGAGACATAGTAGTAGACCACCGGGAAGATTACCAAGCAACACCGAAAGAAACCCGAGAGAAGTCAATGCTATTATTACTCGAAGTGGAAGGTTATATGGGCATAATGAAGGAAGTAATGAGGTTGAAGAAGATTTGAATGATGAGAAAGAAAAGAATTAAGTGAAGAAGAGGAAGAGATCGTTGATTGTTTCTTGAAAAATGATGGCTATGTTGAAGTAGAGAAAGAAGAAGAATGCGTGAAAGTCCCAATACTATTGAAAAATCCAAGATTGAGTGATTTGAGGACTTTATTCAACGAACATGTTGAAGTGGAAATTGTTGATTACAACCCGGCACACACCGGAAGTGTTAAAAAAAATCTAGGCGTCTTTCAAGGAAAATGGTGCAAGATGATGACACATGGCGCCCAAAAAGTGCACAAACATTCAAAGAAGCTTCTCCATCTCAACCAAACGACAAAGGTAAGGGAGGTATACATTCTAACCCCACTTTAATTGATCTTGAATCACTTCCCTATCCCCGCCGAGAAGAAATTAAAAAAAATGAAGTTGGATAAGAAATATGCACGTTTTCTTGACACTTTTCGGCATTTAACCATTAATATCCCTTTCATTGAAGCACTCACAAATATGCCGGCGTATGGTAAGTTTCTTAAGGACATACTCTCCAACAAGAAACGGTTGGAAGAATATGAGATGGTGTGTCTAAGTGAGGAGTGTTCCGCCGTGCTTCAACACAAGCTTCCTTCTAAACTTAAGGACCCCGGGAGATTTACACTCCCATGCGATATTAGGGGACTTTTGTTTGAGAAGGCGCTATGTGATCTCGGTGCTAGCATAAATCTCATGTCCTACAATGATTTCATGAAACTTCGCATAGGCAAGCTTAAGCATACGGAGATGACTCTCCAACTTGTAAATAGATCCATTAAACGTCCAATGGGAGTCATTGAGGATGTACTAGTGAAAGTTGATAAATTTTACTTCCCCGTCGATTTTGTGGTTATGGATATGGAGGTAGGGTACACTACACCCCTTATCCTCGGTAGACAATTTTTAGCAACGGTGGGAGCTGTGATCGATGTCGTAAGGGAGAGCTTAGTTTAGGAGTGAATGATGAGCGTGTTGTCTTCAACATCTACACTTCATTGAAATATCCATGCACTACACTAGAATCTTATTCTTTTGTGGACACTTCGTGTCCCTTTGTTGTGGATCGTACTAACACGCAGGTAGTTGAAGAAGATGACTCGAGCAATAAAGCGAAGGCTCGCAAACCAAAAGCTCGAAAATCAAAGGAAAAGGTCAAGAATCGTTGGGATTGGTGGAATTCGTCTAACATATGTTGGAGACCGGTATTGAAAAAAAAGATGGATGCGGTGTGCGAGGATGACCCACCACCGGTGCATTAAAGACCTAAGTAAGGAAAAGTCTAGCTATAGACTATAAATTTAGCAAACTACGGGTACTATCTTTCTTATTATTCCTTAAGAATTATCTTCCGGCTGGCTTTTGTGCTTATTTGCTACATGCTTATGTGAGTAATTGTTAGTGGTATCTTTCACGATGATCTGTATAATTTCCATCACTTTCTACCGTATAATCCCGTCGAGCAAACGACGTTAAACAAAAGCGCTACCGGGAGGCAGCCCGTCAAAATTAAGTATAATATTTTTTTGCTCTTTTGTAAGGCCCGGTGTGGCCAATGATCATTTTGTGTCTACATTTTGGTTGATACTTTGCTAGTACTTGGGATTGATAGTCATTTCATTGGTTCATTTCATGTTCATGCCCACCCACCCACCCTTTTATGGCATCCCGGTACTTGTTTTGACTAGTTTTGATTCCCTTTTGTTTCCCTAACTACATTCTTACCACTCACTTTACATTGAGGACAATGCATGTTCGTAAGTGGGGAGTGGTAACGTAGTTAGTCCAACAAAAGGTAATGTCATTAAATCTTTGAGAAACACTTAGTTTTGTGAAATTTTGAGCAATATAAAGTTGAACAAACTATCTTTTGTCATGATTTATGGTTTTTCAATTGATAGAGTGAGTACCTCAACAAAGTGAGTAACCTTGGTGACATATAAGTGCATTTCAATCGTGAATCTTTGTTTGTAGTGTGAATTCTTTGAGTACGTATATTCCGATCTTTTGTTAACATGCAAACTTTTGTGCAATCATGTAAGAATGCTTCCATTGCAACTAGAACTTAGGCTTGATATCCTTTCGAGGCGAAATAGAAAGGTGTTTGGAGTCGGAGTTAGGGATGACGGTCATGGCATTTCTTTGGCTCAACCATAGCCAAATGGCCATCCCGAACATATTTTCCACCTGTCCCCATCTCAGCCTTTGTAGAGTGGTGAGACCCCACTCGAAACTAGCCATTCGTGATTAGCCACATTATATTCCGACCCTTAGCTTAATTTTGGTCTACATTCCCTTGATATCCCGCAAGCTTAGCAAGTTTCTATGTATTGTTGTGGTGATGAAATTAGAAGTTGGGCAAGAGTTGAATGACATTATTGGCACAAAGTTGAGATGATATCTTATCAAGTTCGGAGTCCATTGGTGTTGGTAAAAAAAAAATCAAAAAAATCAAAAAAAAAAGGTTGTAAATAAAGTTCAATAATTGGTGAGTCTTGAAGCAATTTTGAAGGATGAGTGTTTCAAGTCCAAGTAATGTAAGTTTGGGTGATAAATCAATTGTAGTGGTACTTTATCTCTTATGTTTATTGTTGAGGAGACGTCTTTGGCAATTATGCAAGAGAGTTGGATTTGCCAATTCAAAATCATTGTAATTGAAGGTGTAGATTCTTTCTATCTTGCATGTGTTCTTTTGATATATCCTTTTACCCCTTCGATTAGCCAATATCCGAGCCTAACGTTACAAGCTTGCAAGTCCTACCCGATCTAGCTTCTTGACTCCAAATGCCTCGATTAGTGGAGATTGGTATCATTCTTAAGCCTATGGATTGCACCAAATAAGTCTTGCATGCATGATATCATAATTGATTGCTTGGTAACAAATTTGAGGAATATTCACACACACACACTCCACTACTTTCTTAGATGGCGGTTAACATGTGGTTATAGGTACGATTGGTTGCATCATCTAGTTGATCTCCACTACTTTTTTGTCGCTTTATTTGCTCGAGGACGAGCAAAAGCTACGTGGGGAGTGGTTGATGTAAGTAAACTAGATGATACTTTTTACGATGTTTTATCCCCATTTCTCATGCATTTATTGATGTTTTTCTATCAATTCAAGTCTTTTTTTGCTTAGTTTCATCCCAATGTGTAGATAGTAATAATTATATAAAATATCAATATTTTGATAGGTTTTGTACCGGTTATAGTAACCGGAGCGTCGTGTCAGGTTCACGCTTGGTATTTTTGTGTTATATTGCAAGATTATAGGTTAACCAAGACCCCAAGTGATGCCACGTGTGAGCATAACATGTCTTTTGCGGGCTAGAAGAGTGTGCCGGAAGTTTACGAGTCCAAACGGATTATTTGTCGTTAGCGTTTCTACCGTAACCTATCTTCAAGAGACATTTGAGACACCTTAGAGGCATTTTTGGAGAAGAGTTCTTCATGAGAGTTTTAGATCTTCAAACGATCTTTCCAACGCACTTTGAATCACATCAATCAGAGCTCTACAACTCAAGTTATGGTGATATTTCTGAGAAGCTGTGAAGTTGGAACTCTCTGAATAGCTACAGTGATGTTTGGCGCGCGCCATACCTTTTGTGGCGCACGCCAAGCGTCGGAAAAAGCAGATTTCAGCATTAAAATACTCTTTTTGATCGAAATTTTACCTAATTTTTCATTCCATCTTCTTCTCCAACACCCCTAAACTTGAAGACACCCTCTAAGGGCTCTTCTAGCCCGAATTTAGCATTAGTTTAGCTAATTAATCTACTTGTAATCATTGAAGCAACATTATTTTGATTTTTAAAGGAGAATTTGTGGAAGAACATTCATCTTTTTGGGGATAATTTCTCCATGGACGAACCTTGAGAAGTTTTTGCATTTATCTTCATTGAAGTTCTTGCAATCTTGGTTTGGTAACTTCTATTCTTACTTTTAGTACTTATTTCATAGTTATGGAATTTCATAGCCATGGGAGGCTAAACTTTTGCTAGCCAAGATAATGTTTTTGTGATAGTTGTTATCTCTATTAGTTGATTGAGAATGTTGTTTTGCATTTCATAGCTTCATGTGTGTTGTTTATCTTTTCCTATTTGCAATGTATTGCTTGTTGGTGTTGGATTGATCACCTAGCACTAGCACACACACTTAGTTGAGACCGAAAGGAGATATTAGGTGTGGGAGAAGGAATAGGAGAACCGGAAGGTAAAATTGACCTTAATTGGCATTCGATTTCTTATCTGGGGTTGTTGACATTGTCATTGCATTCAAGTGCTTTTCATACCAATTCATTAGGTTTAGGACACCTAGGCCAAGGAGGAGGTATAGAGTAGTTTCATACACTCATATGAGGGGAGTCTACTTGCTTAGGAATGCACCGTTTCACACTTTTGAACACCAATGGTAGGATGGATGGAAATCATTCCCATAATACTATGAGAGATTAGCTTAATCTACACATTGTCTTGATTAGGTTTCTTTTATCATTTTATAAACTTTTGTAGTTAATCATTAGTTTCTTAAACAAACTTGCGATTCGGATCAGGATAATAATAACTAATTGGTGTTTGACCTCACATCCCTGTGGGATACGACTTTGACTCACCGTACTAGACTACAATTGACCTGGTACACTGCCGGTGAGATTGGACACCTAGGAAGGTTTGCATCAATAAGCTATGTCTGGTCTAGTACATACCATGAAATACATCAAACTACCCACTGCTGAAGCATACGGGACCTTCTGCATCTTTTCCTTTTCATCATCGCTAGAAGGACACTGTTTGATACTCAACTTGAAATGAGATGCAAGTGGACTGGACACTGCTTTAGCATAACTCATGCTAAATCTATGAATCACCTTCTTTATGTACTTCTCTTGTGACAAATAAATTTTCTCGGCCTCTCTGTCACGAGTAATCTGCATCCCTAAAATATGCTTTGCATGGCCCAAGTCTTTCATGGAAAAAGACTTGCTTAACTGCTGCTTCAACCTGTCAATCCTTGAAGCATTCCTACTAACAATCAAAATGTTCTCAACATAGAGTAAAAGAATGACAAAATCATCCTCAGAGAATCTGCTAATAAACACGCAGTGATCTGAAGTAGTCTTCCGGTAACACTGCTCCTTCATGACAGACTCAATTTTATTATACCATGTCTAGGCGCTTGCTTCACCCATAAAGACTCTTCTTCAACTTGCACACAAGATCCTCCTTTCCTTTCACCTGAAAACCCTCTGGATACTCCATGTAGATGTATTCTTCCAAATCACCATGAAGAAAAGCTGTTTTAACATTCATCTGCTCAACCTCCAAATCAAGACTAGCTGCAAGCCAAGAACAGTCCAGATAGAAGACATTTTCACAACATGAGAGAAAATCTCACCAAAATGAATGCCCTTTCTCTGACCAAAACCTTTGACTACTAATCTTGCCTTATATCGAGGTGTAGAATTACCGTCTTCGTTCTTAATTCTGAAGACCCACTTATTCATCAAAGTTTTCTTCCCCTTAGGCAATTTCACCAACTCATATGTGTGGTTGTCATGTAAAGACTTCATCTCGTCTTTCATAGCATCAAGCCATTTATCTTTATGTTCATCATCCATGGCCTCCTCAAAACATTATGGCTCTCCACTATCTGAGAGCAAAACATACCCAGTCACTGCATATCTAGTAGAAGGGTGTCTCTCTCTAGTAGATCTCCTAAGAATAACTGGTGGAGCCTCATCTGGTACTGGTTCCTCAATCATATCATCGTCAATGTTCTGATCAAAATCAACTGCATCATGTGCATCATCTTGCTGATTACCCTGGTCATCAATTGCACCATGCTCCTCTATAGGTGTAGGAGAAACTATCTCCAAGTCAGCTGAACCATCACCAGCCTGAGGTGTTGAACTCTGATTTTTATCAACATCCTGCACAGTCTCATTCTATGCATACACAACATCTCGGCTTCTAATCACTTTCTTGTCAACAGGATCATAAAATTTGTACCCAAACTCATCTTGACCATAACCCAGAAAAATACATTGTTTTGTCTTAGCATCAAGCTTAGACCTCTCATCTTTAGGAATGTGAACATAAGTTTTACAACCAAAAACTCATACATAATGGTAAGATACATCTTTACCTAACCATACCTTCTGAGGAACATCAGCAAAGGAACACATTGAGACAAATTTAGTACAAGAACCACTGTACTCAAAGCTTCACCCCAAAAGGATTTAGGCAATCCGGCTTGTGAAAGAAAACATCTCACTCTCTCCACTAATGTTCTGTTCATCCTCTCCGCCAAGCCATTCAATTGCAGAGTCTTTGGCAGAGTTCTCTAATGTCTGATACCCTGCTGCTTACAGTAATAATGAAATGGACCTTCGTATTCACGTCCATTGTCAGTCCGAATATACTTCAACTTCTTTCTAGTTTCCCTTTCAACCGAAGCTTGAAACTGTTGAACACGTCTAACACATGATCTTTTGTCTTCAAAGTGTACACCCAAATTTTTCTTGAGTGATCATCTAGAAAAGTCACAAAATAGCAGGAACCACCAAGCGTCCTTGTCTTCATAGGACTAACTTATACAAATATCAGTCTCTATTAAATCCTATACATTGGTTTCTAGACATCTTTTTGCTTTGCACTATAACAGCTAGTTATGACACTTCATCACTGGGGTCTAGAACAATAACTAAATAAGTGATGAATCATCATCAAAATATAAATTTTATTTCGAACAGAAATCATCAGAAGAAGATGTATTAACTTTATCTTCCTTCTTCTCATCATCTTTCTTGTCATTGTTTTCCTTTTTCTCCCGTTTCAATTTAAAGCAAAATTTCTTGATGTGTCCCTTCATGCCACAGTGATTGCTTTCAATATTTTTGTACTTGCCCTTGGATTTACTTCTACTTCGACCTCTATCTTTAGAAGCTCTACATTGACTTCTCCATCCCCTGGATATGGCCTAGTGGTGAAGGCATGGGTGCGTAGTGCAGCCTCTAACCTAAGCTGGAGGTCAGCGGTTCGATTCCCGTAATGGGGTTGATTTCCGATTGATAACACCCTTCAGTGCAGAGGTTTCGAAGGCAGCCTATGTTGGAGCTACTAGGTTACCTGATTAACCTCTCCTCACTTTCCTATGGGATCGGGGGTGAGGGGACCCTTAATGGTAGGGTTTACCATTTTTTTTCTACATTGACTTCTCCCCCGTGACTCAGTAACCAAGACATCTGACTGTGAGGAAATACCATGTGCCTTCCTCCTGGTCTCTTCTTCCAACACACTAGTCTTAGCAAGATCAATGATCATAGCACCATCTGGTGTAGAATTAGATAGAGAACTTCGAAAATTTTCCAACGATTCCGGTAAAGAGCCAAGAAGCATCCATCCCTGCACTTCATCATCAAACTTAATACCCATAGCATTAATTTGGTTCATAATACCCAAGAAAGTATTCAAATGGTCAGCCATAGGAGTTTCATCATGATATCTCAAATTCATCAATTTATATATCAAAAACATTTTATTGTTTCCAGTTTTCCGGGCATACAAGTCTTCAAGCTTTTTCCACAAAGACCTAGCATGTTTTTCCTCACTAATGTGATTTAAAACATTGTCATCAACCCATTGTCTAATATAACCACAACCTTTCCTATGCAACAAATTCCACTCTTCATCTATTTTATCATCAGGCTTTTCCGCACTGAAAACCGGCAAGAAATAGTTTTTCACATACAAAAGATCCTCCATTTTATTTTTCCATGTGGCATAGTTAGACCCATTCAAAGTGATCATTCTATTCAAGTTGGCTTCCATTTCACCATTAATAAAAAGGTTCACAAAAAACACTTCAAAACCAAATCAACTAACCAGTGCTCTGATACCACTTGTTGGGAAAAACAAACAACCGTAATACCACACGTATCACAAATACCCATAAAGTCTTCCCAATGACACGCAACAAAATTAAACAAGGCAGCCCCAAAAAAGATAAATCAAAAATAAATCGAAACGAAAGCACAAAGAAACAACACCATAATTTTAACGTGGAAAACCCCTCTCGATGTGAGAGAGTAAAAAAAAATGAGGCCGAGGCCCACAAAAAATCTACTAATCAGCAAAAGATGATACAAAAGTGTTTCAAACATATCAACCAACTCAACTACACCAAAGCATCAACTAAGAATGCAAAATACAAGAGTTGTTGAAAAATATCACCGAAACACAATGATCAGTCGGCGCCAAATTCGCAAAAATTGAACCGTTGAAACAAAAATTCCACCGTTCATATTGAAGAAAAATGATAGGCAAACAAGGACTCAAAAGTTTGTGCCGATCAGAGTCCGTTTCGATGCCTGATCGTCGCCGTAAAGTTGCTGCTGCACCAAAAGCACCAGCAAATTTTGCCTCTCTTTTGCCTCTTTAAAGTTGTGAAGATTAGGGAAAAATTAACCTAATTTGTTTTCTTAAATACTACTTGACATATTATTATTTTTCTAATTATTTAGTGGGCTTGGGCTCCACAAAGGAATGATCCACCCAACATCATGCACTATTGACCAGACCACAGTTCCCACACAGACTCAGCAGAGTATCACACTTAGT
The DNA here is from genome assembly GCA_026214975.1 of Gentiana macrophylla. Classification (NCBI taxonomy): domain Eukaryota; kingdom Viridiplantae; phylum Streptophyta; class Magnoliopsida; order Gentianales; family Gentianaceae; genus Gentiana; species Gentiana macrophylla. The sequence continues at coordinate 64,525,174 of CM047816.1, read as the reverse complement.
TGACCAAACTCAGTAGCATAGTTTAAGTCACCATTACAAACCTCAACATTGACTTCAATTTCATGCAAACTGACCAGATGCACAACCAAGTGCCAGATTTCCTCTTTGTCTTCATATTTGAATACCTCAGTAGACCCCACCTACAAATGAGTATTCCCAGATTCAGATTAACAGCTTTGGATATTCAACAAGTCCAGACACAACTGAAACTTGCTCCTTGGGATTGGTTTAGTGAACATATCAGCAGGATTAACATCAGTGCTGTTCTTCTCCACTTTGACCCTCCTCTCATTCCTCAGAAAATGGTACCTAACATCAATGTGTTTGGTTCTCTCATGATGAACCTGATCCTTAGCCAAATATATTGCAGTAAGACTGTCACAATACATCCTGGCTTGATCTTGATGCAGACTCAGATCATTGACTAGCCCTTTTAACCAGATTACTTCCTTTGCTGCTTATGTCAGTGCCATGTATTCTACATCAGTAGTAGATAATGTCATTGTACCCGGTAAAGTTGCCTTCCAACTTACCACAGAGCCACCCAAGGTAAACACATACCCAGTCATAGATCTTCTGATGTCCACATCAGTATCATAATAAGAATCACAATACCATGTGACAAAACATTGAGTAACACTTCCATAAATGAGTCCAATATGTACCCTCAATGTACCTAAGTATCCCTTTTACTGCTTTCCAGTGTCCTTTCCAGGTTGCCATATACCTGCTGACAATACTGACTGCCTGATCAAAATCAGGCCTAGTACATACCATGGCATACCTTAAACTTCCCACTACACTAGCATATGGAACCCTTGACATGTATTCTTCCTACTCAGCTGACTGTGGAGCAAACACAGCAGGAAAATATAGATTTGGTGCCATTGGAGTGTCTATAGGTTTGTCTAATGACATGCCAAACTTTGATAATACATTTTCAACATACCCCTGCTGAGACAAGAACAGATGCCCCTACTTCCTATCTCTATAGATCTCTATCCCCAAAATTATCTTTGCTTTCCCTAAATCCTTCATCTCAAATTCAGCTTTGAGCTGATTCTTCAGATCTTGAATACCAGCCTTGTTCACATCAGCTATTAGCACATCATCCACATACATAACCAATATGATGACTGAACCATCCTTCTACTTGTTGTGATAGACACATCAATCATATGGACTCCTGCTATAACCCTGCTGAATCATATAACGGTCAAACTTCTTGTACCACTGTCTTGGGGCCTGCTTAAGTCCTACAAGGACTTCTTCAAATTGCAAACAAATCCTTCCTTTGCCAGGAACTTATGAACCCTCTGGCTGAGACATATAAATTTCCTTATCTACAACTCCATGTAGAAAATCTGTCTTCACATACAATTGCTCAAGTTCAAGATGTTGATGTGCCACTATTGCTAATAGCACCCTGATGGAAGTATGTCTGAACACTAGAGAAAATATATCTTCATATTCTACCCCATCCTTCTGATTGAACCTTCTAGCAACCAAACGTGCCTTATATCTGATGCCCTCACCAGATGACATTCCTTCTTTTTTTTCTTGAAGATCCATTTGCAGCTGACCATCCTTCTATCCCGTGGTTGTTTGACTAGATCCCAAGTCTCATTCTTCTAAAGTGACTCAATTTCTTCTCCCATGGAAGAAAACCATTGAGATTCCTCAGAACATGTCACAGCTTCCCTGTAAGTGTTTGGTTCAAAACCATCCACTTCTTCAGCTACCTGCAGTGCATATCCAACCATATCCTCCTCAAACCCATATCTTCTGAGGGATCTAATATTGGTCCTTCTATCCCTGCTAAGAGCTATACTCTACTGACCAACCTCAGCTGTTTGAGTGTCTTCTGACCCTTGTACAATAGACTGGTTTGGATCCAACTCTGGATCTACTGAGTGATTATTGTCCCTTGCCGAGTCATTCAATTCAGCACACTCTACTTGAAGTTCCACCTGCTTTTCAACCTTCTCAGTTTCAGATCCAATATTAGATTCAGATGTGGCCCTCACAGATGAGTTAAGCATATAATTTTCATCAAAGACTACACTCCTACTGAGTATAATCCTATTTTCCGCTGATGACCATATTCTATACTCTTTTACTCCATCTTCATATCCAACAAATACTTCTTTCTGGGCTCTAGGTTCCAGTTTACCTTCACTGACATAATAGTAGACTGTGCTTCCAAAAACCATTAGACCAGAGTAGCCTGCTGACTTTCCTGACCAAACCTCAAGTGGTGTATTGAGCTTGATCCCCCTATTGAATAAGTAGCATGCTTTGCTCTGCCCAAAATCTTCTTGCCAGACCAGAATTAGAAAGCGTACACCTTGCCCTCTCCAAAAGGGTTTGATTCATCCTTTCTGCAACCCCATTCTGCTTTGGAGTGTTTCTAACAATATGGTGTCTAGAAATGCTTTCATTCTTGCAGAACTTATCAAACTCATAACAACAATTTCCAGTCCATTATCAATTCTAAGTCCCTTGATCTTCTTTTTTGTCTGATTCTCAATAATTCCTTCCACTGCTTGAAGTGCTTGAATGCATCACTCTTGTGCTTCATCATAACTATCCAAACCATCCTTGAATAATCATCTATAAAAGACACAAAATACATGTGACCATCCAGTGCCTCTACCCTTGAAGGTCCCCAACAATCAGTATGAACATAATGTGTCCCTTTTGTCATGTAAATTTCTTTTGGGATCTTGCGCCTATGTAGCTTCCCAAACACACATTGTTCACAAAATTATAGCTCATTGCCCTTATGTCCCCAAAGTAGATTAGACTTCGACAGAATTTGCATCCCTATTTCACCAATATGACCCAATATCATACGCCACATCTTGGTCGGTTGTGACTGGTGAACCTCTAATGATGCCATAGTAGCAGAACCTGATACAGTAGACCCTTGTAATATGTACAATGTCCCTTGTCTGATACCCTTCAGAATCACAGTTGAACCCTTATAGACATTCACCACTCCACCTTCACCCCTGAACTTGAACCCTTTGCTGTCTAGTAGACTAAGTGATATCAAATTCTTCGTCATCTGTGAAACATGTCTAACCTTATTCAGTGTGCAGAATTTACCATCATGTGTCCTCGGCTGAACAGATCCAATCCCAACTATTTTGCAGACCTTACTGTTAGCCATAGCATTATGACCTTCATCCACCTGCTGATAAGTTGAAAACCACTCCCTGTTTGGACACACACGATAAGATGCCCCAGTGTCCAGAATCCATACATCTATGTGCCCTGCTGGCTCTGAGACTGCTAATGCCAGATCTTCTTCAGAGTTTGTGTCTTGTTCTGATTAATTTTCTAGAATTACAAACATAAAACAAAATGTGGAATTATGATTGATGAACTGAAAATTACAAGTTAAGTTAAAAATACAACTGATCATGGGGTATTTATAGCTTCATACACCTTATTGATCAGTTAGAAGTAAGTTACAAACGGTTACAACAAACTTATAATAGAATAACTATTTTCTACATTACACTACTCTATACTCAACAGGCTTCTGTGTCTTCACACTGTTAGTAGGCTCCTGTGTATCAGCTGAGTGTGAACAGCAGATTGCACTCAACATTCCCTTCAGCCTCTATACTGTAACACCCCCTAAAGCTGAGAGTGATACATGAACAGATTGCACTCAGCATTCTCTTCATCCACTTGAACTCTGGAAGATCTTTGAAATTCCCAACTTTTCTAGCAGATAGAAGAAAATAGGTGCATCCAAGGCCTTGGTGAGAATGTCAGCTACTTGTTCTTTGGTGTTGACTGGAAGAAGTTTGACAAGTCCCGATTTGACTTTGTCTCTCACAACATGACAGTCAATTTCAATATGTTTTGTTCTTTCATGAAAGACTGGATTATGAGCAATATGCATGGCACTGGAATTGTCACAAAATAACATAGTAGGCAACTGGACTGGAACATGCAAATCCTGTAGTATATAAAGCAGCCACTGGATTTCACAAATTGCATTTTCCATAGCCCTGTACTCAGCCTCTGATGAACTTTTAGATATGTTTGTTTGTTTCTTGGCCTTCCAAGAGATCGGAGCATCTCTTAGAAACATCTATAGCACGACATCGATCTTCTTGTTTGCATAACCAAACCCAATCACTATCTGTAAAGCCTTTGAGTACAAGATTATTGTCTATTAAGAATAAGATTCCTTGTCCATGATTAGTCTTCAAATACCTTAGTAGCCTATGAGCAGCCTTCATATGATTTTCAGTAGGAGTGTCTAGAAATTGACTCAGCTGCTGAACTATAAAGGCAATATCTGGTCTGGTGTAGGTAAGATAGATTAGTTCGCCCACCATTGATCTGTAGGCAGTATTATCTTCCAAAATAGGTGAATCACCATGCTATAAAGTTTGCTTGGAATCCATAGGTGTCTTGGCCGGTTTTGCTCCCAAAAATTCATATTCTTCTAGGAGATTAAGAGTGTATTTTCTTTGAGAAATTGATATGCCAACAGGAGTTCTAGCAGCTTCAATGCCTAGGTAATATCTTAATTTTCCAAGATCCTTGATAGTGAATTGTTGATGTAGGGCATCCTTTACCTGCTGATTTAACTGTTCACTGCGGCTTGCTGCTGTGATGTTATCTACACAGACCAGCAAAGCAATAAAGGACTGTCCTGACCCTTTTGTGAATAAACTGTGGTCATTCTTATACTTAATGAATCCTTGAGCCTCAAAACACTCAGTTAACTTGCAGTTTCATTGTCTACTGGCTTTCTTGAGGCTATACAGTGATTTGGTTAATCTGCAAACTTGATTTGGTTTAGTTGCTGCACAACCTGGTGGCAACTGCATATATACTTCTTCATTCAAATCTTCATGTAAGAAGGCAGTGTTGACATCCATCTGATGTAAATGCCAATTATTAGCTGATGCTGCTGCAAGTAAAGTTCTGACTGTAGTAATCTTAACAATAGGAGAAAAGGTTTCTTGATAATCAATGCCATATGTTTGAGTGTAGCATTTTGCTACTAGTCTAGCTTTGTATCTCTCTACTGAACCATCATGATTGTCTTTGATTTTGTATACCCACTTGCACCCAATAGGTTTCTTTCCTGGGGGCAGATCCACTATCTCCCAAAAGACCTTCAATCTCTTTTTGCATTGCTTCTTTCCACTCATCATGCTTGATAGCTTGATTGTAAGTCTTAGGCTCTTTAATGGCATCAATAGCATTGATGAATCTGGCATAGTCTGCAGAGAGATTGTCTAGGCTCATGACCTCACTCATCAGGTGTGGGGTCTGCTGAACAGTATGAGCATCTCCTAGATAAAAGGTTGGTGATTTCCTTGTTCTTGTGGACCTTCTTAATTGTATGGGTCCATGTGCTTGATTAACTGGTGCATGCTCTTCATTAGATGCCTCAGCTGCAGCTGACCCTATGTCTAGGTGGGCTGCTGACTCATTCAGCAGATCATCAAAGTTGTCTATTACTGGTAAAGGAACTGGCATGTCAGCAAGATATCTAGCCCTTCCTAATACCTGTTGAAACATAAGAAAATAAGTCTCATGGAATAGATTATTTCTAGAAACAAAGATATCTTTGTTGGTAATGTCTAAAAGAATATCACCCTTGGACGTATTGGAATTCTGAAGGTAGAAAAAATTCCTACATCTTGAGTCAAATTTTGTCCTATACTGCTGAATTGTGCAAGAGAAAACTAAGCAACCAAAAACCTTAAACACTGAATAGTCTGGTTTAGTGCCATAAGGCACTTCATGTGGAGTGCTTTCTTTCAGCAGTGGTGTAGGTATAGCATTAATTAATTTTACAGCATGGAAAAGACAGAAACCCCAATATTCAATGGGTAAATTACTCTGGAACCTCAGTCCCCTAGCAACATTCAGCAGATGCTGATGTTTCCTTTCAACAATATCATTCTATTCAGGTGTGCTGACACATGATGCCTGATGTATGATGTCCTGCTGAGCATAAAAGTCAGTGAGTTGGAACTTAGCTCCATTGTCAGACCTAATAACTTTAACAACTTTGTGAAACTGAGTAGAAAAAAATTTTAAAAAAATATTTAACAAGGTCAGAAGCTTCAGATATATGCCTTATAAGAAAAACCCAAGTAAATCTAGAAAAATCATCTACAACAGTAAGAAAATATTGTTGTCCGTTCACATTATTTTGTTTCAAAGGACCCCAAATATCCATATGAACAAGATCAAAAAAAATACATATATAGCAGTTGTACTTAATGGAAACATTTTTTTCTTTAATTTGGCCATTGGGAAAACATAACAAAGATCATGACTGCAAAATTTGACATCAGTAGACTGTGAACTAATGACTTGCAGCCTCTAATCTGGTAAGTGTCCAAGTCTGTAGTGCCATAAAAGGGCATCATCTAATCTATCTGATAAAGTGTGATTCTCTACGGAATTAACATGAGAAAGTTTGACTAGTTGATCCATGACATAGAGTCCTCTGTGTAACTTAGCTGAACCTATCATTTTCTTGTTCTTGTCCGGAAAAACACACTTGTTTGCAGAAAAAATAGCTGCACCTTTTGTATGATTAATAAAAGAATGTAAAGATGAATGTTTATATTTAAAACCAGGAATACAAAAAACATCATGTTGGACCAGCTGAGGGTTTTGATCACGTGCAAAGCACTTACTAGAAATAGGACTAGGTCTATCGTAGTAGAGTACTGGCGAGTCAAGGTCGATCCCACAGAGACTTGTAAGAACGTCCAATTATCAAGATTGAGCTTGTCATAATTAATGGTCTACGACCAACTATAATATAGATAGTAGTAAAATTGGTGCCACAAATTATCAATATTACGCTAGTTCACACGGATGTAAACAAGAGTTTCTAATGTATTAGTTCAATTATGAGTAATTAATTATTCCCCTCACACATGCAATAGTCTTCCCCGTTGGTAAAGTGTAATTTAATGTTCAGCTACGGGTAAAAATCCTAACCCTATCTACACCGACCATGGTAGTAGACAGTCTATACACAACCCTCCTTAATTGGTCCATAATAGCCCATACACATAAAGAACTAGAGCTGTCGGTATTGAGCGCTAACTCATACCGCAAACCCGTATAGACAGTTGTCGACACTGATCAACATGTTCCTAGGGTCCATCAAGATAAGGTCCAAACTAGCACTTCACTATCAGTACTTCATGCTAATTTACGAAGACATGCAAATAATTGATCAGGCTACTAACATGTAAATTAAATCTATCGATCAAAGCAGCTGGCGCCGATTATCATGAATTAGTAATTTACTAGGTATTCAGATCTAGAGATATAGACCGTCGCAGATCTGAAGAACGCAACCACTATTTCATGATTTCTACACCAACGAATTAGATCTATAACACATGGGGTAAAATAAACTAACTACTACATAATTAAACTAAATAAGCAATTAACACATACTAGTCAAATAGAACAACGACAGATCTACATCTTGGAAAATACATAAAGTCATACCCTCGAAGACGAGCATAGATCTCTCTCGGATCTCTCCATAGCGAATCCGTCGTCTCTCCGACCAGAACTCATAAAATAATAGAATAAAGAACAAATAACTTTTATTGCATAATTTGTCTTGAAAATTTGTGTACATTGAATTCTGAGGCGAAACCTCTTATTTATAGCTACATAAACTGACTTAGAAACACCTAGATTTACCCTTCGTCCAAGAAAATGTGTTTCATAAGATTCGGGATCCTCGGTAAGTCGGCGGCAGCTCTCGGTAAACCGATGGTATTTTTGTCTTTTTTCTTCTGCCGACTTAGCTTGGAAGTTTCTGGAATACCCTAGGCCCAATCCTTTCATTCAGTCCACTCCAGATTCGTCCATAATGCTCAGCCCAATATTTCGTATCCTAAAAATAATCAAATAATGCACAAAATAATATCGAAATAAGGAAAATAAACTTTAAATGCAGATTTCTCGACTCACAAACCCGACATATGATATTCAACTTAAATGGTTCATATTTACAGGTCAAAACAACTATTTTTAGCTCATAATAGATTGAATGTTGATGTCGTAGGATAGACTATTTTACGCATCATCAACTACCCCCATTAGCCTTCTGCTCGTCCTCGAGCAGAGTATCAAGGCGGAATGTACCCCCAAGAACAACCCCATCAACTACCACATATTCAACAATGATTTCCGGCAGAAACATACATTAAGCCACAATCCATAAGCTCCTCATTAATCACTACTTACCATGCATCAATGTGTCGTGTGATGAATCAATCGTGATAGTGCGTTTGTGAGGAGAATCAAGTTGTATTAACCCCACAATTATAACTTACCAACGCATACACTCGCTCATCTTGCCTTCAGACTTGGTTACACAACATGGTACCTTAATCGGGCTGGGTGGACTCGGGGATTGAGTCTTGCTCTTCAGTCCTCGTTTGTTTCTTTTTATGTGAGAGTCGTGCCCTTTTTACACGAGTTCGTTTCCCTCACTGCCTTTATTGCATATTTTTTCTTTTTAACTCAATTTTTTTTTCTGGCAGGTTTCCTCACTATTTTTTCTCTTTCTCTCACAAGTCTGTTTTGTCCCGATTAACCTCTTGTGGCATTCAAGTTGCTTCCCTTGTCTTACAACAATTTGTTAAAGTATATAGACAGACAAATAATGATTCCCGGTTAAAACAACTCATCATCTAATCTTAAACACTTCTCACTCAGATTTTGTGCTGAAATATTGAATGCAACGATAGAATAACAATTAATAAGTTACTACTTCATGCAACCTGACATATGCTCTTTCTTCCATACTAAATTGAATATGCTATAGCTAACTTCAAATTGAGCTTGGGCTCCTTTTCTACCGATTCCTTACTCAAAAACGTGCAATAAGCAAGCTAAAAACAGTGTTAAATTTTTCAAAATTGCAAAATTATTTCCTTTTTTGATTACCCATCTAAGACCGCCTACCTCCCAATCATTATAGGCATTGTCCCCAATGGCTAATAATAAAGAAAAGGACAGGTACTAAGCTCTGTAATTGGTCGGCTGAGTCAAAGTGAATCCCGGAGCAGAATCATTAGCTCCTAGGTCATTCCTCTTCCAAGTTGTTACTTGCTTTCCAACAAAACTTCCGAAAACTGTGAGTAACATGCGAAGGGCAATAAGAAAATAAGGTGGCGGTAATTGTGCATACCGGAGGAATGCGCAAAAACAATTTAAGCCACTTTATTCTTTATTGGCCTAAGCAAGATGAAATTTTTACGATGGTATCATATGAGAATCGTGAAGAAAAAAACCACATATATATCTAGTCAGATGACCGAAGATATATGTGATGAAAAAAACCTTGCGATTGTCATGCTACTTTATTGACTCAACATAAACTAAAATAAACAAAAGCAATAAATAAGGGTTTATAGAAATAGTTCTGAGTTTATAGTCGCCAGTTCGACTGTACTAATAGGGCTCATTTATTTGTACTTTGGATCCGTCAACGTAAAGACTTCCAACTCAGGGTTATACTTGTGCTCTATGTAATGCTTCAGCCTGTGGCCGTTTACTATGAAAGGCTTCCCAGAGTATTCATTTCTAACTTCACACGCACCTGAATTGAAAACTATTGTGACTACTTGTGGTCCATACCATCTAGACTTCAACTTCCCAGGAAAAAGACGAAGACGTGAATTATATACCAGCACCTTATCTCTGACTTGAAATGTGCGGTTCAGAATCCTCTTATCATGCAGACGCTTCGTTCTTTCCATGTAAATCTTTGCATTTCCGTACGCTTGAAGTCTAAAATCCTCCAATCGATTCAACTCTAGCATTCCCTTCTCACCGGCTAAACCTTCATCCATGTTTAGAAATATCATAGCCCACAGCGCTCGGTGCTTGAGTTCTACCGGTAAATGACACGCTTTTCCAAACACTATCATGTACGGTGACATCCCAATCATGTCCTATAAGTTGTTCTGTACGCCCAAAGAGTGTCATCTAATTTCAAAGACCAATCTTTCCTCGTGGGATTCACAGTCTTCTCCAAGATCCTCTTAATTTCTCTGTTCGTGACCTCCACTTGTCCACTTATCTAGGGGAGATATGCTTTTGTAATCTTATGTCTAACCCCATATCTCATCATCAATTTCTCAAACAACCTATTGCAGAAATGACCCCCTCCGTCACTAATAATGGCTCTGGGCACTCCAAACCTCATCAAAGTGTTCTTCTGAAGAAACGTCAAGACAACCCTGGCATCATTAGTACGGGAGGTTACTGCCTCCACCCATTTGAAAACATAGTCAACCACTACCAGGATGTAACGATTTGATTCTGACAATGTGAAAGGCCCAACAAAATCAATTCCTCAAACATCGAATAACTCCACTTCTAAGATACTCTGCAGTTGCATGTCATTCTGCTCAGAAATGTTGCCGGTCATTTGACAGGAATGATAGGCTCTTGTAAACTCGTAAGAAGATTTATGAATTGTTGGCCAATAGAATCCACATTGCAGTACCTTTGCGGCTGTCTTGCCTGGCCTATAGTGACCTCCATCTTCTCTAGCATGGCATAGGTGCAAAATACTTGGAATCACATCATCGTGGACGCATCTCCTAAGAATGGCATCAGGGCACAGTTTGTATAGGTAGGGTCGTTCCAATGATAATATTTCAGATCCGTAAAGAACTTCTTCTTATCCGCATTTGTGAATTCCGGCGGTAGGTACCTTCCTGCTAGATTATTGACAATGTTAGCAAACCAAGGGTATACCTTGCCCACTCTTGATGTACTTTATCAGATCTGAGATTCAACTCGAGCTACCACTGAGACGGCAAAAATTTGTTCATCAGGAAAGCTCTCCTTGATCTCAGTGGGTTGCTCTTCTTCTATTAATGTTAATCTCGACAGGTGATCAGCCACATGGTTCTCAGATCCCTTTTTATCCTTGATCTCAACATCAAACTCTTGTAAGAGTAGAATCCATCTTAACAATCTCGTCTTAGAGTCTTTATTGGTTAGATGGTATTTCAGAGTTTCTAATGTATTAGTTCAATTATGAGTAATTAGTTATTCCCCCCACACATGCAATAGTCTTCCCCGTTGGTAAAGTGTAATTTATTGTTCAGCTATGGGTACAACTCCTAACCCTATCTACTCCGACCATGGTAGTAGACAATCTATACGCAAGCTACCCTCCTTAATTGGTCCATAATAGCCCATACACATAAAGAACTAGAGTTGTCGGTATTGAGCGCTAACTCATACCGCAAACCCGCCTAGACAGCTGTCGACACTGATCATCACGTTCCTAGGGTCCATCAAGATAATGTCCAAACTAGCACTTCACTGTTAGTACTTCATGCTAATTTATGAAGACATGCAAATAGTTCATCAGGCTACTAACATGTAAATTGAATCTATCGATCAACGAAGCTGGCGCCGATTATCATGAATTAGTAATTTAATAGGTATTCAGATCTAGTGATATAGACCATCGCAGATCTAAAAAACCCACCAAATATTTCATGATTTCTTCACCAACAAATTATATCTATAACACTTGGGGTAAAATAAACTAACTACTACATAATTAAACTAAATAAGCAATTAACACATACTAGTCGAATAGAACAACGACAGATCTACATCTTAGAAAAGACAAGAAGGCATACCCTCGAAGACGAGCATAGATCTCCCTCGGATCTCTCACTAGGCGGTGACTCCGTCGTCTCTCCGACCAGAACTCGTAAAATAATAAAATAAAGAACAAAGAACTTTTATTGCATAATTTGTCTTGAAATTTTGTGTACATTGAATTCTGAGGCGAGGCCTCTTATTTATAGCTACATAAACCGACTTAGAAACACCTAGATCTACCATTCGCCTAAGAAAACGTGTTTTAGAAGATTCAGGATCCTCAGTAAGTCGGCGGCAGCTCTCGGTAAACCGAGGGTATTTTTGTCTTTTTTCTTCTGCCGACTTATCTTGGAAGATTATGGAATACCCTAAGCCCAATCCTTTCGTTCAGTCCATTCCAGATTCATCCATAATGCTCAGCCCAATATTTCGTATCCTGAAAATAATCAAATAATGCATGAAATAATATTGAAATAAGGAAAATATACGTTAAGTGCAGATTTCTCGACTCACGAACCCGACATATGATATTCAACTTAAATGGTTCATATTTATAGGTCGAAACAACTATTTTTAGCTTGTAATGGATAGAATGTTGATGCCGTAGGATAGACTGTTTTAAACGTCATCAGGTTTACCCTTAATTGTCCTATATATGTAACATAAACATTATTTCCATTAGGTAATCCTATTTTCAGACCTGATGAAGGTTTTGGATTAGTTAACAGATCTAATGATCCAACAATGTGATACGTGGCACCAGAGTCCAAGATCCATTGTATAGATCTTACTAAATTTGAATCACCTATCCCTGTTGCAAGTGAGTAGTGTGTAACAATCTCAGCAGGTTGGCCAACAACAAATCCTGCATTTCTAAGAGGCTTAGAACTCAGCAGAGCCATCAAATTGTCAAGTTGTTGTGCAGTTAGATTCGGAAACTCAGGTCCAGCAGACATGTTTTGGTCCTGATCTTCTTCTGTTGGCTATTCTTCCTCTACCAAATTAGCCCTTTTTGTCTTGAAACTAGGATGATAGCCATGTTTCTTGTAACAGGTCTCTTCAGTATGACCATTAAATCCACAAAAACTACATTGCATCTTCATGGGATTCTTAGGTCTGGGATTTGCAGCAGATGCAGAGTTAGGTTTGCTAACTGTTTGATTTTGCCCCTGCCCATGTTTCCGAGACAAGAGAACCATAAAATCTTGGTTCTTGACCCTTTTAGCTACATATAACTTATGACTTTCAAATTTAATGGCCATTGCAAAGGCATCATGATTTTATAGGAAAGGCACCATCAACATTGCCCATGAAACCATTGGCTCAAAATCATCCCTTAAACCTTTTAGGAATTTCATAACATGTTCAGTCTTCATATGATCCATTAGTGTGCTAATTGCATTGCAGTGACATTGAGGATCACATGAACAAACTGACACAGGCATGATAGTCTTGATTTCTTCCCAGAGAACCATCAATTTTGTGAAATGTTGATTGACAGAATCAGTAAATTGCTTCAGTAGATGCATCTCTTCAAGAAGATCTGAGAGCCTCAAGGCATCAACATTATAGAATCTAGCTGCAAGATTCTTCCAAAATGCATGTGCACTCTTGAAGTACATCAAACTTTAGGAAATGGTGTTCTCTACAAAATTCAAGATCCAAGATCTCACCATTGTATCACATTGTCACCATGCATAAAAATCTGATGAATCTGCTCCTGGCCTTTTTATTGTGCCATCTACGAAGACAATTTTATTCTTGGTGATTAACACCATCTCCATAGAAATTTTCCCTGGATTATAGTTTTTTCCATTCATCAATGGCTAAACAAAAACCAGAGGCGGATTCTCATTTGGATGAACATATTATGGACTGAAGGGGCTTAATTCTTGTTTCTTTGCTGCCATGGCTACCAAGAACTCCAGAATTTATCACAAATCAACAATGAGTGTGAAATTACAGAAAAACGATCAAGAAATGATAAAAAAAAAACACAAGAAAACGATGACAGTTTACTCTCAAGAAACTGAAATCACAAAAACAAATGAGGAACACTCTCAAGATTCTTCAAAGACTGAGGAAAACGCAGGAAAGCATTCAGAAATTCTCAACTTTCTGCTCTGATACCATGATGAAGTTAGAATTACAAACATAAAACAAAATGCGGAATTATTATTGATGAATTGAAAATTACAAGTTATGTTACAATACATCTGATCATGGGGTATGTATAGCTTCATACACCTCATTGATCAGTTAGAAGTAAGTTACAAACGGTTACAACAAACTTATAACAGAATAATCATTTTCTACATTACACTACACTATACTCAATAAAGCTTGTGTTCACACATCTGTCGCCATTCTTGTGTGTCGGTGAGTGTGAACAACAGATTGCACTTAGCATTTCCCTTTAGCCTCTGTACTGTAACATGTTTTGTCAAAGCAACAATACCCTGCTGAGTACCATGCTTCTTTCTCTTTGGACATTCATTTTTCCAATGTCCCTACTCTTTGAAGTAGTTACAGACTTTAAGGAAATCAAACGAGTAGCGCAGCGGAAAATAAAATTTTGATTTACGCTCCAAGGATCGACTACGTTTAAACAATAAACATACAACAAAGAGGACAAAGATTATACATTTCTTGATCTTAAAGATCGAAGTTTTGACCTTCCGGTAGAAGTAGATGCGTGCAAGCCGTCCAAGCGTCCGGCCTCTATCAGTTATCCACACGAACGCCTCGCCAGAATCCTCCCGGATTGCTATTAGAAAAATTCGACTGCTAGGTCGACCTTTTTCTCCCTCACAATACTCTCTCTAAGAAGATCTCTATTTTTCTCAAGAACTATTAGCTCCTAGAATTATGGTGTACAAAAGAGCTAGCCAACCCTTTTATTTTATAGAGGAAAGTGGCGTGTCTTTCTTCTCCCAAATTGATTGTGATTAGCTTCTAGTAGATTGATGAGAGAGAAAAACCTTCTCCTAATAAAATAAGGAAAATCTCTATAATTGATTTATCTCTTTTATTTTAATATCTCATATTAAATAAAAACTAAATATTGCCAATATCTTATATTGAATATATTTATCTTATTACCATAATTCTATTTTCTAAAAATCAATTAATATACAATATATTAATATTATGATAATTGACGGACTGTTTCTAGGCTATACAATCCTTACCGGCAGTGTACCGGGTCAAATTGTAGTGCTAGTCTGGTGAGTCAGGTCGTATCCTCAGGGAAATGAAGATCTAATTTAAAGTGTGGTTAAACACCAAGAAGCTATTATTAACTCGATCTAAGTCGCAGTTTTTACCATTTTCCTCGGGTTAGATAGTTAGATTAGTTAGATTGTTAGTAAAGCAGTAAATAAATATATAAATATAAAAATAGATAATATATATATTTTTGGATCTAGCCAAGAATAATTTACTGAATCAATATCTTTTTGTAGTGAAATTGAATGAGACAGATCTTTTCCTTGATGCAAGGAGGTCAATTATATATGAACCGGTGTACTCCTAAGCTAGACAACTCCTCCTCACACGAGCGTATGAAATTGTCATATGTCAAATTGTCATCAGTTTAATCTCCACAACTACCCCATGCTAATCTCGGTTTAGTCGAACAGTACCAGTACAAATCTACCCCGGATAAAAGAGGTTATTCCGTTTGTCGACGGCCGATGTTATTCAAAAGGCTCCGGTTGTCGCGGATCGATTTAACTTTCCGGTGTTAGTTTCAATTAAACCGTTGATTTTAACATTATTACGATCTTGAGCACAAATTTAATAAGATTCATCTTTCCCAAGACAAATCGCCCGGGTAGGAAATAGGATTCCGTTGTCACGCCAAGACGGCCAATTTTACCCTCCGGTCTTTCTATCCGTACATTTAAGTGTAAATAGTAAGAGATTCATTATAATTGGTTTTAATCATTATTATCAGAGTCGATCATCCATTTTACCAAAAAGATTAACTAATTCAGATTCATATCTTGGCTAGATATATTTTTAGCTTAACATAATTAACATATATAATATATAAATAGAAATAGAAATAGTAAACATAATAATATTAGAATATATTACCGATTACAACTGCACTGAATCGGGGTCGTTTCCACCGGATGTAGTATAACAAAGCTTCGATTTTAACAATCTTCGATAATTATTCCGCCATTACAACGGTACTATAACTACTTTATTTATATATATAAAAACATATATATACATACATAGACATATGTATATATAAGGGCCCCAAAACATAAAAGAAATAAAAGAAAGATGTAGAAGAAAAAATATATATATATATATATATATATATATATATATATATATATATATATATATATATATATATATATATATATATTTTGGGACATCTTGAACAAATGGACTGAGGGGAGTATTTATAGGGGTAGTGCACCGGCTCGGGCGGTCTTTTCTCGGCTCGGGCGGTGCTTCTGATCTTGATTCTCTCCTGTCGAGTCCATGTTTGTGGGCGAGAGATTCGGCTCGGGCCGGTTTACTTCGGTTTGGGCGGATTTTGAAAAATATCCTTTTTCGGTTTTCTACTGTTTCGATATTAATTCTTCAGTTTTTCATCACACGTACCCTGAAACAGTCAAAAACACAAACCACAGTAAATCTGACCACAAAATCATAAGTTTTATTAAATTTATAACGATAATATCTATTTATAACGATTTAGGTTTTTATGAGTTTTTAGTATATTTTTATGAAATTATACGATATTTTATATAATAATTACTACTTATACATTTTGATAAAACTTAGTGATTATGACTTGATTTGATACATAAATGCTCAAAACGGTATCAGAAATGGGGTGAAATGTTATAATAATGAGTGTTAATTTATCTCTCATCACAACCCCCCACTTAGCTTTTGGTCGTCCTCGAGCAAAACAAGCGCTAAAACAAATTGAATGAGAGATAAATTCATGAAGATATAAGATATAAGGGACAACCAGATAATACAACCATTAGAATTACAACCAGGCTTTAACCTTAATATAAATGTATAACAGAGTGTGTGTGTGACAAGCCTTTTCAATTTCCACTATCCTCTCTTGAATAATTCAAGCAAACGCACAAATATCCATTCAGACAATCCTAATGACTTTCCTAGGTATAGGCAGTAACAGTTCCACACAAAGTTCTCCCGTGTACTTATTAGGATAATTCCTAAAGCATATTATTCAGTTTATACTGGGGATAGTCAGAAGATAACTAAGTTTTCAACCATATTTCCATTTTTTTCTTTTCTTTTTTTTCACATTTGTAGCATATGCCTTCATTCCCAGCAATAGGACGTTTCGTGATAACACCCTAGCCGACTACTATCATCAGCGATCGGGAGCTTTTAAACCTCATAGTGATATAGGACGTTTCGTGATAACGCCCTACTGCACTCAAATCATTGGTAGCTACAACCGACATATAGATAGTTCATCTTAATTTGGTATTCTTTTTTAACTTATATCCTTCCTATCACATTCAAACCTTCAGATATTCACAGTACACATTCAAAAGTTAGGTACTAAGTTACTGCAATTATCTATAGAATAACCACTAGAATACTGAATGGATACAGTTTAAAATTTTCCGCTTCAATATCAAAGGTTTTACGTGAAGGAATTCATGTTACACAAATATATTTGGAATTACAATGCACTTACGGTTCACGTTGGTTATACACATCCAAATTGATCATTATATCTTCAAATCCATGAAATATATACCTTATACAATTTATTTTAATCAACTAAATAATGCTCGAAAAAAAAATCGAAAACTAAGGGATTTATTGATACAAAATAAATATTAATTCCATTGCTAGACCAACGACTCCACTCCCCACTTACGAACTTACATTGTCCTCAATGTAAAGTGAGTGTAAATAAGTTGTTGGGAAAGCAATGGTGCACTAAAACAAGTCAAAACAAATACTCGGATGATATTAAAGGGTGGGTGGGTGGGTTAAAGTTATGACCTCCTCAATTCCATAGTATTTGAACTAATACATGTCACACGTTATTTGAAATTTAAAACAGACTAGATCATGATATGAAATATGTGACAAAGTATTAACTCTAAGTCTTTTATACCCAGATCCTCAAGGGTTATTTCAAATCGTTCGAACAACCTAAGTCCAAGAAATGACGCATTTGAATTTTTCTCTTTTTTCTCCATTGGGATTTTCGGATAACCACCTAATCATTCCCTTTTTTAATGACATTCAAACATTCATCCTAAGACTTGGTGAAACAAAATGAAAATCAATGCTAAGTATTCGCAAAGTATCATCCAAAGTATAAGTAATTATTATATTTAACATTTTACGGGTGCCTCCGGTAGCGCTTTTTAGTTAACGTCGTTTGCTCGACAAACTTAAGCAACTAAT
Organism: Gentiana macrophylla; assembly: GCA_026214975.1. NCBI lineage: Eukaryota > Viridiplantae > Streptophyta > Magnoliopsida > Gentianales > Gentianaceae > Gentiana > Gentiana macrophylla. The sequence goes on along the minus strand of CM047816.1, from coordinate 64,507,066 downwards.
ATAATATACTAAACTAAATGGGATACTTCTAACAATTACTCACCAAAGCATGTAACAATTAAGCACACGAATCAACTAGAAATAAATGCTTAATGAGTAAATAGGAAGGATAGTACCCGTTTTTACTATATTTATAGTCTATAGCTAGACTTTCTGCTCCGGTTTTCTAATGTACTGGTGGTGAGTCATCCTCATGCACCACATCCTTCTTCAATACCGGTTTCCAACAGAGGTTAGACAATTTCCACCAATCCAAACGATTCTTGACCTTTTCCTTTGATTTTCGAGCTTTGGGTTTGCGAGCTTTCACATTATTGCTGAAGTCATCTTCTTCAATTACCTGCGTGATAGTACGATCCACAGCAAAAGGACGCAAAGGGTCCACACAAGAACAAAATTCTAGTGTAGTGCATGGATATTTCAATGAATTGTAAATGTTAAAGACAACGTGCTCATCATTAATTCCCAAACTAAGCTCTCCCTTACAAACATCGATGAAATGGATATTAATAGTGAAGTGCCGAAAAGTGTCAAGAAAATGTGCATACTTCTTATCCAACTTCATCTCTTTGATTTCCTTTTTCGGGGAATGGGGGAGTAATTCAAGATCAATTAAAGTAGGGTTAGAATGTATACCTCCCTTACCCTTGTCGTTAAACGAAGATGGTAAAGCTTCATGGAATGATTGTGCCTTTTGAGGACACTGTGTGTCATCATTACATTCCTTTTCTTCAAAATATGCACTTTGGATATGGTGTCGCCTCTCATCGATTGAATCGAGGTGAATTTGGGTTGAGCCGGATAAGGTTCGGTTTGAATTGGCCTTTCCAAACTTGATTCATTCTCAACATGATCATTGGTCAAGGTCCTACTCATTCTTGGATTTTTCAATATTCTAGGAACCTTGACCCATTCCTCATTCTCACTTTCAGGTTCAATATATCTGTTTTGTCTTAGGAAATCTTCAATAATGTCCTCTTCCTCTTTAGATTCCATGTTTTTCTCATATTTACCATCTAAATCATTCTCTACTTCATTAATTCCGATGTTTTCTAATCCATTACTTCCACAGATCCTTCCACTTCTAGTAATAACAGCATTTACCCCACTCAGATCTCTTTCAGTATTACTTGGTAGTCCTCCTGGGGGTCTACTGTTTTTACGTTTTCCCTCTCTACTCAAATGATATTCCATATTCCTTATTGAAGCTTCTATAGTTCTTATTCTGGTATCATGTCCACTTATAGATGTTTTCAACGTACTCATATCCTTAGTGACTGTACCCATAGAAGTTATCATAGTTTCCATATTTTTAGCTTGAGTTGACATCATACCCATCAGATTTTCGATTAATTTCTCCCATTTATCAACTCCTTCAGGTTGTGTTGAACTTTGGGTGACTGGTATGCTTTGAGTGGTATGTTGTGGATACGGTCTAGTAATGATTGTAGATTCGATTCGAGGTATCTCCTTGATAAACTAGATTGTTATATGGATTCTTATATTGAAGCCCGAATACGGTGGTTGTCCTTGCTTACTAGGGTTTCGGACCAACGAAAAGTAGGGTGATCTCTTCTAATAGCATTAAAAGAGTTTGAATATGCATCGTTCAAATTCCTATCTTTGTTGCAAAAACTCACCTTTTCCCTTGAATATCCATACGGTTCTTCCATCCCTAATGACACATTATCATGACTTGAGTATTCATTTGGTAAGATATTTTTCGAGTTTACAATTTCTTGGCTAATAAGCCATCAAATTTCTACTCAAATTCTCCAAGTGTGCTAGGACTTCCGTATTCGATGTACTTTCCCCTGCAAATGCTACTTTTCTGGTGCTAGAACCGGTTTCCCACATTCGATTGTTTTTGGAAATCTTTTCTATAGCATCGTAAACTATTTGGGCATCACTCATCATTAACGAACCACCACATGCATGATCTACATCTGCACGTGAGTCTCTCCTTAATTTACGATAGAAAAGTTGGATTTGCATATCTAAGGAATAACCATGATCGGGACAAGCTCTTAATAGCTTTTTAAATCTTTCCCACGCATTCCCAAACGTTTCTTCAGATCCTTGTCTAAAATTAGCAATCTCGACTATTAATTCCAATTTTCTACCAGGAGTAAAATATCGCTTTAAGAACTCGGTTTGAATATCCTCCCAACTAGTCAATGAATGATGTGGAAGTGATGAAACCAATCTCGTGCTCTTCCTTTTAAAGAAAAAGGAAACATAGACATTCTCGTTAATTCCCGATGAGCACCATGACTTTTGGTTTGTATTACACAATTCTTGAAAGATAGAGATGATGATGTGGATCCTCATCATCCTCTCCTAAAAATTGGGCTCTTGTGTCAATTAAACCAAAAAGATGAGATTTTATTTCGAAATTATTTGCTCCTTTATTGGGTAAAAGAATTGGATTATTAATCTGGTACCTTCTTACGGTCCGATCACATATAGGTCTCGGGTTAAATTTGGTTCGATTATGCTTATTCCGATTCGATTATTTCTATTATTCTGATTCTGGTTAATAGGTTGAGGTAAATTCTGATTAAGGTTTTGGCCATGCTCTTGAGCATGAGCAATCCCTTGTTCAGGTGTTTTACCAACGGTTTCGACCATTTCCGTAACTCGATTTGACAATTCTTGTGGAATAGAAAATATCGAATAGAAAATAACACGAAATCGATAAAAAAAAAACCACATTTTTTTTTCCCTCGGTATTTACCGAGTGATTTTTTTTTTTTTTTAATTGGTATCTTACCAATAGGTAGGTACCAACAAAAAAAAAACGAACCGCGTTTACTTTCTACTATCGAAAATAGAAAATAACTCGAAATTAGTAGAAGAAGAAAATTGGTAACTAAAAGAAGGTAGATACCAACGGAAAATAAAAATAGAAATGTGATGAGAAGAGTGTTGACTTATCCTCGAGAATTTTGAGCTAATACAAGTAGAAACCATTCGAACACAATGAATTAGCGTCGTGTCCCCGGCAACGGCGCCGTAAAGTCGACGGATTGTTTTAGGCTATACAATCCTTACCGCGATTGTACCGGGTCAAATTGTAGTGCTAGTCTGGTGAGTCAGGTCGTATCCTCAGGGAAATGAAGATCTAATTCAAAGTGTGGTTAAACACCAAGAAACTATTATTAACTCGATCTAAGTCGCAGTTTTTACCATTTTCCTCGGGTTAGATAGTTAGATTAGTTAGATTGTTAGTAAAGCAGTAAATAAATATATAAATATAAAAATAGATAATATATATATTTTTGGATCTAGCCAAGAATACTTTACTGAATCAATATCTTTTTGTAGTGAAATTGAATGAGACAGATCTTTTCCTTGATGCAAGGAGGTCAATTATATATGAACCGGTGTACTCCTAAGCTAGACAACTCCTCCTCACACGAGCGTATGAAATTGTCATATGTCAAATTGTCATCAGTTTAATCTCCACAACTGCCCCATGCTAATCTCAGTTAGTCTGAACAGGTACCGAGTACAAATCTACCCCGGATAAAAGAGGTTATTCCGTTTGTCAGACGGCCGATGTTATTCAAAAGGCTCCGGTTGTCAGGCGGATCGATTTAACTTTCCGGTGTTAGTTTCAATTAAACCGTTGATTTTAACATTATTACGATCTTGAGCACAAATTTAATAAGATTCATCTTTCCCAAGACAAATCTGCCCCCGGGTAGGAAATAGGATTCCGTTGTCACGCTTTCGCACGGCCAATTTTACCCTCCGGTCTTTCTATCCGTACATTTAAGTGTAAATAGAAAGAGATTCATTATAATTGGTTTTAATCATTATTATCAGAGTCGATCATCCATTTTACCAAAAAGATTAACTAATTCAGATTCATATCTTGGCTAGATATATTTTTAGCTTAACATAATTAACATATATAATATATAAATAGAAATAGAAATAGTAAACATAATAATATTAGAATATATTACCGATTACAACTGCTGAATCGGGGTCGTTTCCACCGGATGTAGTATAACAAAGCTTCGATTTTAACAATCTTCGATAATTATTCCGCCATTACAACGGTACTATAACTACTTTATTTATATATATAAAAACATATATATACATACATAGACATATGTATATATAAGGGCCCCAAAACATAAAAGAAATAAAAAGAAAGAGGTAGAGGAAAATATATATAGATATATTTTGGGACATCTTGAACAAATGGACTGAGGGGAGTATTTATAGGGGTAGTGCACCGGCTCGGGCTGGTCTTTTCCCGGCTCGGGCGGTGCTACAATGATTCTCTCTGTCATAGTCCATGTCTTTGGTGGCGTGAGAGATTCGGCTCGGGCGGTTTACTTGAGTTTGGGCGGATTTTGAAAAATATCCTTTTCGGTTTTCTCTTGTTTGATATTAATTCTTGATTTTTCATCACACGTACCTCAAGCAGTCAAAAACACAAACCACGAGAATCGACCACAAAATCATAAGTTTTATTAAATTTATAACGATAATATCTATTTATAACGATTTAGGTTTTTATGAGTTTTTAGTATATTTTTATGAAATTATACGATATTTTATATAATAATTACTACTTATACATTTTGATAAAACTTAGTAATTATGACTTGATTTGATACATGAATGCTCAAAACGGTATCAGAAATGGGGTGAAATGTTATAATAATGAGTGTTAGTTTATCTCTCATCAATAATCTTATTAATTAATTGCACAATCCAAGTGTATCCAATACACTAGTGACTTGCGCCCCATATTGCCAAATATTGGCATCCGGAATATTCTTGTATTTAATTTATTCATAATAAATAAATACCACCATATTAATTTACCACTATAACATTTATAGTCTCGAGATAAAACTTTCCTTATTTGGTCATCAACTATAATTGCATTTTAATCCGACTCGACATTCATATGTGTGTGACCCGACAGGCTTCTGAATATGTTGGCCGTAGACATAAGGTGCAGTTACGAAAATGCCCTTCACTCTAACGATCATGGATAACGTCTAGCAACACGTCCATGACCCCCAATCATCGGAAGAGTCAATAAGCAATGACTACTACCTTTCATGTGCTCAGTTAGCGTGTAAATAGAATCCTATCGCCGTAGTAATATCCATACGATCGTATCTTGATCGTATCCCACAATCTGGATATCAAGCTCTCTCGGAATAACACATTTACTTCCACTTTGCAAAGATTCGCGAGAACTAGACATTCCTTATGGGAAGACCCTTTCGGACATTCACTCCTACTTATAGGATACGCGATTCCTGGACGACCTAACATGTATACTCCACATGCTTCAGTATCACACCCGATCAATATCGCATGATCGCCCCATGGTTAAGGGAAACCTCAATAGTGTCAAAGCATGACAATCCACACCGTGATGCCATGCAGACTCCGGTCCTAAGGATAATTACACAACCGTCACATAGTATGACACTTAACAGTGTAAGTGGGTCAGTCTAACGTACACATTCTCTAATACACGTCCACATACAGTCCAAGTGACACTACACTTCGAAAGACGAGATCTATCCCCGCCCTTAAAGACATAAGACATTTAATACGTGCTAGTTTGTTTGCACTGTCAAAGCCCTATTCAACAGTACATCAGCCTAGAGACATTTAAGTATCAAACTTATTAAAATGATTAGAGATCTCATCAACCATAATCACTATCATGGTTTCTCTATCACAGTTTAATATTAAGGGCATTATCATATACACAATATCATAAATTGGTCTAATAAATAAACAAAGTATATAATTACAAAACTGCTTTTATTAATCATAATAAAGTTATTACATGAACTTAAATAGACTATAAATGACCCGACCTGGTCGAATCCGGTCCAACCTGGTTAGGTTTAGGACACCTATTCAAAAATATCCCACTTGGCCTAAAGCCAATCACCTATATGCCTAAGCCCATACATGTGAACATGTTTCTCATGCTTAGCTTGTGACAAAACCTTGGTTAACGGATCAGCTATGTTATCATCCATATGGACTTTCTCTATCCTTGCATCTTCTCTATCAACTATCTCTCTAATCAGGTGATAACGCCGTAATACATGTTTGGACTTATAATGAGACATTGGTTCCTTTGACTGAGAAATCGCCCATTTATTGTCACGGTGCAATGGAACTGGACCTTCAATGGAGGGAACCACACCAAGTTCAGTAATAAACTTCTTAATCCAAACTGCTTTCTTTGCCGCCTCCGAGGCTGCTGTGTACTCGGCTTCCGTTGTAGAATCTGCAGTAGTCTCCTGCTTGGAAATCTTCCATCTCACTGATCCACCGTTAAGCGTGAAAACAAATCCAGATTGTGACTTAAAGTCATCCACGTCTGTTTGAAAACTGCCATCTGCGCAACCTCGTAATGCCAAATCATTATTCCCAAAGACTAAGAACATATCCCTAGTACGTCTCATGTACTTGAGGATATTCTTGACAGTAACCCAGTGACCTTCACCTCGATTCGCCTGGTACCTACTAGTCATACTAAGAGGGTACGAGACATCTGGCCTTGTGCACAACATGGAATACCTGATAGACCCTATAGCCGAAGCATACGGGACCTTGGACATCCGTTCCCTTTCCTCCTCTGTCTTAGGACACATTTCCTTTGACAGGTAGACACCGTGTGACATGGGCAGCAATCCTCTCTTGGATTGCTCCATGCTGAACTTTTTCAGCATCTTATCTATATACGTGGATTGTGATAGACCAAGCAACCTTTTAGACCTATCTCTGTAGATGTTAATCCCCAAAATATAAGCTGCTTCTCCTAAGTACTTTATAGAGAAGTTCTTGGATAACCAGACCTTGACCAACTGTAACATGGGCACATCATTCCCTATTATCAGTATGTCATCTACATAAAGCACCAGGAAAACGCCGACACTCCTACTAACCTTCTTGTAAACACAGGGCTCATCTTCATTCTTGATAAAATCAAACTGTTTGATTGTCTCATCAAAGCAAAGATTTCAACTCCGAGAAGCTTGCTGCAGTCCATAAATGGATCTTTGCAACTTGCACACTATCCTGGCATCATTGGTTGTGAAACCCTAAGGTTGTATCATGTACACCTCCTCAGACAGGTTCCCATTAAGGAAAGATGTTTTCACATCCATCTGCCAGATTTCGTAATCATGGTATGCTGCAATAGCGAGCAGAATTCTAATGGACTTTAACATGGCAACGGGCGAAAAGGTTTCATCATAGTCAATACATTGTCTTTGCTTATAACCTTTTGCCACTAACCTAGCCTTGTAGGTGACTACGTTACCATCCATGTTGGTCTTTCTCTTAAAGACCCATTTGCACCCTCTAGGAACTATTCCTTCAGATGGATCAACTAAGTTCCAAACTTGGTTGTTTTTCATGGATTCCATTTTAGAATTCATGGCTTCTAGCCATTTTTCTTTGTCAGGCCTCATTGGCACCTCTTCGTAAGTTTTAGGGTCCTCATCTTCCATGAGGTATACGCATGTGTACCTTTCGGGCTCATGGCGTTCCCTGGTGGATCTTCGAGGTGATACTGTGTTTGGAGCAGGGACTTGCCCCACCTCATTAGGTGGTGCCTGCTCTACCTCCATCAACTGATTGTCGTCCGTAAGTGGTTCTTGAATTTCTTCTAGATCAATTTTACTCCCACTGGCCCTTTCCAGAATGAACTTTCTCCAAGAAATGGCCAGTCCTGGCAACAAACACCTTTTGTTCCCCAGGGTAGTAAAACTGGTATCCTCTAGTTTCTCTAGGATAGCCCACAAATAGACATTTATCAGATCTGGCTTCTAGTTTGTCAAGCATCATCCGCTTCATATAAGTCATACAACCCTAAGGTTTAAGATATGCCAGATTTGGTTTCCTCTAGGTCCATACCTCGTATGGCGTAGAGTCAACCGTCTTTGATGGAGCTCGATTAAGTACGTAGGATGCTATTTCGAGAGCATACCCCCAAAACTATTTTGGAAGAACTGCATAGCTCATCATGGATCTCACCATGTCTAACAAAGTGCGGTTCCTCCTTTCAGATACGCCATTCATCTGTGGCGTCCCGGGAGGAGTCCATTCAGGTAGAATCCCATTCTCCTTTAAGTAATCTTGAAACTCTCCATCTAGGTATTCATCACCTCGATCGGATCAAAGTGTTTTAATTTCTTTACCTAGTTGTTTCTCAACTTCACTTCTGAATTCCTTGAACTTTTCAAAGGCTTCAGCCTTATACTTCATTAAGTATATATAACTATAACAAGAATGGTCATCAGTGAATGTGATAAAGTAAGAGTATCCTCCTTTGGCATGGATTGACATTGGGCCGCACACATAAGTATGTATAAGCTCAAGCAATTAATTGGATCTTATCCCTTTGCCACTAAATGATGACTTTGTCATCTTGCCAAGTAAACAAGCTTCACATGTATCAAACGATTCATAATCGAAGTGATCCAATAATCCATCTTTATGGAGTTTGGAAATTTGATTCTTATTTATATGGCCAAGTCTACAATGGCATAGGCAGGATTCATTCAAGTCACTTGTTTTAGCTTTCTTATTGTTTATATTAAGTATGTCAATATTCACATCTAATAAGTAGAGATCATTGCTAAGTATGCCAGTACCATAAAACATTCCATCAAGTGAAAAAGAACAATATTTTTTCTCAAACGTAAAAGAAAATCCTTCAACATCTAATGCGGAAATGGAAATAATACTCTTCGTAAGAGCAGGAACAAAATAATAGTTATTAAGCTCTAGTATTAGCCCACTGGGCAATGAAAGAAAATAGACTCATATGGCTAATGCAGCAACACTTGCTCCATTCCCAACACATAGGTCCACCTCTCATTTCTTCAAATCTCAAGTTCTTCTTAGTGTCTGCATATTCATACAAATATGAGAACCACAACCAGTATCTAATACCCAGTGGTTAGACTTAGAAGAAGAAATATTGATCTCAATCATAAACATACCTGAAGTTGAAGCATCTGTATGCCTCTTCTTCGTGCTCAAGAAAGCCTTACAGTTTCGCCTCCAATGACTAGTCTCGCCGCAATGGAAGTAAGCATCCTTGGACTTATCTTTGGCTATTTTAGGCGTTGGCTTAGGGGCAGCCTTCGCCTTCTTGGACTTCTTTTGGGCTTTTGCCTTGCCCTTGTTAGAAGTGACAAGCAACACTTGGTTTCCCTTCCCCACAGTGCCTCAGCAGTTTTCAGCATGTTCAATAACTCGCGAGGGAGCAATCTATCTTGTTCATGTGATAATTCATCACAAACTACGAGTATGAATCAGGTAGAGATTGCAGAATCAAGTCAATACTTAACTCGCGTTCCAACTTGTGGCCCAACTTCTCAAGCCTCTCTATGTACCCGATCATTTTAAGCACGTGCGACCAGACAGAAGTCCCGGGCGCCATCTTACAACCAAACAGGGCCTTCTAGACCTCGTACCTCTCAATGCGAGACTGAGAAGCATAGAGCTCCTTTAGGTGAACCATGATTGTGTAGGAGTCCATAGACTCATGTTCTTTCTGCAGTTCAGGTGTCATCGAAGCAAGCATGATGCATGTAGAATCAGAACTATCAGAACAGTGCTTGTTGTACTTCTCGACAACATTTGCAGCCGCGACTGGTGCGGGTTGTTCCGGTATGGGTTCGTCTAGAACATAGCCAATCTTTTCATGCCTTAAAATGATTGAGGTTTCTTTCCTAGTCGAGAAAGTTGGTTTCGTCAAGTTTGTTATCGATGATAAAACGAAGGTTTAATTTTTTCAACATTCTACAACAAATAAATAAAGATAGAATAAGTAAAGTTCATGTATACAAAACCTAAAATTGCACTTTAGTCTTGCTCCCACTAGCCAACTATTCCCTATTGGCTTTCAAGAATTCAATTAATTCTTTAGTGGCTAGAATCCTATCTGGTTGACTCGATCCCGACATGGGCCGATCGACCGGGTCAATTTCGACGGGTAGGTACCACTTACCAATCGCGTCAAACGCGACTTCCAATGGTTTGACTACACTTCGGTAGACGAGATCTATCCCTGCCTTTAACGAGATCTATCCCTGCCCTTAAACATAAAAGACATCTAATACGTGCTAGTCTGTTCGCACTGTCAAAGCCCTATTCAATAGTATATCAGCCTAGAGACATTTAAGTATCAAACTTATTAAAATGATTAGAGATCTCATCAACCATAATCACTATCATGGTTATTCTATCACAGTTTAATACTAATGGCGTTATCATATACACAATATCATAAATTGGTCTAATAAATAAACAAAGTATATAATAACAAAAATGCTTTTAGTAATCATAATAAAGTTATTACATGAACTTACATAGACTATAAATGACCCGACCCGGTCGGATCCGGTCCAACCCGGTTGTGTTTAGGACACCTATTCAACACAGACATCCTTAGCTTTAGGACCCTTGGAAATTCTCTTGGATTTCTTCTTTCGAGAATTTCATGATCCTCTCTAACTCCACTGGCCACCAATCCAGTAGACTGATTGTCCGTCCCAGAACTAGATGCCTTATGGCGTAGCTCTCGAGCATAAAGTGATGATCTAACATCCTCCAATGACACTGAGTCCTTCCCAACAATAAAAGGATTGCATAAAGTTCTCATATGATGCCAGCAGTGACACTAATAAGATCAGTGCTGCATCCTCATATTCAATCTTCACATCAATATTCCTTAAATCCGGAAATATTGTTTTCAGCTGATCAAGATGATCCCTCAGTTGAGTTCCCTCATGCATCCTTAAACTGAATAGATGTTGTTTTAATAACAACTTGTTGGTTAGAGATTTAGCCATGTAAGACCACAGCTTTTCTGATGTGTCCTCTTCAACAACCTCTATGATAATATAATCTGACATTCACAACATAATTTTTGATTGTGCTTTCTCCTCCAGACTGGCTTTATCAACAGTACTTCCTTCTATTGATTTAGACAAAGGACCCCATAGTCCTTGTTGTTTCAACAAAGCATGCATCTTGATCTGCCACAAACTAAAACTGTTTCTTCCTGTAAACTTGTCAATCTTGACGTTTAAAGCAGACATCTTTCTCACCAGAAAAGCTTGCATAGATCCCAAATTCTAGTGTCAATTATGACCTTGGTGCCAATCTACTTTGCTTCAAGAAGATTAACAGATTCCTTGATGAACCTGGATGCTCTGATACCAGTTTGTTATGACGAATCGATCAAGAAGTGATGGTGATAGTGAGTAAAGATAAATAATTAACAAGTAAACAAACACAGAAACAAGAAGAACACAGATTTAACGTGGTTTCGGCAATGTGCCGACTACTCCACGGAAAAACGATGATTATTTTATTAACATGAGAAAGTTACAATTTACAATCGATACATATGGTATTTATAGCCTTGGGAATCAAACCCTAACCGACTAAGCACCAAACCGGATAATGGTGAAATACACCGAAGTAACCTTATCCAAAACGAAAAACCATGCAAATGTGTTCCCAAGTATTCTTGAGAAACAACTCAAACAAACCATAACTCCTCAAAGTTGACCCACCATGTTGACGCCCCGGTTGAACACCATATTCAAAGCAGATGCTTCATGCATCGCCGATCGTGATCATCTTGTTTCACACCGACTCGCCAGAGTATCACACTCGGCTGACCAAACTCAGTAGCATAGTTTAAGTCACCATTACACTTAGGTACTGGATCCAGATATAAACAATAATAGAAAAAAAAGAGGCAAATGTGTCGTCAACGAATATGATATTTTATTATAAGCTTCTCCCATAATTTTCAATGCTAATTCGATATTACCATAAACCAATTCCTTATCAATGTATGGATTGGTTGTTCCAAAACCCTCGATATTTAATCATTTGATGCACCTGCTAATTTATTCGGGGTTTTCGCTTTAAGACGAATCTCTTCTCAGGAGATTTCATGACTGGCTGAATAACGGATTTGTATCTTTTACACCGATCGGTCTTCTACGCTTCAAGTATAGAGAAATATTATCAATAATAATTTGGTGCATTTACAAATGATCACTCTTTTTTATTCAATTAAAGCATCTGGCACATTACTTGCTACTTTCAATTCATTTTTAGCATTTAAGATATTTTATATTTTATAAAATTTCCCGGCATTCTTTTATTATGAGATGGATTTTTTTTATCTCCCCCTAATTCCGGGAAATGATCTTCATCACACATGTTGAACTAAGATATCTTGATGCTCTTTTATTCAATTCAAGCGAGATACACATTTAAAACATGGTGGTTTTATTAAATAACTCATTCTATGAGATTTTTGAAAAAAATATCTCTCTTGCGCTTCATGTGTTTCATGCATTTAATATACCACTATGTGATTTTAGATTCTTCAAGAATCTTTCAAATTATTTCTCACGTCATATGTAGAGAAATCACTAGAATGAGACATTGAACTTTTGGTTCATTTCTCAATTTTTCTCAGAAAATATTTGATGTATGCAAAATGTGCATAAAATCTACCCTTCATGGGTTTGATGTTGATGAATAATATATGAACCCATAGTTCATTTTTGTCAATGTTTGTCACGAGATATAATTCATAATGGATTTTCATCCCCTTATTCTCTTTTTGTTAGGAAACAAGTGGTTTTAGTTCAAAATGTCGAAGGAGCAAGCATCCGAAACAGACAAGGGAGGGAAGAACCCTATTCTACTAGAGGGGAAGACGGGGACCCTAGTGAAGCTAACAGATGAGCGGGTGAGTTACCATTCCGCTTTACAAAAGAAAATGACACTGGATTAAAGAAAGTAGCAAGTCATTTACAAGCACTAATAGTATTGCCGATCTCAGATTGATCTTCTTCTTCGGAGCACAATATTTGAACAACGCTCAAACGGTCGCCCTCCACAACCACATCGTGGTAGCCATAAGCCGTAGCAAAAGCAAGCCCCTGGTAGAAAGCAACTGCTTCTCCCATTTCTGCACCTGAAATCCGGCCTAGAGAAACAGAAAAAGAATGTCGTACTACTCTGTCAGAGTCACGAAAAATACATCTTGTCATAAGGTGGTTCTCTTTTACCGCAGCATCAATGTTTACCTTATGACAATTTGTCGGTGGCGGTTGCCATTTTTCGCCCATTTGGTATCGGATGGCCCGAATTTGTGGTGGCCAAGCAGTTCGGGTAGTCTTTGGCAAAGGGCATAAGCATGCACAATCGAGGCCCTAGTGTTTACTCCTTTTTTCGAAAATCCACGAGCACCTCGCCTTCCGAATTGCCCACAATAAGCAAAGAATGTTGAGCATTGTATCTTTATCTTCCACATTTATCAAATAATCAAGAAGACGATGAAAGGTATTTAAGCCAATGCAACTCAATTTCTTACTTACTTTTGTTCTGCTCCAAACTTCTCTCAGGATAAGGCAATCAAAGAAACAATGCTTTAGAGTTTCCTTGGCATCTCCGCACAAAGTGCACACGCTGGAGCCAAGTTTTCGAATGGCAAGATTTTCTGCAGTGGGGAGACAATCTTTAGCACATCTCCAAACAAAATGAGTTATTCGGGCGGGAAGTTTTAGCTGCCAAAGCTTGCTCCAAAATTTACTGGTAGTTGAACATAAGGTTGTGAACGTACCTTGACACCGGAGCTCTTCAAGGTGGCACTTATTCTCGGACAACACTTATTCTTGGACAACACTTTTTCACAATCGATATCTAGAAAATTTGCAATTACCCATGGCAGATTCAACATTTCAATGTGAGATCCTCTTATGCAGGTATCAACAAACTTCGTTAATATTTTTGATTCAGGGAGAAATATTATCTCCTTTCGAGATAGTATATCAATTCTCACAATTTTGAATACAGTATATCCGGTTATACCAATGTTTTTGAATAACCAACCAAATTCTGACGGGGTCATAATTTCCACATAAAGAATGGTCATAACCACAATACTCAATGACACATGTTAAATTCGTTCAAACAGTAACAATTCACAAAACAAAATTTAATAAATGCTAAAATATGTATCGAATTGCAGTGTCAAATTAATATTACAATTTCTCTCCATACATAAAGTCGCTAATTCATGGAGAGATTAATAATATTTTATCCCATATGAGGTATTTTACCAGACATATATAGTAAAACCAAAGTATATAATTCAAAGAAAAATAGTTTTCTAAAAAATATGACTTGAACTGCATCTTAAAACCATAAAAAAAATCTCCCACAATGCTTAATAGAATGATTAAGTCAAAAAGATTTTTTAAAATTCAATAATAATAATGACAGTTAAACAACATAATGTATCACAATTTCTAAGATAAGCAATTCATATGCGATCTATTGTTAGAACAACACAAGGAATCATAGCACTTGAAAAGTAGGTAAAAACCATATATCAAGAGACACTATATTTTCAAAAATGTGATCACTTGCATAATAAATGGCAGCAATTTTTTCCTGACTAAATGCATGTTTCTATCATATATATAATGAATAAATTAATCATGAATTACATAGAAATTAATATTAAAAATAATTTGATCAAGATAATAACGCGTTCAACTTCTAAAAAATAATGAGTTCAAAATATTTTTAAGAACTAAATAACAATCGATCAAATTCTAAAATATTTTAGTGAATTAGTATGATGGAAGTAGATAATGAATTGTATATTAAATAAATCTTCTCCGTTGGTTAGAAAATTGAATTAGTATAAATCAATTTTCTACAAATTGAGAATATCAATTGAAACTGTGTAAATCTATCCTTATGCAAAAGGGTGTTTCAACTAAGATGCTCACAAAAATTGCCATCGAAAAACACATTTAAATATAAAAACATAAAATCATTATGTTTGGCCATAAGCAAAAACTAAAACGGTCATTAAAAATTTTGAAAATAGCATAAAGGTATGTAGACTAAGTGCAGAGCAATCTATACAAAGAACTTTTATCTTACGCCAACTGGATCTTATTATTATATAACATTTAAACATTAACCCTTATCATTTTTAATGTAGCTACCATATCCAGTTCACTTAATATTGCTTACATGTATGCAACATTTAAAAATTAATCCGTATCATTTTCAATGTAGCTACTAGATAACAATTCATCGTAATTCATATATAAATAGAACCAACCTATTATATATGAAAATCACCATTTTATTTATTCCTAAACACTCAAAACTAGATCTTACATCAACTTAAAGGAATTACCAACCATAACTTAAAAAAAAAAAAAGGAATTACCAATCATCGAGCAAAAGGACACACTCAACATAGCCATCTAGCAATGTCATTACAAAAATCCACAACTTCTAGTTGTCACATCAGTGGCATATCAAAATCAACTGAAATAAATCCACAGCTTCCAGTTGTGACATAGTGGCATATCAAAATCAACTGAAGTCACCATACTTCAACAAAATCGGTCTCATCATTTTTCTGATCAATAAACCTCGTGTTTTCTATGATTCTTGGTAAAATTCAACGAGATGTTTGGATCAACATCCTTCATTCCACATCTGTATCATTTGTCACCACAAACTTTCTTTTTTTTATTATTGTTATCCAATTTTAGTGGATCGCGTCGTTTCTTGCCACAAGTCATTCTGATAAGTCCCATATTTCCATGTCCTTTACCACGGTCTCCACCGCCACCACGGACGTGAATGGACAAACACAATAGGCCGTCAATGGAAACACTAACACAATAGCCACGTCCGACAATGGAATAACACAATGGGACTCATGATTTTTCATTAACATCTCGTTATTTTGCTCGGAGTAGACATGCGATGAGATCATAATATATCTTAAAAATTGCTGCAGAGCACATTTGAGACGTGAAAGGTGGAAAAAGTTATTTTCTAGCATGTCTTAATCTGTCACTTTTCACTCACATAATTTTTCACCACATAATTTCAATTTTGATGTAATTTCAATTGTGATGTAAATTTTAAAATGGCTAATTTATATTCAATGATGATTTATAATCTTATAGTTCTGAGTTCAAACCAATCATAACATTTTTCAAATGGTTCCACAATTAATACGGATCCACCATTTTTTCAGATGGTTCCACAATTAATACGGATCCACAATTCCTACGGATTTTTCACCGTTATTGTTCCACAATTCATACAGATCCATAATTTATACAGATATTTCACCATTATTGTTCCACAGTTCATATGGATCCATAATTCATGCGGATATTTCACCAATATTCATGTTTCAATCTCTCATCAAGATGATGATGAAGAAATATCATGACCTTTGCACGGTCATACCAGATTCCATGTGTATTTCAACATCAATGGCTCATGAAAAATAATTTTTTTTCCCAAACAAATTCTTGTTTGGTGATGTTAGCCATTGAAAAAAAAACAAAATGAATGCAAAAAAAAAATCTTTTTACCTCTCCTCTACTGGTAGAGTCTCCGCCAGTAGAATCTCGTGCTGATAACGTGTTATTAAACTATTACATAAGAGAGAAAGAACAAGAAGGAAAATAAAGTATGAAGAAGGAAAAATGTATATATCTTATTTCAATGATATAAGGGGTATTTATAATAAATATTACAATGTAAATACAATTTGGTAGATAAACCAAAAAATCTATGTAAATCAATTTAAATAATAGATAATCATAATTTTATATTTAAAAACAATTACAATATTGTTTTGAATACATATTTTGATAGCCATTTCGTATTATTGTATTTTCTTACAAGAAAAAAGAAAACGTTTATTTCAACCGTCTCAAAATACAAGGCATTTTGTATGTTTTCACACATATTAAAAAGGGTACTTCGTTGCCATAAATTTATTCGAAAATAACGATTACCTAGTTTGTCTTAAAAACAATGATGATCAATTTCGGTTTAACCTTAAAAAAATCGGTTTATCAGCTTTCATCCATATCAAATCTGGGAAATATTGAGGTATGGTTCTAATTATTTTATTTATTTTATATTGATCAAAATAGGATTATACAATTGTATTATTCCATATCAATATACATGAGATGGGTATAATATTGATTGTAATGATATTGACGACATAAAGAATAATGGATAATCTATCAATTTGATTTGAGCCATGAAGTCGAGTTTTGTCTTATATACAATTTTTAGAGAAAAAGAAAGATCACATGTAGCTAGATATTTTAAACCAACATACACATGGACTTGATGTCCATAAGAAAATATCAAATTCTCATAAAAGTGGATACGAGATCCAAAAAAAATAAAAATTGATATGTTAAAGGGTGTGGAAAGTGAATATGTAATTCACATAATTGATTGTTTGATGTTAAATACTCATAAAAGTAAATATAAAATTCAGAGATGTGGGCATGTCTAAAGATGACGAAAGTCATTTAAGATATATACATCACTCATGGTGTTTAGATCTTAAATAAATAAATAAAATTCATCAGATGTAGAATATTGAGAAAATGAAGATCAAGAAAATATTCATAACTCACTAGTCCCGACCAAATGTCAATCCATTTCCTGAGATGATCAACGTGACTTAAATTTCAAGAGCTGGTAATGGTCGTAGACTAGACCGTGGTTGAGACACAACCATGATAAATATATGTATCATATGATGGCAGTGATCATTACAAAAAAAATGATATTTAAAAGATCACATCACGTATCATAATTAATGACAACATTTTGGAAGATAAATTGTTTGTGCCACAACAAAGGGAAACAACACAATTTCACACCATTGATTTTTCGGGACCCATATGAATCAATAGATCTCACATTATAATAAATGACTCGAAAGTGTGTTGTATAGAAATTTTGTTGCGGCATTATTACGACTCATTTTGGAATTATTTTATACGACGCCACTAAATTTAGCATCGTTTATGAATAGATAAACAATGGTTTCTTGATATGGCCTTATTTTGATACGGTCCAAGTGTTTTACGATCAAAGAGAAAATAAAATACTACAGTCACCTAATATTGAATTATGTGAAGAAAACACATTGTAGACTTCTTGTTTATACATTGCTCTACATTTTAGCAACTTTTTTCCATTATAACATTGAATTTGTATATCGCCATTAGACTTTCGTGTGATAATAACCATAATTAGGACAATGATTGTGAGATCAATGTTGTGATTAATATAATAATTGCAATGGTAGCGGCATGTCAGTAGTATGTTGAGTCTGGCCTAGAACCTGCTTGAATAAAGGGATGTAAGTCTCATGAAACTGGGTATTTCTAGCAACAAATATATCTTTGTTGGTAATATCTAACAATATTGCTCACTTGGAAGTATTAGAGTTACCAAGGTACACACACGTTCTGCATCTAGAATCAAATTTGGTTATAGTGCTAAAGAGTACATGAGAAAACCAAACAACCAAAACATTTAAACACATAATATTATGGTTTGGTTCCATATTACACCTTATAAGGGGGTTTTTTTCATTCAGTAGTGGTGTGAATGTAGCATTAATGAGTTTAACAGCATGTAATAAACATAATCCCAAATACTTAATGGGTAGATTACTCTGGAACCTCAAACCGCTTGCTACATTAAGCAGATGCTGATGTTTTCTCACAACAATACCATTCTATTCAGGTGTGCAAACACGTGAGCTTTGATGTATAATGCCATGCTTCTCATAAAAAGATGTCATCTGAGATTCAGCTCCATTGTCAGATGATCTTATTAAAATGAGTAGAAACAAATTTAACAAAAGATTTAACCAACTCAGAAGCTTCAAACTTCTGTCTCATAAGAAAAACCCATGTAAACCTGGAATAATCGTCTACCACAGTTAAGAAATATTGTTGGCCATTCACAGTTGAATGCCTTAAAGGACTTCATATATCAATACACACAAGGTCAAACACAGAATTCACAACAGTGGTACTTAAAGGAAAAGGTTGTTTCTTTAATTTTTCCACAGGGCATACAAATCACAAGTCATGTTCACAATATTTTACTCAGCAGAGCTAAAGCTAATAACTTGTAATCTTTTATCAGGAAGATGACCTAATCTATATTGCCCTAAAATGTTGTCATCTATTCTATCAGATAAAGTTTAGTGTTCTTTGCTATTACAAACATATCTAACAACATGCCTTTTTATAGACTGTTGTAACTAAATATAAAGTCCCATGTGCAGATCAGCTGGATCAATCATGTTCTTCTTGTTGTCCTGCAAAACACATTTGTTAGCAGTGAAGACAACTTCATAGTTTGAATGTTAATGAAGGCTGGTAGACATCAAATTATACTCAAAATAAGGAATGTACAACACATTGTGCAAGGTCAGTTGAGAATTTATTTGCACTTTCCCTATGTGTGTAACCTGTACACACCATTAGGTATCCCACTCTCATGTTAGAAACATGTTTAGGATTACATAATTGCTCTAAAGAATATACAATATAATCAGTGGCACCAGATTCCAAGATCCATTGTATAGGTTTACCACACAAATGTCGCCGATCCTTGGACTAGTGATAAATGTTGCTTCATAGTCTTAATCAGCTGGTTGACTGCATGGGCAGATGAATCAGAATTCAGCAGAGCCATCATCTTCTCTAGCTATTGTGCAGTGAGACCTTGAAACCCTGATCTTGCTGACCCAAGTTCCTAATCTTCTTCTTCAGCTAATTGATTCATACTTTCTTGGTCCACCAAGTTAGCCCTTCTTGATTTGAAATCGGGAGAATAGCCATATTTCTTGTAGAACCTCTCTTCAGTGTGGCCATTAAAACCACAGAAACCCCATTGAACTTTCCTAATATTCTTCGCCTTAGTGCTATTAGCAGGCAGATTCTCAGTCTGTTTACTTGTTCTGAGCTGACTGGACCTAGTCCTAGTTTGATCACCTCTAACCTTTTGAGACACCAAGATAGAAGAATCATGATTTTTTGCATTATTTGCCACATAAGTCCACTGCCTTTCAACTTTGATTGCCATTGAAAATACATATTGAACCTTAGGGAAAGGTACAATTTGCATGGATTGAGACACCATTGGCTTGAATTCATCCTTCAATCACTTCAAGAATTTCATGTTCTGTCTCCATGTGATCTAGCAGAATCTGTATGGAATTACAGTGGCATTGTGAATCACACTTACACACCGGAAATAGTCCGATGGTCTTAATTTCTTCCCAGAATACCATCAACTTTGTGAAATATTGATTCAGTGAATCTTCTCATTGATTTAGTGAATTCATCTCTTTAATAATGTCTGATAATCTGAAGGCATCAATAGTTGTAAACCTCTATGCAAGATTCTTCCAAACAGCTTTAGAACTCTTGAAACACATCAAACTTTGTGCAATTGTATTTTCACCTGAATTCAATTGCCAAGTTCTGATCATTCTGTCACACTACCTTCAAATCTGAAAATCAGTTGAACTTGCATCCGGTTTTTTGATTGAACCATCAACAAAAAAAATATTATAATTTGTAATCAGAATCATCTCCATGGACATCTTCCATGGATGAAAATTATTCTCATTCATCAATGGATGAACCAATAATATTGATGAAGGGTTCTCATTGGGATGAACATAAAATGGACTAGAAGGACTGAGTTCCTGTCTTGGCTGACATGGCTATCAAGAACACACCTCCAATCACACAAAATATAGAAAAACAACAACAACAAAAATACGATCAAGAACTGATCAATAACTTGATTCTGATTCCATAACAAACAAGACAACCACAGAGAACTCTCAAGAATCAATGACTACAACAACCATCATGAGGAAAGCTCTCAAGTTTCTTCTGCTAAACATCAGATTTATCACAAACCGAGCAAAAATGATTTGACACCATGGTGAAATTTATGGGAAAAAGGAATAACAAGAGAAAATAAAATGCATAATTCTATTGATCAGGAATAATGAAACCAGTTAAGTTACAATAGAGTTTATCATGAAGTATTTACTAGTCATACTTCACTACAATGGTTATAAACAACAGTTACATTCCATTATAATAGAAAATTAAGTTACAAAAGAATATGTTAACGGTGAATTTTATGGTTTTTATCGCTTTAATCCGTAACAATATTCTTCGTATTTTATTACTTTTTATAGGAAAGTAGGAGTTTAATTGAAATATTGAGATATTGAAGTTCGAAATGTTTAAAAGTGCAAAATTGAGTTGTGTATGTGTTTTTTATGTGTTTATGTACGATTTTACACTTTGCTCGTGTTTACCATCTTGTAGGTGTGCTTGCATGCCTGAGAAGGAGCTTAAAAGATGTTTACTTGAAGATTTAATGGCAAGAAAGTGATACAAAATTGAGATTGGCATGAGGACACATTGATGGCTGAACTGGCGTCTGAGTCCCGTCCAGTGGACGGGCGTTTGAAGGACCAGACGGGCGTCCACTAGAGCTGTTGGATTCGGAGAAGGCAGAAATTTGCTGGACGAGCATTCGATGTATTGGACGAGCGTCTAGGAGGAGAAATTTGGTTCAGGATGTTCAGGTTTTCTGTGAACGAGCGTCCATTTTTGCATAGGACGGACGTCCAAGAAGACTCGGCCCGACTCGATGAATTTTGTGAAGACTGGACGGGCGTCTACCTTGCTGGACGGGCGTCCAATCGCCGACTTAACCCTAGCCGCCTCAAAATCTTATAAATACCAGCGCATATCAAACCCTAAATATATCATATCGTTCATTCAGAATTCACAGCAGCCGCATATTCCACAAGGAGCAAACACAGAGATGAATTCTTCCATCTCAACAATCATGATCACCAATATGATTGTTGGCTAAGCGTCTTGCGGTGGGACAACGGAGGAAACCAATCAACAACCACACCAACTAGAAGATTTTAAGCTATATCTTTAGTGAGTTAAATTTACTGTTTTTCATCAATTGAATTTCGTAATAATTGTTTATGTTTTATTGAATCGAGAGATCGATGAAACTACCGTTCTAGTTGAATTTATATGAGAATATTATTCAAGTTGTGATTTCTTTCAATTGATGCAATTAATTGTGATTCAAGAGATTGTTTATGATTAATTGAGTAGAGTATTGGAGACAATCTCATGATCGTGTTATGCATGCTAGTTTAGTTTTGCTTGAGAAAGAAAATGAAACCCTAGAAATTGATTAAAGAGATTTAATCGAATTCATGATTTGATCATTACTAAAAATCGTACCTTTAGCTCACAATCTAGTTGGGGTTGGTTGGTTGATTGGTGGATTCTAGTTGCCTTGCCGTTCTTTTAATTCTTTGATAAACCAATTTGTTCGTATCAATTGTGATTGCTACGATTAGTTATTTCAAGAACTTTAGTTGAATTTTTCTGTTTTCTGCTATTTTAGTCACTGTTCTTCGTTTCTATTTTGCAATTAATATAAACCTTAGTTTTAGATAATAATTTGTGACATAATCGATATAATAACTGCATCTTAATCCGATAAACATTCGATTCCCTTAGGACGACCCGTTAACACCCTTTACTACAAGCCTTATACTTGGGGTGTTTCGGTTTATAAATTTAAAACTAGTTTTTACCGAACAAGTTTTTGGCGCCGTTGCCGGGGAATCGGTAACGGTTGTCGGATTCTTCGTAGTGCAGTTTTTCTGTGTCGGTGTAGCACGCTGTAGTATTCTGGCCATAACTTTCGGCTCGAGTGTCCGTTCGGCGCGCAGGACCCCAATTCGGAAAGCTCGTTCCGACGCCGACGACGTGGTGAACCGCCGCAGGCCATTCAACACTGTTTTCGAGGTCAAAATATGCTGTTTTCCCTTCCATTTTAGCCCTAGAAGATTTCAACACGTTTTTTTTCACCGTCTTAGTGTTTTTCCTGTTTTAAGTTTTTCGTAGGTAGGTTTCTTTTCCTGTTTCTGTTTCTATATCTTTTCTAAATTAAAAAAATTAAAAAAGAGAAACTTTCGAGCAGGCGCCCAGCATTTGAGCGCCCGTCACCTTCCAATTTGTCTTACGAACAGCGCCCACCTCGAATTTCCCCTGAACCAGCGTTCACTCATACTGAACGCCGGTTCAATCTCTTAAATTGTTACCTCTCTCCTTCTATCTTCTCTCTTTCTAAACCTCTAAACCCTCTAATCTTCTCTACATTCGTTCTCATCAACCCTAAGGTTGATTTCTTCCTGTTCTGCTCTTCTGGTTTATGCAAACCAGGAGTAAGAAGGGACCTCTTACCTTTAATCCCGAACCTGAGCGATCTATTCTCAAGAGAAAGCTCTTCCCTAATCCAGACATTATGGCTAACGAAGTTCCAAATCCAGATCCTCAAGCCCAAATGAATCTGATCCTTCAACATATGCAGGCAATACAACAACAACAAAATCAACAAATTTGGGATAAATAATCAATTTCAACAATTCCGTCAAAACCATTAAACCAATTAAATCAAGACCCCTATGCCCCTATCTTGACCAAGACTTCACGGAAGGGCATAGACCTATTCGCCCCATACGGACATGGGGCAAGCGAACTTCGATCTCAAAAATGGAGTGGTTGGGTGGTCGAGAATAGTTCTTTTCATGTAATCTTCTTTGAAGAAGATCCTCATGACTTCTTGTCCACCTTCGTTCAAATCTGTGAAGCAGGCCACTATCCTGGTATTGATTCTGAGATTGTCAAGCTAAAACTCTTCCCGTTTGCTCTAAAGGGTGAAGCAAACCGTTGGTTCAAATCTTTAGCCCATCATTCTCTCCGTTCCTGGAATGATGTCAAAAGAGCCTTTTCTCTGAAGTTTGTCTCACCTGGAACAATCATGGACATGAAAAGGGAAATAGCCACATTTGAATAGCTTGATGGTGAGAGTGTGGGGAAAGCATGGGAGAGACTAAATCTGCTGATGAGGAAATGCCCCAACCATGGATACAGTAGACATGAGCTACTAGAGTTATTCTCTGAGAGGTGTCTCGGCCAAATAGAGACTACCTTGATTCAACCGCTCATGGATCCTTCACAGGGAGGTGATGATGCCGCTACTGGGTAGTAGTGAAACTATAGCAAAGAATAACATGTGGTCAACTCCAAGGAAGACCAATGTTAGTGGGAATAAGAAGGAATCTGCTGCGAGCAATCCCGAGACTAAGGTGTTAGTTGCTCAAATGGAAGTAATTAGCAAGCAGCTAGCCAATTTACAAATGCAGCAGCAACAAGGGCCGTCAGATGTGAACTACCTGGGAATGCAGGCGGGAAATGAGATGAACGAGGAAGTGAATTTAATGGAGAATCATAACCAAACCTTCAGAAACTTCAATCAGGACCAGAATCATTCCGGATTTCAACGACCCAATTTTAATCAAGCCAATGCACCACCTGGCCCATCCAATTCAAAATCTTCTTTCAACTCAAGTTATCAAAGACCACCTCCTGGGATGGTTAATCTATCTCACAATCCTAACTCCCAAAGACCTCAAGGTGGTTGGAATCAAAACCAACATCATAACCAAACCACTCTTACGTCCCTCAACAAAAGTTTGATGAGCTAGTAGACATGGTGAAGACCACAGTTACTAGTGTCAAGGCAATAGAGAGACAGGTTGGTCGGATGGTAGACCAACAAGCAAGCGGACCCCACGGTAAACTTCCAAGTTATACCGAAAGAAATCCTAAAGTCGATATCAATGTTTGCCTTTGCCATCACACCTCAATGGGAGTATGGAGGTGAAGAGTGAATGAGGTCATTCTAAGAAGTGGTAAGCGGCGGGACCCGGAAAGATGTCGGAAGCGAGTAGCCCTCCCGACACCATAAGTTCGAGGAAGGGCAATCGGAAGTTAAATACCGAAAAAGCAGCGGTGAGGAGGAGCTTAATGACGATGATTCTTGGGGATGAAAATTATTTCGATAAAGAAATGAGGAAAATTCAGTGCATTTGTACACGACAAAGAAGAGGAGGAAAAGTTTGTCGGATGGAAGGATAAGGAAAGACGAAGCCATAAAAATCAAGCCATGAACAATGATAAAGCCCTTCCGTATCCACCAAAGAAGAAAGAGAATACCTCGGTCATGACGAGACAATATGACGGAGTGAGGAGGATGCTCAGAGACACCAAAGTGAGTATACCCCTAGCTGAGGTATTGAGTGAAATGCCCAAGTGCTCTAAGTATCTTAAGGAAGTTTGTGGGAGCAAGAAGAAGCTTCAAGGTATGGCGGAAGAAGTTTTAAGAGAAGATTGCTCTATGGTTTCACAAAAAGTTGCTACTAAGCGAGGTGACCCCGGAAGACCTTCAATCTCTTGTGAGATTGAAGGCCACATGTTCCAAAATGTCTTATGCGACTCAGGGGCCTCTATAAATGTGATGCCATTGAACGTCTGCAAAAATCTCGGTTTAGATAAAAGAATGCGGGAACGCCCTATTTCTCTTCAGATGGTAGACCGATCTAGCCGCTCAGCAGCTGGTTGTGTTACTAATGTTCTTCTCCATGTTGAAGACTTGGTTTTCCCTACCGACTGGGTTATCTTAGACTATCCGCCTGACAAAGAGATGCCCCTAATTCTAGGCCGGACCTTTTTGGACACCTCTGCCGCCCTCATCGATTTCTGTAAGGGTCAGATTACGCTTAGAGTTGATGATACATCTGTTACCTTCACACGAGGGAAAAGTCCTGAGAAAACCTTGATTGAAGAAATCTCGTTCGTCGAAGCAATTTATGAGGACGAAGAAGATGCCAACTCTGAAGAAGCGGAAGAGCTAACAGAGATAGGTGTTTTCAAAGCTATAAACACTAAAGATCAAGCTGATTGTGGACCATCTTCTGTTTCATCATAGGCCGTAGTCACTGACGAGTTGTCTTCACAACTTGCTCACACTAAGCCTGTCAATGAACACGAAACATGGAATTTCCCAGCGATGAACGATGATTTCAAAGAGCTGCATCAGGAAGACTTTAACCCTATCGAAGAGGAAGCCCTGATGGGTAGTTGGGACGAAGTGGATTTCTGGAGAGAGACTATTCATTGGGAGGTTGATGATTGGGAACAGCTAGCAAAGGAGCTAGAAGATGCAGAATTGATTAAGATGATCAAGCATAAGAAGGAGGAAGCGGAGTCCGACGGGAGGATCCTATGGATGAAGTGATCCGAAGACTTTCGGGGTTATGCCTCGGGAAGATGAGGTATTCTTGATCAACCACTTCAAGCCCATAAGGAAAAAGGTGGCCCGTTAAAATCCAAGATTGAGCAACCACCTACTGACTTGGAGCTTAAACCGCTTCCGCAACACCTTAAGTACATTTTTCTTAAGGACGGTGAGAAGTTTCCCTTAATCATCTCTTCAAAACTCGAGCCCGAACAAGAAGCACTGCTGATAAAAGTGCTTGAGAAAAACATCCTCGAGTTCGGATGGCAAGTGGGTGATATCCGAGGAATCAACCCCGATGTGTGCATGCATAAAATCCGAACGGAGAAAGGAGCTAAGAAAGTCAGACAACCTCAGCAAAGGCTGAATCCGCACATGCAGGAGGTTGTCAAGAAAGAAGTCATCAAATGGTTAGACATGGGAATCATCTATGCAATCGCCGACATTGAGTGGGTTAGCCCCACTCAAGTTGTGCCAAAGAAGGGAGGTATTACCATGGAAAAGAATGAAAAGGGGGAAGAAGTAGCTTTACGCCTTGTGATCAAGCTGAAGTGCATTGATTATTGCAGATTGAATGAAGTCACCGCCAAAGACCATTTTCCCTTACCTTTCATTGATCAACTTTGAAAAAGGCGAGTGGTCATAAGTATTATTGTTTCCTCGATGGATATTACGGTTACTTCCGGATAGCCATCGACCCCTAATGACCAGGAGAAGACTACGTTTACGTGTCCATCGTGCACTTTTGCCTTCGCAGAATGCCTTTCGGGTTATGCAATGCACCAAAGCAACATTTCAACGGTGCATGTTGGCCATTTTCGATGGACTTGTGGAGAAATGTATGGAAGTCTTCATGGATGACTTCTCGTCTATGGCGATAGCTTTGATGAGATCTTGGAAAATCTAGATATGGTACTTCAACGTTTGTGTTGAAAAGAATTTAATCTTGAATCGGGAGAAATGCCATTTTCTAGTAGATGAAGGAATTGTTCTAGGACACAAGGTGTCCGAAAGATCGGTATTCAGGTGGATAAGGCTAAAGTAGAGGCCATTGAAAATATGGCGTGCACTGAAACAAGTGAAAGAGGTACGAGGTTTTCTAGGTCATGTTGGCTTCTACAAAGCGGTTTATTCAAGGTTTTTCCACCATCGCCAAGCCCTTATCTAACCTTCTGAAAGATGATGTTGAGTTCTTGTTTGATGAGAAATGCAAGGAAGCTTTCAATTGCCTAAAGGATAAGCTCATAAATGCCCCTATCTTAATCGCCTTTGATTGGACTAAGCCTTTTGAATTAATGTGCGATGCCTCTAACTACGCATGGCGCGATTTTAGGCCGAAGAATTGACAAAAGTTCAGCCCATTTACTATGCGAGTTTGCACCTTGAACCCGGCTCAATGCAATTACACCACGGCCGAGAAGGAATTCTTAGCCGTCGTTTTGCTATCGACAAGTTTAGAAGTTACCTTCTAGGGTCTCAAGTTGTGGTTTGGACAGACCATCTAGCCCTACGCTACCTTATGGACAAAACAGATGCAAAACCAAGGTACTCAGATGGATTCTAATTTTGCAAGAGTTTGACCTTGAGATCAAAGATAAGAAGGGTAGTGATAACATTGTGGCTGATCACCTGTCTCGCCTAGTAAATGAGGGTGGCGAAAATCACAAGGAAATAGGCATCGATTTCCCTACTGAGCAATTGATGAAGCTTGATACAGTTAGGCCGTGGTACGCTGATTACGTCAACTATTTAGCAAGTGGGCATTTAGAGGAAATGACGTATCAGCAGAGGAAGAAGTTCTTTTCTGATTTAAAGTATCTCGTGTGGGAGGATCCTTATCTGTTCAAGGTCTGTAAAGACGGGTTGCTTAGAAGGTGTGTTCCGGAACATGAGCAATGGGATATTCTGGAACAATGTCATAGTGGTCCTACGGGAGGACACTACGGAACACCCAAGACTGTTGCAAAAATCCTCCAAGCGGGATTTTATTGGCCGACTCTTTTTAAAGATGCAGAAGCCTTTTGTAAAGGTTGCGATAGGTGCCATAGGATTGGGAGGCAAAGTAATAGGATGGAAATGCCACTTAGGCCCATTCTAGAATGCGAAGTCTTCGACGTGTGGGGCATTGATTTCATGGGCCCTTTCCCATCTTCATGCTCCAATAAATACATTCTCGTCTGTGTAGACTATGTTTCCAAATGGGTGGAGGCAATAGCCACCCAAACTAATGATCACAAAGTTGTGAAAAAATTCTTGCAAAAGAATATCTTCACCAGATTCGGCTGTCCTAGAGCCCTCATTAGTGATGAAAGTACTCATTTTTGTAATGCACCGCTTGATAAAATTCTTGAGAAATATAGTGTCAGACATAAAATCGGTACACCATATCATCCCCAAACAAGTGGCCAAGTCGAGATTATATGCTATGTCGAGTGTTGCAGATATTGTTGCACAGTTTTTGCCAGTTGTCACTTTTAGTGTTGTCTGTTCATGCTACGAGTTGCAGCGGTACATTCATGCTACGGCCTGACCTCTGCCAACCTACAACCCGACAATCATTTTGACAACTAGCTAAGTATTATTTTCTTTTATCTGCACATTCTGAGGACATAATGTGATTTAAGTGTGGGGGGTGTCTAAATTGGGTATGTTATCATGCTATATTTCAAAAAGCGAGCAAATGTGAATTCCTTGGCAAAAATTTAAAATTTTTCAAAGTAAACGTGGATAATTGTAAATCTTGAGCATGTAATTGAAACAAAAAGGCTCGCTTAGTTGTAGTTTCGACGATGATTGTCTCAGTAACTTCGTGAGATAGTTATAGCATGCTTTTACTAATATGAGATAGTATTCATTTCATATTCACATAAGCCTTTGAAATTGAAGCGACATTTTTAAACTTTATCCATTCACTACCCTAGTGATTTATCCTAGAGAGACTTGTGCTTAATAGTAACGGTAAACATTACACCCAATTTCTAACCGTAATCTTGTGAATATCTGAAAGTTTGAATGTGATAGGAGGATATATCTTAAGGTTTGTACACCAATCTAAGATGAATAATATGAATAAAATATGTGTATGTCGGATGTAGCGCCAATGATTTGAGTGCGGTAGGCATTATCACGAAATGTCCTATACCACTATGAGGTTCAATAGCTCCCGGTATCTGATGATAGTAGTCCAGCTAGGGTGTTATCACGAAACATCCTATTCTTTGGGAATGAGGGCATATGCTATATATGTGGAATTAAGTTAATCTTAAAGAAAATTTGGCAAATGGTACTATGGAAAGTTGGTAGGAACCGTAGTTATCTTCTAACTATCCCCAAGTATAAACCGAATGATATGTTTTGGGATTATCCTAATAAGTACACGGGAAGACTTTTTGTGGAGCAGTTCTTGCCTATACCTAGGAAAGTCATTAGGATTATTTGAACGGATTTTGTGCGAAAGAATAGTGGAGATTGAAAAGGGCTTTTCACACACACTGAATCTATCTCTATGTTGGTATTAATTGCTATATTTGTCGTATCTTTTGTTACGTGAGTTGGGAATCTATATGGATTGCATGAAAGTGAGCTAGTTTTGATTATTTTGTTTGGGACGAACAAAAGTTAAGTGTGGGGGAGTTGTTAACGGTGAATTTTATGGTTTTTATCGCTTTAATCCGTAACAATATTCTTCGTATTTTATTACTTTTTATAGAAAAGTAGGAGTTTAATTGAAATATTGAGATATTGAAGTTCGAAATGTTTAAAAGTGCAAAATCGAGTTGTGTATGTGTTTTTTATGTGTTTATGTACGATTTTACACTTTGCTCGTGTTTACCATCTTGTAGGTGTGCTTGCATGCCTGAGAAGGAGCTTAAAAGATGTTTACTTGAAGATTTAATGGCAAGAAAGAGATACAAAATTGAGATTGGCATGAGGACACATTGATGGTCGAATGGCGGCGTCGAGTCCCGTCCGGTGGACGGGCGTTTGAAAGCGACCAGGCACGGGCGCCCACTAGAGTGTTGGATTCGGAGAAAGCGTAAATTTCTTCGGACGAGCGTTTGATGTATTAGACAGCGTCAGGAGGAGAAATTTGGTTCAGATGTTCAGAGTTTTACGTGAACGAAGCGTCCATTTTTGCATAGGACGGACGTCCAAGAAGACTCGGCCCGACTCGATGAATTTTGTGAAGGCGGACGGGCGTCTACCTTCTTTGGGCGGGCGCCCAATCGCCGACTTAACCCTAGCCGCCTCAAAATCTTATAAATACCCGGCGCATATCAAACCCTAAATATATCATATCGTTCATTCGAAATTCACAGCGACCGTGATATTCCACAAGGAGCAAACACAGAGATGAATTCTTCCATCTCAACAATCATGATCACCAATATGATTGTTGGCTAAGCGTCTTCTTGGTGGGACAACGGAAGAAACCAATCAACAACCACACCAACTAGAAGATTTTAAGCTATATCTTTAGTGAGTTAAATTCTACTGCTTTTCATCAATTGAATTTCGTAATAATTGTTTATGTTTTATTGAATCGAAAGATCGATGAAACTACCGTTCTAGTTGAATTTATATGAGAATATTATTCAAGTTGTGATTTCTTTCAATTGATGCAATTAATTGTGATTCAAGAGATTGTTTATGATTAATTGAGTAGAGTATTGGAGACAATCTCATGATCGTGTTATGCATGCTAGTTTAGTTTTGCTTGAGAAAGAAAACGAAACCCTAGAAATTGATTAAAGAGATTTAATCAAATTCGTGATTTGATCATTACTAAAAATCGTACCTTTAGCTCACAATCTAGTTGGGGTTGGTTGGTTGATTGGTGGATTCTAGTTGCCTTGCCGTTCTTTTAATTCTTTGATAAACCAATTTGTTCGTATCAATTGTGATTGCTACGATTAGTTATTTCAAGAACTTTAGTTGAATTTTTCATTTTACGCTATTTTAGTCACTGTTCTTCGTTTCTATTTTGCAATTAATATAAACCTTAGTTTTAGATAATAATTTGTGACATAATCGATATAATAACTGCATCTTAATCCGATAAACATTTGATTCCCTTAGGACGACCCGTTAACACCCTTTACTACAAGCCTTATACTTGGGGTGTTTCGGTTTATAAATTTAAAACTAGTTTTTACCGAACAGAATACATCCTACTAGATCTAAGTCTGTAGAGTTGAAACTGCATTCACCTGAGATGAGTATGTCAGTTGATCTCTTGATGATATATGAGCTGAATATAAGCACATCCTTTTGCATCTACCATTCTTTGATCTATATATTGTAACAAATTCTGTCAAAAGATGATCTTTTAGGGGATATATGGTCAAGAATCTGAAGTTTTGTGAGCATAATATGTTTGGGAAGCTACACAGAAGCAAGTTCTCAAAAAGGCATGCACAACACAAAGGAATCACTTGATTATATCCATTCTGATTACTATAGGCCATCAAGGGTGGAATACTTGGGTGGTCACAGGTATTTTGTGTCCTTCATTGATGATTATTCAAGAAGGGTGGTGACGATGAAGCTCAAAAGTGATGCATTCAAGTGCTTCAATTAGTGGAAGGCTCTAATGAAGAATTAGACAAGGAAGAATATCAAAAGGCTATGTACATATAGTGGTATTGAATTATGTTGGTCGGAGTTTGATCAGTTATGCAAAAATAAGGGTATTTCTAGGCATCACGCAGTCAAAGATACCCCTCAGCAGAATGGTGTGGTAAAAATAATGAATCAAACTCTTCTAAAGAAGGCTAAGTGCATGCTCTGTAATTCTGGTTTGTCAAGGAAATTTTGAGGTAGAGGCTATCAGCACAACTTGCTACTTAATCAACAGAGGACCTCACACAGGGATCAATCTTAAAACACCAATTGAGATGTGGTCGGGAAGCCTGCTGATTACATAGAACTGAGGGTTTTTGGAGCACAGTTAATTATCATGTGAATGAAGGTAAGCTGGAGTGTTTGTATGGTATGAATAGAGTAAATATGTATAGAATTAGGTCATCAGATGAGAATAGGTTTATACATAGTAAGAGTTTGATCTTTGATGAAAATTCTATGCTTGGCTCATCTGTGAAGAGCTCATCTGAATCTGAAACCAGAGCTGAATCTGAGAGAGTTGATAAACAAGTGGAGCTTCAGGTCAAGTTAGTTGAATAGCAACCTTCAGTTGAGGATAGTCAATGCTCATCTGATTTGGTAGAACCCGAGCTATATCTGAACTAGTCAGCTAAATATGGGTAAGATGATACTTAAACAGCTAAAGTTGGTCAGCAGAGTATAACTCTCAACAGATCTAGAAGGACCAATGTTGGACCTCCCAAGAGGTATGGTTTTGAGGACATGGTTGGATATGACGTTGAAGTTGTAGAGGAGGTGGATGGATCTGAACCATCCACTTACAGAGAAGTAGTGACATGTCCTGAAACATCTCAATGGCTTGCTGCCATGAGAGATGAAATGAAGTCATTACTGAAGAATCAGACTTGGGATCTAGTCAAGCAGCCATGAAAATTGGGATAGTGACTTTAAATGGTCTTCAAGAAGAAGGAAGGAATCAAGTATAAGGCACGTTTGGTTGAAAGATGGTTCAGTTAGAAAGAGGGGGTGGACTATGATGAGATATTCTCACAAGTAGTTAGGCACACTTCCATCAAGGTGCTACTTTCCATGGTGGTACATTAGGATCTTGAACTTGAGCATTTAGATGTGAAGAAAGTTTTTCTACATGGTGATGTATATAAATAGATATACATGACTCAGATATATAAGGGTTCCAAGTTCATGGTAAGGAAGGGTATGTTTGCAAGTTGAGGAGGTCTTTGTATGGACTTAAGCACGCTCTAACACCGTCGAGGTTTGACAGTTACATGATCCAGCTAGGTTATAAGAGAAGTCCATATGATTGTTTTGATTATCAAAACATGCTGAAAGTTGGATCATTCATCTATCTTGTCTTGTATGTGGATGATATGTTGATAGCTCCTGTAAAGAAGTCTGATGTTTAGAATCTGAAAGACCTTCTCAGTGCTGAATTTGAGATGAAAGATTTTGCAGCAAAGAAAATTATGGGGATGAAGATCTATGGAGACATGAGTTAGAAGAAGTTTTTCTTGTCTCAGTAGGGCTATATTTAGAAAATATTGGTCAGATTTGGCATGTCAGCTTCTAAGCCATTAGATACTCCAGTGGCATCCAATGTTCATATATATGTGTATGCTTCACGGTTAGCTGAGGACAAGGAGTACATGTCAAATGTTCCCTATGCTAGTGCAGTAGGCAGCCTGATGTATGGCATGGTCTGCACTAGGCCTAATTTTGCTCAGGCGGTGTTGTCAGCAGGTTTATGGATCAACCTGGAAAGGAACACTGGAAAGTTGTTAAAAGGATATTCAGGTACCTTAGGGGTACATCAGATGTTGGTCTCGTTATGGAGTTAATACTCAGTGTTTGGTCACATGGTTCTGTGATTCTAATTATACAGGAGATGTGGACAACAAGAAGTCAATGACTGGTTATGTTTTCAATCTGGGAGGCTCTGTAGTAAGTTGGAAGGCTACATTACAAGCAACATTGGCATTATCTGGTTTGAGGGACTAGTCAGTGATTTGGGTCTGCATCAAGATCAAGCTGAGATATATTGTGATAGTCTAAGTGCAATATGTTTAGCTAAGGACCAGGTTCGTCATGAGAGAACCAAGCATAATGATTTAAGGAATCATTTTCTAAGAAATGAGAAAAGAATCTATGTGAGGAAAATCAGGACTCATGAAAATCCTAGACATGTGCTCACCAAGTCTGTTCAGAAGGGCAAGTTTCAACTGTGTATGGATTTGCTCAACATTCGGAGCTATTAATCTGAATCCGGAAGACTCAGCTAGAGTGATGTTCAGCTGAGATATTCAAAGAAGAAGTCTAGTACTGTACATCTGGCATTGATGAATGTATCTAGTACAATACATCTGGTTATGCAATTTGTTTCAACGAGAGTTCAAGTCAAGGAGGAGATTTGTTGGTCAATGTGACTTGATCTCTGCGTCTGAATCTAACAGAGCTGAAATCTAGGGTTAGCTGAGTAATGGCCAGCTGAGCTGAGTGTTCAATTCTGGGATAGTCAGCTATAATTGGTGTTTAGCTAAATTCTGCTGTTAGCCGAGTAAAGTCTACCGAGTCTGTTGAGCATGTCTGAATCAGTTTTGCGTTTGAGCTGGTTACATCTAGCGACTCAGATGAGCAAAGCACATCTGGGGTATTTATGGGAATTCTGACAGAAGTCACTATAGGGGCTAGGGTTATGTATCCAAGGCTATAAATACCAGCATTCATTGTAATCTAGGAGTGTGAAAATATTCGTGTAATTTTGTGCATGACAAAAGATCTCATTTTTTGTCTGTGGAGCAGTCGACACAACGCCGAAAACCGCGTTATTTCTCAATGTTCTTCTTGCTTTTGTTCTTGCTCAATCGTTTACGTTATTTGATCTTTTATATTACGTGTCTTCACTTGCAATCTGTTACAACACACATATAAGCCCAGTGTTGGATTAATGATCCAACAGTCATAGTTATATGATTTATGTGAACTCCATATAAGTCACAATATACCCGAGCAAATAAATATATGTTTTAAAAGCATGATACAAAACTTAAAAAGAGTATGATGTACTTTAATAACGATGGAATCCTTAACTTAGAAAGAGGTTAACAAATTCCAATTTCTATCAAATACAATTGTGTATAAATCTTGCATGATCTGGGGATTATATTATGTAAAATGAGAGGGAGAAAATGAACCTGAAGTTCATTGCCTCATTTGATATTATCGATTCCTCGAATATGATGCGAGATAAATTGAATGATTCATGAAGAATCAATTGCTACATTGATATTCATGTTAAACTCATGAAGCGTGAAATATGTATTTGTTTGAACAAATAAAAGTCCTTTAGACTTGAGATATTTCATTGTAATTGTTGAAAAAAAAAAAAAAAAAAAAAACCGATAAGGGGTTCTTGAATATAAGAAATATAGTACTTGATTTTATAAATTGAGGTTCACAAAGTGACAACCACTATGGCTCCGTTTGTTTTGGCCGGAGTTTTTTTCGGCGTTTTTTTTCCATCACATCACCAATCATTTCTTACAATTCTTTCAATAATCAAATCTTCAACTACAAATAAAAAAATATTAAATCATCTCTCATCATTTCACTTTATCAACTTTATTACATTTTTTACCATTATTTTATTCATTATTCTACTTTATTTCACCAATCATTTCATAATCTACACCAATCATTATTCTACTTTATTTTACCCCATCAACTTTCTAATCATTATTTCAATTACTTTATCTAAAAAAACTCCCAAAAAAACTCTCAAAAAAAACTCTAACCCAAAACAAACACAACCATGTTTCAAAATATATTTATTGCATATATATATCGCATGAATTGAATAAATTTACTGGAACACATAAGATGCTAGAAGCATTATTTGTATGAAGCATGCAAATATTTGAAACATATATTAATGGTCATAATATATATTGCCTCTAGTATCCTATCAGCATGATACTTTGCTTGATTTAAAAGAAAATTTGGAATTTAATTAATAGATCACTTGAAGAATTGCGGATGATTATATTCTTAAGAGCAGCTTGCTCTTCTTTTGTTTAGTAAGCAAAGGGAAAAAAATGTGACTGCAAAATAATGAGCTAATGGTGGGCAAAACAAAGAGAAAAACAGGTAAAGCATACTCTTTTGTTTCCAACAGTGAACAAATTTTCTATGGAGTATCTAACAAAGCTCAAATACTCAATTAATTTTAGAATTCATTACTTTTTTATTTATAAAAAATGACAAGATTGAGGTCAACTCGTAAATAATCAGCTCGACTAATAATTAATGATATAAATTTTATTTAATAATAAATTTATACACATAATTAATTAAATAATTATTTAATATAACTCGATTAACTCGCAAGCTACTCGATTAATGTATTTCGAAGCTCGAGATCGGCTCGATTAATCATTTTGACTCATTTGTGTGATAAATACTTCTACCTTTGTACTCTCTCAAGAAAGGTTTTCCATGTCGAAATTCAATGTTACCTTATCCTGCTTCATTTTCCTACTTAATTATCTTTTTTTTTTTTTTTTTTTTTTTTTTTTTTTTTTGAAACAGAGGATCCTGAAGAAGATATAAAAGGCCTGGGTGGCACAATAAAATGGAAACACCAGACAATGAATTTATTGAGGAAAAAAGGTTCAATCAAAAGTACACACTTGAATGAAACAGCACTACACACAGTAAATGGAAACACCGGACAATGAATTTATTAAGGAAAAAAGGTTCAATCAAAAGTACACAACACTTTAAATGAAAGATGAAATTGGAGTTGAAAATGGTTCAACGAGAACAAACACAGAAGGAAATTTTAGACGAATACTGTTCAATCAAAAAGAACAAGAAGATTTGCAGATGTTGTACCTCATTCTCGGGCAACAACAACAACCTGTTTTCCAACATTGCGACCAGAGAACAGACCAATCAGGGCGCTCGGGGCATTCTCTAAGCCTTCAACGGTGTCTTCCACGTAAACAACTTTCCCTTCTTTTATTAAAGGGACAACCTTTTCCATGAACTCTGGATATTGGTGGTAGTAGTCAAACACCAAAAAACCTTCCATGCGGACTCGTTTCGCAATAATGTGGAATAGATTACGAGGGCCTTCAGGCTTCTCAAGGTTGTACTGTGAGATCAAACCACAAACAGCTATTCGACCTCTGATTCTCATGTTAAGAAGCACGGCATCAAGCATGTCCCCTCCAACGTTCTCAAAGTAAATGTCAATGCCATCAGGAAAATACCTAATTAATTCATGAGACGTGTGTGAAAGAAGGAATTGTGTTTGTACGTAGTAATGTGATCGAGGCGGACGTAGAATCTCAGATAAGAGGGGCAATAAATTTTTTAAAGGCAACTAAAAATTTTAAAGGGGGCAAACGATATGCTTTGTACATATATTAGTGTAATTTTTCTGGATCAAGGGGGGCAGTTGGTTGTATGTAGCTCCGCCACTGGTAACAGTATAGCTATTTTCGCCCAGTCCCGATACGAGGAATAGTAAAGATCAAGAGAGATGCATATAGATCCAGAAAAGATGCTTCATTGCCAATATTTCAAAAACCATGTTAAAGTGTAAAACAACATTTTCATTGACATTGCCGGTATGTTGTGCAGATCATCGATCATGTTGGGACCTATTGATTAATTGATATGGGTATGGGTCTCACTTATTGATTATTGTAGTCTACAAGTGTGTGGTAGCACAATGATGTGGAAATAAATTTTTCTTTTTATTTCAT
Organism: Gentiana macrophylla; assembly: GCA_026214975.1. Classification (NCBI taxonomy): domain Eukaryota; kingdom Viridiplantae; phylum Streptophyta; class Magnoliopsida; order Gentianales; family Gentianaceae; genus Gentiana; species Gentiana macrophylla. The sequence goes on along the minus strand of CM047816.1, from coordinate 64,469,525 downwards.
AGAAAATACCTGACCAAAAGTTGGTACAAACTCAAAGCTAAGTATTTCACTTTCGAAAGGCCTTTACCATTTCCATGTTAGCATCACATAGTTCTTTAAAGCAAAACAACAACGGTAAATATCCAATGCAAGATCTATATACAGCATTAATATATACAGACTGAAAACTGACCTTTTCAGAGCTGCATCCAAATCCTGCTCTTCTTTATAATTGAAGGCCGATCAAACCCAAATTTATTCTTAAGCAAATCAACCTAGCAGTAAGAACTCAAGAGTCACCCAAGGGGCATGGACACTCAAATCCAGGGGCAATAGAGAATAAAATTCATGTATTTTTCTTCATTTCTACAGAGATAGCAATAATGATACTGATGCAACATTATAATGATCTTTTCAGGATGAGTATGTAGATATCTCAAACTTGAAAAGCAGTGTGAACAAGTTTATGCAACTTAAAGGTTTGTTTCAAAATGTGAACTTTATCTTTTCTTAGGTACACTACCTTCTCTTTGCTTCCCGCACTTCCCACAACATAACAGCCATGCAACTTTGCAAATTGCCCAACAAGTTGACCAACTGCTCCAGAAGCAGCTGAAACATAGACACGCTCTCCTTTTTTAGGGGAACAAACCTCAAAGAATCCGGCGTATGCAGTTAGTCCCGGCATACCTGTGAAAGATTGCAGGGTAACAAGATGCTTATCTATTTAATGAAACTCCTTCTAAAAACATTTTTATTCCTTCATCAAGCATACTATACACAATTACACGAAACAAAACGAGGACAAGCAGATACAAAATTCTCTAAATACAGCAGTATGTGGCAAGACGAGACAAGCTTAATCTGGTTTACGTGATCTTGAAATACTTGTAATCTTGTAACTGGAATGATACCTCCACACGCAGTGGCAATTTCAGACGATTTGTAGTAGTATGAAAATTCAAAGGAGACAAAGCCCAGTGATATCAGACTCAATTGATGCTCGCAAATCATAAGGAATGTGAAAATAAGTGCACATGATCCTTCTATTAATGAAGCACTTTAATCATTTTCAGCTGTCTGGAAGTATGTTCACTTCACAAAGTCCTAAACAGCCTCATTTTTCTCTTTTTGAAAGATCCTATCTTTTCAACAAAGTTTAGCATTTACTCCCAAGGTCCCCTATGTACTAGTGCAAATGAAGGGTGCAACTTACCCAAGAGTCCGGTGTAGTACGACAGAGGTAGATCAGTATGCTGAATTTTAATGAGAAACCCAGTGATTATGCTGTACTCTTCCCATCCAGTCGTTCCCCAAACCAGATCACCTTTGCTGAAGGCTGGGTTAGTGGAATCTAAAACAAGAGCCACGCCATAACCTGTGATAGGCTATAACAGTAGCAATGCAGAATAGTCATGATTCTGAAAGAGATTATCTCAAGTATCTTGTACTTGCACCTAAGAGTTCACAATCACAGATAGAGATGGTGCCAATTATTATCGTTCACCATATTCATAATGACAGTGCTTTCGATTTTGGGACATCATAAACAATAAACACCAATGCAGAAGGTCAAATATATCCAATTAAATGTCACACAAAGGCCAGAATGATAACAAACATCAAGCAAATGCAACAAAGAAAAAGTTCTCTTCCAAATAAAAGGCGATTTGACTCTAAACTCTTCAAAATACTATGATTAAAAAGTAAGCCCGATGAATGGAATCATCATGGCTACATGATCCGGTAAAGGCCGAGCCACTTAGGGTATTCAGAAAGTGAAGCTCTATATGATGCCATATCCCTAAAATGAAGATAAAAAATGAGTTTACCCTAAATACATTCCACAGTAGAGGCTCTATCCCTATTTATTTTTAGGGACATGAACAGTGCATCCCCATATTTGATGATGCACTATTCACGTCTCTAAACATATTTAGTTATAAAAATTATAGAGATAAAGATGGGGATGTTGCTGGAGTGAAATAATAAATATTTAATGTGTATGAATGGAGTTGTGAAGTAGAATATATATTATTTAATAGTATTTGAAACGGTATAGGAATAAGGGTAGGGATGTTGTTGTGGAGTGATTTGAATTGGGATGTTGTAAAATAGGGATATGTATTATTTTATATTATTTTAGGGATAAAAATAGTGTATCTGCTACTAATGCCCTTAGACCTACCTACGTAGTTTTACCATATATTATACGAGATCGTGTACACGACTCGAACCAATGACCTATGGTCAAAGGTAGATAGATTTTAATGTTGTGCTAAGGCTCCCCCTCTTAAATGCTACGATATAACAAACATATCGAGACATAAAAATAATAAAGACTTGACTTGGGCCTAATGCTAAGAATACTCCACCTTGTATAAAAAATTGAAGTAAAAGAACTTCTTATTCAAAAGAATTGATTGAGTACATCAATTTATAGGAGCAACAGTGAATATACATAGTGGACAGTAATTGCCTATGAAGACTGAATAATGCTACACTCGTGAAAGTTGAACTCAACTAGGACATTTCCATTACAGAGCTTTAGGCAATTATACAACTGCCCTTCAAGACTGAATAAGGCTACACTCATGAAAGTTGAACTCAACTAGGACATTTCCATTACAGAGCTTCAGCCAATTATACAATTGCCCTTGAATAAAGATTCTAAGATACTCAGACAGTTATAGAAAACAAAGACAGAAACTAATGTATTATGTATCTAGATCTTGAAAGAAAGGAAGAGTATGTCACTGATAGTCAATATTAAAACACTACTGGAAACTCTTTGCTAGTTGGGAGAAGATTTGAGAATTAAAGAATCCAAAAATATGAAATTCACAGCCAAAGCACAGCCAACTTGGCATCAACCCCATCCAGACATGAAAACTGTAATTATCGATTATATCTAAAATAGTGATTATCTCAATCTAAGAAAAACATTTTACAGATAATTTCATCTAAAAGCTAAATAGATGCATAAAAAAAAACAAAAGGAAAAACATATTTATCACCCCAAGTTGTTTCAGCCGCGGAATGAAAAGTCTACTTCTACAGTCCTACTCATTAGACTTTTTTTTTTTTTTTTAATTTTTTTTTTGGCATCGTTAATGGCACCACTTGCGATCTATTCGGGCACCACACATTTTACAGACGCGAAATCTGTTTTGAACCCTCTTTAGAATCAAATTTATGCACAAAATTCGACTATGGAGGAGTTGAAAACAGATCGTGTCATTAATTATTATTATTTTTTTTTTTTATAAATTTTTTTAAGACAAACAGAGTTCAATCAAATTAGAGAAACTACAAGCCACATACTAATTTTTACAATTTTAAAAAAAAAAAAAAAAAAAAAAAAAAAAAAAAAAGCCACATGCTAACCTTATCGCTTAGCTCTAATTCAAAACAAATGGGGCCGAAATTTGATTCTTCCTTCGCATCTCAATAAAGCAATGACACTACAATTGGGATTTTCGTCTTATAGTGTAAAATTTGTCCTCAAATAAATACAAACTAGACGGCTGCAAGCATTCGATATGAAGCAAAAAAAAAAAAATTTGTGTTCAAATTGTGAACATAGCGATGAGTAAAACAAATAGTATACTTACAGAGCCGGGAGTGAAGGATTCAACATAGCTATTTTGGCTATACTGCATGCGGCCTCTCATGTAAGGATCGCAAGATAAGTAGAGATTCTTAACCAAGACAGCGCCGGAAGAACCTTCCGGAAGTTGGAGGGTAATGGTGGTTGTCCTCGTTTCGAAATCGCTCTCTTGAGGAAAGCCGCTCACGTATTGCTTCAGAACTACCTGCTTGTTGCTCACCGCTTTCTCTCCCATTTTTTTTTTTTTTTCCCTTTTTTTTTTTTTTTTTTCTTCTTTTGCCTTGTTTCTAATAAGAATGCGACTCCCTTTTTCGGCTTGATGCAACATTCGAACGGTATGTCTGGCTATATATATAGAAAAAAATGATAGGGAAGAACACGTCATTTTTTTTATTTTAGAACACGTCATTTTTTTTGTAACACGTCATTTTCGCCTTTATATATATTTTTTTGAGAAAAACAAAAAAAAAAATTATTTTGAGGGAGGGAAAACCAAATGTCAATAAAAAAAAAAAACAAACAAAATTATATATATTGTCAATTAGGACATCTCCTTCCGGTGTATAAAACAAATTTTTGATACATATTGATCGCCTTTATATTAAAACAAACAAATGCTCAATTAGGACAACTCATCCCCGTGTATGAAACAAAATTTCGATATGATCATCATTGTAAATATATATTATAACCTATAAGTCAAAACAAAAATTATTTTTTTGTAAGGCCAAAACAAAAATTATAATCTACCATCATACATATTAAAACGGGGGATTTAGGGGAAGGGAAAAAAATCTAATTAGTGATTGACGATGTTGGATCTCGTCGGATAACAAATCTATGATGTATTATCCTAGTGACAATTTATTTAAGATCTAAAAATATAAACATATGTGAACATGGGTGGATTGTGTGATGTTTAGACTGAATCTGAGATGATGTATCTCAAGTTGCCTATGTATCATGTATCTGAATCAGGAATCAAGTATTTCGTAGTCTCTTAATGATTGTTTATATAGGGGGCCTTATGCCTAGGCCTGTATGGGCCAGGTCCTTGTTGGACTCTAATTTCGTATTCCCTAAGGAATGGATAATTACGATTTAATCTCCTTGATTGTAGGAGATAACCACGGTGATTTACACATAAGATCGGAGCCTTTACGGTTGAAGATTCTTTACATGTTTATCTGTTATGTTGTGCACATGGGCTACTCCGTCTAAGGGATACTCAGGCCGACATGCGTCGAGTCTATTAGGTTTCGAGGCCCGAGCTGCACTAGCTGAGTTCCGTTGCACCCAGGCCGACCTGCGGTGGACTGGGAAGCTAGCTGAGCCGACCTCCCACCTGGGGTTTAGGTCTGGCCTTAAGTCTGCTCGTATCTTCTCTGTCTTCATTTATTGCTATGACAATGTGAGGGTGACACGTGGCGAGGCACTAGTCCGACCTCCGTCATTAGCCCCCAGATGTAGTTGAGCTCTTGAGGTCAGCTCAGATCTATCAAAGTTGTAGTTCGGCTCGGTCAGAAACGGACTTTTTGGACATCTTAGCTTGCAAGTGGCAATGATGCCGTTATGACATCACATAACTTACCCGTAAATCGAGGCATTTTACCCACTAATTCGATTTGGGATGGTTTTTGAGACGTGTTTGGGGTTTATAACCTCCGTCACATCCATTGTTTCATTACACTACTATTAAACCAGAAGATTGTAGTTATTGGCGATTGCTCTTCTTTTCCAATCTTAGATTACTCTTACGGGTAAGTCAATATTTATTTCCTTGTGCGTTCTTTTTTCTTGCCATGATAATAGAAGATTTTATTTGGGTTATTACCATAACCCTAGAAACCAAGATGGCTACCATAGGTAGCGAAGGTGTCAAATCCATCCTATCTGTGGGAGATTTGGACGAAATTTGTAATACCTTCGAGATAGGTATGCCCCTAGGCTTCCATCTGACCCCCACAACTTTGCACATCAGCCCCCGGAAGGGTACTGCACCGTTCACATGGAGCATTTCAAGGTTGGTCTTAGGCTTCCTCTATGACCGGCCTACTTAATCGCAGGCTTTCGCTTTTACAAAGCTAAGGACTACCCAGATAGCCCCTAATGGGGTTAGGTCCATCATAGGATTTGCCATCTTGTGCCGGTTTCTTGGCATCAAGTTCTCGGTACGATTATTTAGGTATTTCTATCAACATAAGAGAGTGAAGGATCATCCTAGACGGTACTATTTCTTCCGTCGAACTGGACGTCTGCGTGATGTTCTCATTAGCCCTAAAGGAAAGTCCTTCCATAAAAAGTGGAAGCAGTGGTTTTTCTTCATCAGACATGAAGGTAAATCGGAGTTGAGTTTCTGGAACTCGGAGGAGCTCCCCAGGGACGTCCGTCCTACTGTTAGTGAGAAAGTACTCTAAGGTATCCAAGAATCGGGGTACTCCGTAGAGGTCGAGGAACTTTATACCGAGTTGATTGCCGATGCTCGGTTGACAGACGCTGGGGCCTAGCCCTTACGTACCCCTTAGTGACGAGGGGGGATATCTGTAGGATTTTCCTTATTTTACTTCACGCTTTACTTTTGTACTTGTCTTTTTCTTTGACTAACAACTACCCTGTTTTGTATGTTCGCAGTGGCTGATATTGCAGAGCTGTTGGCTAGCACTGAGAATGAAGAGGTTGAGGTCAGCCAATCTGAGCAGAGCCTCAACACTAAGAGGACGGAAAGTATGGAGGCTTCTTCCGCCCAGCCTTCGGGCACAAATTTGGACGCTGCTGCAGCAGTTCCATCTTCCTCCCAATTTGCTCAGGAGGAAGTAGATCTCACTGCTCTTGATGTATTTGATCCATAAGGAGGAAAAGAGGAAGGCCTTCATCTTCAGAAGAAAGGCCAATCTTGGGTGGCTTAGATCCCTCAAGAAGGTAGGCCTAAAAAGTAAGGTCGAACTGGAGTGCTTCCTGAGGAACCTCAGGACCAAGAAGGCCAGAAATAGGATGCTGCTTCCGAGCATGAGCGGATCTCTAACATGTCGGACGAGGAGCTATTTGTGGTTGCCGATCTGAGAGCAATTGGGGGAAAGTTGAAAGGCTCCGCCGAGTCCAAAGATAAAGCGGATCAAGGGTTTCCAAAAGAAACTCCAAGCCAAGCGAGGTCGAGCTCGGTCCAGGGAGGACAAATTTGTCGGAGAGAAGAGTGGAATGCAAAGAAAGCTATGGCTAAGCTCCAAGTCGAAGTTGATCGAGCCGAAGTCATTGTTCAGTCCGGGCTGATGAGGCCGTTCAGAAGTATAAGGCTTTGGAGGAGTTCACTCAGGCCTTGAAGATGCTGCTCATCCCGGTCATGAACCACGGTTATACTTTAGGAGTGGATGAGGCCAAGGGTCATGAACCACGGTTATCCCGGTCATGAACCACGGTTAAATTTCTCAAACTTATTGTAATTTTCTTGACTTGAAAATAGAAGCAATTTGTTTGTAAGCACTTTCTTTAAGAACTTTACTTTAAGCACATTACTTTGAGTACTTTATTTTGAGTACCTTTCTGTTGGGTATCTCGTCCCTAGTATTGCATGCCTTAACTACAGTTTTGGGATGGAATATTTATACTTTAGCTGTGTTTTTGTTCGTGTCCGTCCTATAGACTATTTTTATTGAGTCCGACGTGCGGAGCTTAGGATGCTGATGAGTTTCCTGAGTCCGATCTGTGGATCTCAGGTGTCAATTTTAGCGATTTGAGTCAGATGTTTGCTGACTTACATTTTTAGCTGACATATGTTTGCTGAGTCTAATCTGCCGAGCTCAGATGTCAATTTTAGCGATTTGAGTCAGAAGTTTGCTGACTTAACGTTTTAGCTGAAATATGTTTGCTGAGTCCGATCTATGGAGCTCAGATGCCAATTTTAGGGATTTGAGCCAGGAATTTGCTGACTTAACGTTTTTAGCTGACATATGTTTGCTGAGTCCGATCTGCGGAGCTCAGATACCAATTTTAGCGATTTGAGTCGTAAGTTTGTCGACTTAACATTTTTAGCTCACATATGTTTGATGAGTCCGATACGCTGAGCTTAGATGTCAATTTAGCGATTTGAATCGTAAGTTTGTTGACTTAATGTTTTTAGTCGACATATGTTTCTTGAGTCCGATCATGGAGCTCGGATGTCAATTTTAGCGATTTGAGTCATAAGTTTGTTGACTTAACATTTTTAGCTGACATATGTTCGCTGAGTCTGATCTGCAGAGCTCAGATGTCAATTTTAAAGATTTGAGTCAGAAGTTTGCTCACTTAACGTTTTTAGCTGACATATGCTTGTTGAGTCCAATCTGCTGAGCTCGGATGTCAATTTTAGCGATTTGAGTCGAAGTTTGATGACTTAACGCTTTTAGTCGACATATTTATGATGAGTCCGATCATGGAGCTAAGATGTCAATTTTAGATATTTGAGTTAGAAGTTTGCTGACTTAACGTTTTTAGCTGACATATGTTTGCTAAGTCCAACATGCGGAGCTCAGATGTTAGTTTTAGAGAACTGAGTCAGAAGTTTGCTGACTTTTTGCTTTTAGCTGACATGTGTGTGCTGATCTGTAAATTGTGATACTAAACAGAGATCAGTAGATCTCTTTCCCAATATGATGTCCAGCTCTGCTCGGTTTGCGTCTAATGCCCGAGGATCAATTAACTTCTTCCCCCGATTGGTAGTGGATGAGTGATCATCCTGCTTGCTTGGCTGGGGTTCAGGAGTAGGTGTATTTTCCTGGTCCTCTTCATGCTCTTCCTCTATATCCTCATCCTGCATGGCAGCCTGGAGGATTTCTTGTCGGGTGGATGGATCCATAGCCATCAGTTGATCTACCAACGCTTGTTGGGTTGAATTTTGAGCACTTTCTTCCTGCTCTTGAGCTTGGCCACCAGTGTTGGAGGTAGTATGATGTGACCCGGAAGTTTATATTTTGACAGTCCCTTCAAGTACATTGGAAGATCTTGATCCAGCCCGGAAAGCTAGAAGGTGCAGCCATGAAGACCATGGTTTATGTTATTGGGCTTGAAGACATAAAAGTTGGGCTTGGATAAATTAATTAGGAGTCTTTTATTCGATTTTTGTGTCAATAAGGCCAGCCCATTTGTCTGGGGCGCCACTTTGGTGCTTTGTATTATTTTATGCTGTTTTTAAGTAGTAATAGGCCGAAAGCCCATTCGAGGAGATGCATATATCATAGTATATTGGGTTAAGTGTTTATTTTTAGCACATAAAATCATTTGGGCTTATTATAGTCAAGTTAGGCCCACTAGGAAATAAAGTGACGAAAATTACTAAGTAATTTATCCCACATTTGTTAGTCTTCTATTTTATAGCCTATATAAAGGCATTCTATTTGTAATATTATGAAAACACCTTATCATTGAAATTTCAGTTAAACATTTATTTTAAGTCGAATCGGCTTAAACCATCACTTGCGTGTGTGTATCTTCTTTATCGTAGATGATACACCTTTAAGAACGAATCAGCGTGTTGAGCAAACGTTGTGTGTTCCTATCATCGATCCTAGGTTGGATACTCTAGGACTAGGTTCCCTCAGCTCTTCATTGGTCCCTTAGTACCTTCCTGGGCACGAATCACATCAGTTGGTAGCAGAGCACAGCAACTAAGGTATCAAATATCCCCGTTTATTTTCCTTGTTTATTTTTCGATTATTATCAACATATTTTTTTTTGTTCTTTTATTCATTATTTTTGTCCCCCCCCCCCCACCCACAGCCATAAATCTTCAAATCTTCATAATCCTACCCGGAAACTTTAAGATTCTTCATATCTTCAAACTTTTCTCCAAGAACCCTAATTTTTCCTCAAACCTCAAAAGCATAAAACCGACCCTACCCCTCAAGAAACCAAGACCGACTCCCCCCACATCAAGAAATAGGTTCTTGTAATCAAGAATCATAATCTTGACATCAAGAATCCAATTCTTGACTCAGAACCCTAACCTTAATCCTTTGTTTTCTCGATCGACACACGTTATTTTCTCAGTTCTGTTCTATAACCTAAAACCCTCCAAAAGTCCTAAATTTTTACCACATCTCCAGCACATCTCGATCTACAATTTTTGTCTTTACACCCAATCCAATTTCGACGATATCTGGCCTAAAACAGCCGATCAATACAAATGATCTATCCAGAAAAACTGCAGCCGTAAATCGTCGATCGTTTTAAATTTTTGTAGGTTAGACGATTCCGAATCTCCTGAAAATTGGTGATCTTATAGGAAATACTCGGATATACAATGTTTTCTTTAGAGTTTTGCCAAATTTTCTGTAGATTGGTCACAATCGGCACCTTAAGTTACTGCTATCAATCTGGAATTTTCTGACAGATTGAACCATTTGCCCAAAAACGATTGCTTGATCGACTTCTATAACTCCAAAAAATCTGAAATTTTGACATCCTTCAGAAAACTCTCTACGCTGAAACTTTTGTCGTTTGAGTTTTTCCAGATTCGCAATAGTTTGTTGACAATATACACGAAGCTTTACAACTTACATTCTGGAAATCCAGACATCATCATATTTAGGGTTTGCTCATTATTCTGATTTGTTTGCAAAGGGTATTCCTACGACCGAGAACGAGGGAGAGTGATAAACATGAGAGAATTGTGAGGATATAAATATTTTGGTCATGGATTACTACATATTTTATTCCCATTAGGTGACACATGGCGAAGTACTAGTCCGACCTCCGTCATCAGTGATTAAGATATATGATATGCCTAAATAATAACCACCTATGAGTCCCGAAACAGCCTATCTGGACCACCGAGTCGGATAAGGCTCGCGGTCATAGCGTCCGCGACGCCAACATAGTCAGGGTCGCCGCAGCCGAATCCCCGCCTAGAGCACTCAAACCTTTAAGGTCATTAGAGGCTCAGGGGGCCGGCCTGCGACCTGGACAATAGGTCCATAAGAGACCGCACAAGACTTGGGGGAAGCAGCATATGGCAAAAGTAAGGCAGGATGAGGAAACAGGCGACCCTATGTACGGCGACCCAAACGACCACATAGGACGCCGCCAAGATATTTAATCCACTTGTCGTTTAGATATTTAGTTTACTTAACCTCTAAGATATCTTATGACCTACCTGTCTTACTTAAGCCCTAAGCATCCATCCTCCTATAAAATGAGGGCTTGTGTAACCACCAAAGACACATTCTAATTGAAAAAAGAGAACCATACTCTACAAAAACATTCGCTCTCAAGCATTCACACTCAGCCGTAGCACCGCCGAGCACCACCGGCTCCATACACTTCAAACACAATCAAATAAGCCAGATATCCATTCAATATACACCGTAGAGCCACCGTGATAATAAACCGCATTATCAGTTGGCTCCGTTACCGGGAAACTAGTAAGCTTTCAGGCTCAGGCGTGGAAGTCATCCAAGAGTGCTAGCGTACGGTAGAGTGAAGGATCATCACCTTCGTCGATCCACTGGGTCCGGCTGAGTTCTCTCATACATTTCAGTGTTCATTTCGCTAGAAAGAAGGTAACTTTAACATATCTTGCACGAAACTCACGAGTTAACGTTTGAGAAATCACATCTCTCGTAGTGTTCTTCGTTCAAGTTTATGTTTTTAGTTGGACAATCATAGTGTGAGGAGCGTTGCGCTCGCGTGAGTTAAGAAACCGCACCATTTTTCCGTAAAACCCTATATATTGCCTTTGTTTTCTTGCCACCTCGAACAACACTATCAAAAGAAACCCTTTGTTTGCCAAAAATAGTGTGTGCCTTTGCGTAAGGAAGCCGCATAAATTTCGGGGTTATTTGCGTGTCGAATCATCACCTTTACCTTGAGATTCATATTTTCGGTCACCACGTCACCCGAACTATCACTATCTAAAAGATCTTTGACCCACTCCTCAAAGGTCAAAGAAAGAACGAGGTAGTTGTGTTTGTCAGAAAGGATAAGACTGTCAGAAAGTCGGTAGCGACCCAATCAACAAATCTTATCTTCAAGCCCAATTAGCTCGCTTACCCAGTGATGGCAGGAAGTAAGGGATCTCCACTAATACCACAAACCCCGGCGAAAGGGGGGCACAGCGTTAGCCCGCGCTAAAGGCGGAGGCAGGACATTCAACAATCCCACTACAGATTGGGATGGGTCGTAGAGAGAGGGCTTAGCCGTCGATGACGTCCGGAATGTCTTGAATCAGAAAACTAAATCAAAGGAAGCTATCGCGGCTTTGGAAGGGGCTCACAAGGAAAAATCCACAGTCGGGACACCTAGGCCGCAGCACAGTCAAGGGGTTGTACCGGAACGGGTACCTGGGTTCCAAGAGGATCCTGAAGTCTCAGAGATGAGGGAGTGTGCAAAGTATGCCGAGACAATGTACTTAACCAACTCTCGGCTGGTGGCTTTGGGCCGGGCCCTGTTGCCGGTCCGAGCTCCGAATAAACCTAGGAGCGAGGTCAACCCCGCGGCCCCAAACAAAGGCCACCAAAGTCATCTCCAAAGGATATAGGTTGAAGAGAGAGTTCAATCTTCGGGCCGTAAGGGTCGCAAGCACGACCAAGAGGTCGCTCAAACTTCAGCTCAACCTGGTCGCAATAATCAGAAAGGAAAGACAGAGGAAAGAGGGTCATCTTTAAAAAGATTGGGTGAGAAGGACAGGGCCCCGGCCTTAAGTCATCTCAGCCTTCCAGAAAGAGAGATACCTCACAGGCATGAGAAGGAGAATGCGAACGATGCCCGTTTAATCATAAGGGAAAAAAGAGCTCGTCAAGAGGAGTCGCAAAATCATGCGGGCTAAGAGCACAGGACTGAGCAAGCTGATGCTCAACCCCCGTCCAGGCCTAGGTTTGACCCCTTTATGGCCAAACAAATGGATGTGATGAGGAAAGAGATTACAGAGCTAAAAAGGTCGAGGCCCGTTGAAAAAGCCACCCCGATCTCCGGGATTGATGTGCTTGCTAAGAGAATCACCGAAACATTGCCCACTAGCAGAGAAAAGGTCAGTTACACCAGTTATAATTATTACAATGGGAACACTTGCCCTAATGACTGGCTCACTGCCTTTCAAGGTTGCATCACCCTAGCGACTCAGAATAGGTCCGCCTGGTGCATCGCATTAGTCGGTAGCATGCAGGACAGGGCTGCCTCTTGGGTCCGCGGGATTCCACAGGGTTCAGTTGAAAGCTGGGAGGACTTGTTTGCAAAGTTCGTTAAAGAGTTTGAATCGGCGAGCCGGCCAAAAAAGACCATTGAGGATCTGTGTATGAGGTTCACATGGGAGAGCATAAATCTGGAAAAGATTATTATGAGCAGTTCATCAGGGTCTATGATCAAACGAGAAACATCCCCGACGACGCCATTATAACTTGCTTTCTCACAGGAATAGCAAAAGGACCAATGAAGACAGAATTTAACCTGCGGCCACCCAAGGCAGGCCTTAGGGAAATGCTGGAAAGGGCTAGGATGATAGGGGTGAGTGTTCGGTAAAAACACGTTTTAAAATTTATAAACCGAAACACCCCAAGTATAAGGATCTGTAGTAAAGGATGTTATCGGGTCGTCCTAAGGGAATGGAATGTTTATCGAATTCAAGTATAAACCTATATCGATTATGTCACAATTATCTATCTAAACTAAGGTTGAAACTAACTAAAACCTAAACCTAAGAATTAAAACTAAAACAAGAATAAAAACAAGCAGAAAATAAAAAATAGAAAGATGGACGAGCGCTCAATTTAATGAACGAACGCCTGGAAACGAATTCATCGGACGAAGCGCCCGCTATATTGCGGACGAACGCTCAACTACGAACGTAAAGGAAAAGCAGCAGAACTCAACAGAAAAACTTAGGGTTTAAACACTAGAACTTAACCAAAGATTAAACTAACGATTCGATTAATAAACAATTAAGGAAAACACAGCGAGGCAACTAGATTCCACCCATCAACCAACAATCCCAACTAGATGGTGATCTAAAGATGTAGTTTTTAGTAGTGATCTATTCACTAATTCAATTAAATTTCTTCAACCAAATTCTAGGGTTTCGTTTATCTTTTCCAAGTAAACTAAACAAAGATACCAAACATGATCGTGAGATTATCTCTAATACTCTTACTCAATCAACTATGCATAATCTCTTATAACACAATTAATCGCATCACTTGAACGAAATAAAACTTAAACCAATATATTTTCATACATAGATCCAAGCATATAGATATAGATAAATCGTTTTATCGAATCGTTAATTCCAACAAAACATGATCAATACAAAACAAAGATCCAAAGTGATGAAAAACTATAAATTAAACTCACTAACATAAAGCATCGAACTCTCTAGTTGGTTGTGTTGATGATGGGCTTCCTCCGTCGACTCATCGCGCAGAGCTTTTAGCCAACAATCATGTTGGACAAGATTGTTGGTTGGGAGATTTGCATCTCTCGTGAAATTAGGGTTCTCTGGCCGCAGCTTTTGGTGAAAATTGCGATCTCAATGTTGTGTAAAAAGTATCCCCTAGGGGTTGAAATTTCGCAGATTTATAGAGTGCTAAGTCGGTTAGGGTTTAAGTCGGCACCGGACGCTCGTCTATCAAATTGGGACGCCGTCTGGAATTCCCAGACGCCGATTAAACGCTTCGTTCGCGACCGCTGGTGAAACTCTATATTGATTTTATGCCTTTGAACGCCCTTTCGAATTTATGACGCTCGTCCATCCTGGACGGAGACTGAACGCTTGGCTGGATTGCTTGGGATCGGATCTCTTAATCTTTATCCATTTTCTTCAAGCCAATTCCAACTCTATCTTGAATAATTCGACTTGAGCTTCATTTATCCTCTTTAGCACTCGAAATTCAGCCTCCTAAAGGATAAATAAACATTGCAAAATGTAATAAAACTCAAATAATAATAATTCCATTAATTTAACACATAAAATAATCAATTTTGCAAATAACCATATTAAAATCACCCTTACTAAATAATTGCACTTAAACCCTTAATTCTCATGTAAATATGCAAATGTGGGAAAAATAATGATGAAATACACCCTTAATAATCATATAAATATGGCCTTAACAGTGAGCGAAACACCGTCTTCTGGAAAATCAAAGTCTAAACCAGAACAGTAGGGACGCGAACCATGATCGCGAAGCCAAAAAGCCATATAAATTCAATGAAAGTGATTTTGTGCCGCTCAACACTAAGGCATCCCAGATACACTTTGAGATTCTTGAGCACTTTGAGAGACCCAGGCCTATGAAGGGCGACCCTGATAATCGCGATAAGTCGAAATATTATGAATACCATAAAGATCATGGTCATGTTACACATGAATGCTTCACTTTGAGGAGGGAAATCGAGAGACTGGTCAGAGAGGGACCCACAGCTAAGTATAAGCGTGATGGAAGTACCAGCGCCAATAAAGGGCGACAGCCTCGTGTTTACCAAAAGGTGGTTCAAGTCATTCATGGGAATCTCCCCAATAACAGTCAATAGAAGTCACAAATACACTCGATCAACACGCGCGGTTTTGAAAAATAGATAGGGGAAACAGAGAAAGGAATCATGTTCACAAAAAGTGAACTTACAACTGTAGAAGGTCCCATGGAAATACCCATCATTCTCAAAGTCGGAGTAAACGATCAGCATGGCGTCAACAGAGTGATGGTCGATACTGGAGCTGGTCACGACGTCATTTATTTTGACTTTCTCAAGCAAATTGGGTTTGGGGAAGCCAAGCTGAAGCCCTACCTGGGAGTGCTGGAGGTTTTCACAAATGATATGGTCAGGGTCAAAAGCACAATTGACCTCAACATCACTCTAGGCGATTATGAGCCCTGCCGAACCGAGGTAATTACTTTTCTGGTCATCGATCTTCCCTCTTACTATAACATGATTTTGGGAATCCCGGCTAAGAAAAAATTTCAAATGGTGGTGTATGTCCCGCATCAACGAGGTGGGAGATGAAATTGGGGTCGCCACAAGCCGCCATGATTTTTCTCGAGTTTATGACAAAAAGTGGTCGATTCCAAGCAACCAGGGTTGAAGGGCTTAATATGGCGACATACCGTATCACCATAATAAAGGGTCCCAGATAAAGTCGTAGAGGTAGAAACACCGCAGTCCGGGATCGGCCAGATTTCATAGCAAATGATGAGCTAGTCGAGGTCAAGTTATAAACGAAAAATACCCAGATCAAAAAAAAATCGGATCGCAGACAACGGAAAAAGAAAGAGAGGAGCTGATCGAGCTCTTAAAAGAAAATGTGGACGCCTTTTCCTGGGAGGTAACTGATATGAGGGGCGTGGAGCTGGAGGTTACGCAACACTACTTAAGCGTTGACCCCAACTTCAGGCCGATCCAACAGCCAGTTCTCCACAGAAAAGGAAGTCGCTATAAAATGTGAAGTCAAAAAAGTTCTAACAGCGGGAATAATCAAGGAGCTTCAATATCCAATTTGGTTAGCTAACATTTTAATGGTGAAGAAACACAAGGGAAAGTGGCGGATGTGTGTCGACTTCACAAATCTAAAAAAATCCTGTCCTAAGGATCCTTATGCGCTGCCACAGATCGATAAAATGGTAGATGGGATCACGGGTTTCGAGATGTTGAGTTTTCTGGAAACCTGTTCAGGCTATCATCAGGTAAAAATGGCCGATGATGACAAAGAGCTAACCGCCTTCAGGGCCGCCGGCGGACTCTATTACTATGAGATGATGCCGTTTGGTCTGAAGATTGCGGGTTCAACATGAAACTATGGTTGACCTAATATTATCTTGAGAGTTTTCTCAAGCTTATCAACTTTACACCAGAGTAGTTGTACTTCTTGATCGGCGAGTCTGTCGATTTTACAACTCAGAGTTCTTATCTCTGTGTTGGTTTTTTCTACCAAAATCAATAACTCTTGATTTTGCTCAGCATTAGCCAAGTTATTGTCTTGATTATATTCCCCCCTCTCTAAAAGATCGGAAAATCTATTCCAAATAGGTGGATTTTTTGATAATCCTTGACTAGGATCTTTGTTAATTCCAAAAAAGGAGAGCATTTTATAAAGTCCTAATAAAATACGTGCAGATACTGCATTTAAGTTATTTCCTAAATGTTGTATTGCCTTTATGTTAACTTCATTAGTAGAAAACCAATGTGTAATATTGGTATCTCGATTTAAGGGTTTGATGTAAAGTAATCGTCCCTTCTTAACGATATGTGGTGAAGTCATATCTACCACAAATTATTATTGTAAGGAATTATTTCCTTTAATTTCTTTTCTTTGTTGTATCTTTGGATCCATATTAATGGCGTTTAGTCCAAAGATTCCCAACATTCCCATTTTAAGGGTAAAGAAATCTTTAAAGGTTTTCCAGATATTTCTCTATGAAAGATATCTTTCTGGAGTCTACCCCTTTTGCTTTGAAAGCTAATGTTTGCTTCTTTCCAGAGTTTCTGGAAACAAATAGGTTTGTTAATAACCTCCATTTATCCACAAAGCTTTTTAAGCGTTTGGGTGGCGTTATCTACTCTTTCTGATATTTCTAAAAGTAGCTCCTTATCTGATCTCATAGATACAGATCTTTCCAACAAGTTATTTCTTGTTGTAGGAGTTCTAAGAAAGCTCCTTCGAGATGAAGATGCTCTATCATTTATTGTAGGTGTATTATGAGCACCTAAAATACTTTTTTCTTTAGCAATATCTATTGCCCAAGAATCCGTATTAGAATCTATATTAGAAAAATTCTTTTCTTTTATAGTTCCTATTTCTGAGAAAACATCGTCTAGTTCGATGTACTCAGTTTTTCTATAGTCAATACTATGATGACTATTAGTTAATGCATAACTTAATAAATAAGTTACACTAAAAGGTTTATCACCTTCATTCATCAAATCTTCTCTTTCGAAGTGATGTATAAGTGATAAGGCTTTATCTAAATTTTTACTGTGTATACTAAGACCAAGCTTAGGATATACTGCAAATATAAATTTATTGTAGGCTAGGTTACCTTTTGTTGCACCTAGTACACAATCTTTTCTATTGTTAATTCTATTATCAATTAACGCTAGTTTAATAGGTGTGTTAATACCTTCTTGAAATTGAGATTTTATACAAATCTTTATGGCTCCAACATGAACCATACTGATCGTAGATCTATGTTCTTCTTTAATTTTAAGAAGATTTTTATTTATCTCTTGCTGTGTAATAGGAGGTAAATAAACTTCTCCTTTGACATCTTTAATGTCTACAGAGAATTGTTTTGTACTAACAAAATAATAAATTTTGTTTTCTCTTTTAAAGACGCTGCTTATTAGGCTAGGCATTCTAAAGATTTTTTCTTTTTTAAGCTCTAGTTTAGAAGCTTTAATCTTTGATAATAATTCTTTTTGAATCATTATATTAGCATTGAATCCAGTAGAGGATTCCTTTCGTACGAGCTGACACTCGGGACTTTCTGATTCCTCATCAGAATTATTGTTGTGATCCAACGGATCTTTATCCATTATGGATTTTTACTATTTAAGAACCTTTAACAAGGCTCTGCTACCAAGTTCAAGTTCATGCGCGGCGCGGAAGGGGTCTCTTTTGCGGAATAAGTCTAAAAAATAATAGACGGCGGAAAAAGGGAAAAGGGGAGTTTCTTTTGCGGGAGAAATAGTAAAGATATAGATTATAGCTATGGTATTCTAAATTCAAAATGTTTTATGAATGTAATTTATATCTCTGTAGAAATAAACACAAGTTTAAAGTTTCATACAATATACCTCTCAAGGACTTCTTGATTTAAGCGTATCAGCACCAATGGTCACGACGGTGGGCACTTTCCCTTACGGCCTCCTCGCTCGGGCGGTATTTCTCCTCGAGTCGTGATCGGACCACCTCAGGTTCTCAGATTGTTCTTAAATATTTGAAGCTTTGAAAGAGTATATAAAAGAAAATTTAAAAACGGATTTTATTTCATAGAAAATAAAATTACAAACATAGGTTGTTGTATATTTTTAAGAATATAGCCCGATCAACTTCTTTGACAACCTTGGTTCTGTAATTCTTGATTGCCTTTTTGATATCTTCTGGGAATTTATTGATTTCCAAAAGATTTCTGCCAGGATAAATCATCCTAACAAGACCATATGAAAACGCCTCAAATACATCGATTGATTTAGCGCCGTCAATAAAATTGAACAAACTGATTTGCTCATTATCGGTGGTGAAGAACTTTTCATTTACAAATTGTTCTTCATCTGATGTTCGCTTTCTGAAAATAAAAGGATAATCCTTCGAAGTCCAGATCAACAATAGTTGGTTTCTCAACCTGCTTAGGAACATAATATCTTCCCAATGAAACCATAGATTGTGGTCTCTTTTCTCTTTTCAGAATCTCTTTGAAAGTGGTTACTTTTAAGAAATCTGCGTTGGAGATCAACTTTGGTGAAAGTGTATTATTTGCCTTAGCATAAATGTCACCTGCAACTTTTGCCGCTAAAAGCGATTTAAACATCTTGTGTCTGACACCAGATATTCCTTTTGTTGCTCGTTCTGCAACTTCCCATGATGTATAGATACCTGCATGAGGACCATTATAAACAACATAATAGTTATTATTATTTGGCATTGGAATTGCCTTATTAGTTTGCACTGAAGTATTACCAAGACCTGATATGTCCTGTGTGTTTGGTCTAAAACCGTAGATCAAATCTGTTGGTTTAACCAATTTATTAGATGTCTGTACATCTGTTACATCTTTTTCCAAGATGCTAGGAATCAACGGATTTGATGATTCTTTACCGATTGCCGTTTGCATCGGAATAGCTGATATTTCGCTACTATTGTTAGTGCAAGGAATATCAATTTCCTTTTGTTGGTTACTTGATGCCTGTTCAAGCAACTTGATGCGAAATCTTAGAACTTGTAGTTCTAAATCCATGGTTGCTGCTTCCAGCCTTAATTTTTCAATTCTTCCATTTCTGGAAGGCCTTTAAGGACAAATAGTCCCTGCCTGGGTTTTACCCCCTTTTATCTCCTGATGGAGATTTTGTTTCTCAACCTGCAAATTCACATGTTAAGAAATCAGCAAATATATTTTTACTACCTGCAATATGTTCTATATCAAAGCAGTATCTTGATAGCCACATCTGCCATCTTACAAGTCTACCTTGCTTATTATCACCTTTTAAATTAGTATTTAAAAAGTAAGTAAAGTTTTTGTTATCTGTCCTAATTAGGAATCTAACAGGAGTAAGATAAGCACTAAACTTCTTAATGACTCGAATTATAGCTAATAATTCTTTTTCATTACTATGATAATTTCTTTCAGCGTTTTTAAAACTGCCTGAAGTATATCTACAAATTAACTCTTGTTCAGAGTTTTTTGCTTTGAGGATTCCTCCCCAATAATCATCCGAAGCATCTGTTTCAATGATTAAATTATCATCAGGTAAAGGATGATAAAGCTTTGGAAAACTAGTTAAATTCTTTTTAACTTTTTTAACATAGGTTGTATCAACCTCTGTCCAATCCCAAAGTGTATTTTCTTTTATTTTAACCTGTAAAGGCTTTATAATTTCAGCTAATTTAGGAATATAACTTTCAACGTAAGTTAAAATACCTAAAAATCTCTATAATTGTTTTTTATTTTCAATTTTATCTGGAAACTTATGTATGTGTTCCAGTATATGATTCTGAGGTCTGTGTTGACCTTGATCAATCTCTAGTCCAAGGAAGTTAATCTTGGTTTTGAAGAGTTGAGTCTTTTTTAATGAAAGGATTATTCCTAATTCTTCACATTTTTTTAGTACTAATGCAACATGCATATAATGTTCTTTTTCTGTGTTGCTAAAGACTAATATATCGTCAATGTAAACACATAAAAATTTCTCAAAAGATCTAAATGCATTTTGCATATGTCTTTGAAATATGGATGGAGCTTGCTTTAACCCGAAAGGTAAAACATTCCATCAATAAAAGTTCTTTGTTCTTTATTTTATTTATTTTATGAGTTCTGGTCAAGGAGACGACGGGGTTGACGCCTAGGAAGAGATCCGAGGGAGATCTACACTCATCTTTGAGGGTATGATTTTCTGTCTTTTCTGAGATGTAGATCTGTCGTTGTTCTATTTGACTAGTATGTTTTAATTGCCTATTTAGTTTAATTATGTAGCAGTTAGTTTATTTTACCCCATGTATGTATAGATCTGATTCGTTGGTGAATAAATCATGAAATAGTGATTGCGTTCTTCAGATCTACGACGGTCTATATCGCTAGATCTGAATACCTAGTAAATTACTAGTTCATGATAATCAGCGCCAGCTACGTTGATCGACAGATTTAATTTACATGTCAGTAGCCTAATCAACTATTTGCATGTCATCATAAATTAGCATGAAGGACTTGGAAGGTGAAGTGTTAATTTGGACGTAGTCTTGATGGATCCTTAGGAACATGCTAGTCATTGTCGATAGTTGCTTAGGGAGGTTTTCGGTCTTGAGCCGGAAACTCTAAAACTTATTGTGTATGAACTAATACAACCAACGAAGGAGGTTAGTTGCATATAGATTGTTTGATGTTCTTACAATGGAAGTAGATAGGGTTAGGAGTTTGCACCCGTAGCTGTCAATGAATTATATTTACCAATGTGGATGGTAAATGCATGTCATGGGAGGACAACTAATAACTCATAATTAAGCTAATACATTAGAAACTCTTGTGTGCTCCGTTTGAACTTGCATAGACTTGTTTGATTATTGGCATCAACTTTACTTCTTTCTATATTATAGTTTGTCGTAGACCGTTATTGTGACAATTCAATCTCGAATGATTTGCGTTCTTATGAGTCTCTGTGGGATCGACATTGACTCGCTAGTACTCTACTACGATAGACCTAGTCCTATTGCTAGTAAGTGCTTTGCACGCGATCAAGATTTTGTGGCGCCGTTATTGGGGACTCGTGTCAAGAATAATTTTTATTTGAGATTGAGTGTTTGTATATTTTGAGTCTGTTTTAATAGTCTGTTAATACTGGAGTCGTACATAGTCAATTTTCTTTGAATCTGGAAAAAATCACACCCGATCAATCGAGGGTTCCCCGCGATTAATCGAGCATCCTAGATTCGGCTGAATCGGTTCTGTCAGTTCTGCGTCGAGTCTGTAGTTAGAGTCTGTATATTTGAGTCTGCCAGGCGAGTATAATAGCCTTCGAGGTAAGTCACTAACTTTTTATTCTTTTTGTGCCTTATAGTACGCTACACGGAGTTCAGCAGCCAAACTCAAGAGATTCATACCTGAAATCAAGAAGTTTGCTAGACATAAGAGAAAAGAAGCTCGAGAGAAAACTGTTAGGCTGGCGGAAGATGTGAGTTCACACGAAGGAGATCACAGCGAGAAGGAAGAGGAAATTCCACCTATGGAGGATACAGATAACACAATGGGGCAGAATGGACAAAACGGTGTCAACAGAAGAGGAAACGGAGAAGGAGTTGTGGTACAAGTAGATAGAAGAACTCTATAGAGTTATGCAATACCCACGATTGAGCAATTTGTGCCAGCAATTGTTCAGCCAGAGAATGCGGCTGAAGTCTTCCACCCAAAGCCAAACGTGATACAGATGGTGACCAATTACACTACTTTCCATGGAGTACCAAACGAAGATCCTAGTGTACACGTCACTAAATTCTTAGAGATAGTCAGCACAGTCAAACCAGCAAGAGTACCTAAAGACAACATTAAGCTGAAATTGTTTCCATTCACTCTGAAAGACAAGGCGAAGATATGGTTATTGTATCTAGCACCAGGATCGATCCAAATTTGGACTGATCTATTGCAGAAATTTATGAATAAGTATGGCCCACATGGGAAGTCACTACAGATGAGACAAGACATCATGAATTTCAAGCAAAAACCGGCCAAGACTTTCGAAGAAGCTTGGGAAAGGTTTAAGGAAGAACAACGGAGATGCCTCACCACGATATCACTCGCCCGCATTTAATGCATAGTTTCTATCACGGATTGCGACCCAGTGAACAAATAAGAGTTGATGCATCGAGCAACGGATGTTTTGAGTTGCTGTAACCTGAAGAAGCTAAAGAAAAGTTGGAACAAATAGCACTTACAAGCCAATGGGGAACACATCAAATTGATAATGTAAAGGTAGCTGAAGGAGTATTTGGAGAAGATACATCTCAGAAGATCTTATACGAATTAATGTAAATGAACAAGAAAATAGACAGCATACAAGATCGCATTGCCAAAGTAGAGAAAATTCAAGAAGTTGAAGCAACCAACACCGAAGATGTGAACTATTTAGGGAGGCAAGGAAATCCCTATGGGGGCAGATATCGCCCGGGTTCTCACAACCACCCTGGTTTTCGACTAAGTGATCCTACATGTGGAGAGAGACCAAGATAGACTAGGGGATTCATGACTCAATTCAACAAGTCAGGTGGTTGGGAAGCAGCCATGGATAAAATGAGCTCAACTGTGACCGACACGGTTAATCAACTTACTAAATCCATGACCGAACTGAATGCAAACTTCACCACATATTGTTAGAAGAATGATACAAGACTGACCAATCAGGAAGCCTTAGTGCAAAATCAGTCGCACCAAGTGGGGCAGATCGCTGAACAAGTGTTAGCCCGTCCTCTAGGAGGATTACCAAGTAACACTGAGAAGAATCCGAATGACGTGAATGCAATAATGACTAGAAGCGGAAAGGAATTTCTTGGACCAATTATACCAAGTAAACAGGAAGAATCAGAAAGCAGTCAACATCAAAACATAGCAGAATCGGGAGGAAAAGAAGGCCGATTCATCATCGATACCACGCCGATTAATCGGGCGTCTGCAGATACGAGCAGGCAGAGTAGCAGCAGACAACATGTAAGTCTCCACGAACTGTAACTATTAATCCTGCTACTTTACCCTATCCCCCTAGCAAATATAAACCGAATAATAATGATGCTCGTTATAAAAAGTTCATAGAAATTCAAAAAGAAATTGCAAGTGAACATACCCTTGGTAGAAGCTCTGGAAAGAATGCCAGAGTATGCAAAAATCTTGAAAGAAGCAATCTCTACCAAAAGGAAGTTGTTAGACCTTGTGACTATTTGCCTTAACGAGGAATGCTCGGCAGTCTTGCAACACAAACTGCCTTCTAAGTTTAAAGATCCTTGGAGCTTCCTCATACCGTACACAATTGGAGTGTGCCTAAATAAAGCATTGTGTGATCTGGGAGCCAGTGTCAATTTAATGCCACTTTTCATCTTTCATAAGTTAGGCATGAAAGAGTTAAACGAAACCTTGTGGAGTGGTGGAGGATGTGCTGGTGAGAGTTGATAAGTTTGTATTCCCCGTATACTTTGTATTGCTAGACATGTAAGCTAACCACGATGTTCCACTGATCCTAGGAAGACCTTTCCTAGCAACAAGTAAAGCATTGATAGATGTTTATAAGGGTGAGCTGATTCTAAGGGTAAATGAGGACAGAGTAGTATTCAATGTGATGGAAACTATGAGGTATGCACAAGATGGGGGAGAAGCATGTAACATGCTAGATGCCATAGACGAGCTTGTTTTGAAATTACATCAGCAAGTGGTGCTAGACCCTGAAGTAGCAGAGACTTTGCTCTTGAAAAGGGATGAAGAAGTAATGAGGAAACATGGCTTGGGTGTAGCGAAGGTCAAGTACGAGAAGTAGAGCCTATACCTTCTGTGAATGTAGGAGGACAGTTCATAGACCTTCGTGGCATAAGTTCTTTGACCTATAATTGACTGATAAACTATTAAGATCATCGCTGGAAGAGCCACCAAGGAATTTAACGTTGAAACCTTTGCCATCTCACCTGAAGTACGTATACTTACAAGACGATACTCTCCCCCTCATAATTTCATCGTCACTATCACCTTTAGATAAGGTGAAACTTTTAAGAGTACTAAGAGAGCATAAGGGAGCATTTGGGTGGGCGACTGCAGATATTCGAGGAATAAGCCCATCGGTGTGTATGCATAAAATCTCAGTAGACCCAGAGAAGAAAGCAGTAGCACAACCTCAAAGGAGGCTAACACCACAATTGAAGGATGTTGTTAAGGAGGAAATTATAAAAATGTTGGAAATAAGAATCATTTTCCCAATTGCAGACAGTGAATGGGTGAGCCCGATTCATGTGGTGCCCAACAAATGAGGATTCACTATTCAACCTAACGAGTTCGATGAGTTAATCCCTATGAGGCTAATTACTGGACATCGAGTCTGTATCGATTTCAGGAAACTGAATGACGCAACTCGTAAAGATCATTTTCCCTATCATTCATTGACCAGATGGTTGAAAAGTTAAGCGGTCATGCTTTTTATTGTTTCTTAGATGGATATTCTGGTTACTATCAGATCCATATTGCCCCCGAGGACCGAGAGAAAACAACTTTCACATGTCCCTACGGAAATTTTGCGTACAATCGCATGCCTTTTGGACTTTGTAATGGGCCAGCAACATTCCAAATGTGCATGATGTCATTATTTGCGGACATGGTGGAAGACATTCTGGAAATTTTCATGGATGATTGTTCTGTATTTGGAGACAGCTTTGATAAATGCTTGGACAACTTGAATAGAGTGCTGAAGAGATGTGAAGAGACCAACCTTGTACTTAACTGGGAAAAATGCCATTTCATGGTCACAGAAGGAATAGTGTCGGGACATAAGATTTCAAAGAAAGGAATGGAGGTTGATAAGGCAAAAATAGAGGTAATAGAGAAGTTAACCCCTCCAACGAACTTAAAGACGTTGCGAGCCTTTCTTGGCCACACAGTCTTCCATATGAGAATTATTAAGGACTTCTCTAAAGTTTCTAGACCTTTGACGGAATTACTTGCAAAGGATGTACCTTTTGTATTTAGAGAAGTGTGCAAGCAAGCATTCAACACATTGAAGCAAATGCTTATAACTGCTCCAATTCTGGTAGCCCCAGATTGGAACAAACCTTTTGAGCTTATGTGTGATGCAAGCGACACGGCAGTTGGAACAAACCTTTTGAGCTTCATGTTGTTTGCCTGAGTCTAAAGGCAAGAGGAGCGAGTGTGCAAATTGATAAGTAAAGGTTGTGGGGTCGCTCTAACTTCATTCTTTTCTTGAATGCACTATCACGAAAGATTTATCACACGACACATTGATGCATTGGTAGGTGATGATTAATGGGGAACTTATGGATTTGTGCATGATGCATGTTTTGCCTAAAATCCTTAGTGATATAATGTGATTATGTTTGCGTCACTGTTGTTTGAGGGTTATTCACACACACACGTCGGTTCCACTATGAGATAGTGCTTAATGGATTACTGATGGATATGTGTTGACCCTCATCTTATTTAGAATTCTTGAATGAGTCTGTTCTTAATTAGTTTGTAATTGTTTATGGGGTTTGTTTGATTTGATTTTTGCTCGGGACGATCAAAGCTAAGTGGGGGTAGTTGATGATGGTCAACTTGGTATCATATTTTGCCACCAACTTACCCCGGATTTGTGTTCTCAATGGGTGTATTATGTATGAAATCATGGGTTAATGAGCTAAATGTGATTAAGCCACGTCCGGGGTGAGTAAATTGGTATTATGCGTATTACCCGTGTATTTTATGCGTTATTTGCTAGAAATAGAAGCTACTATATGTGCTATGGTTTTATTGACAGATGAATGAGTGTTTGGAGCATCATTTGGGCAGAATATGAGATTCAATTGATAAATAAGTGAACGGAGCTGAAGGTTGAAGTGTTTCGAGCGGAGATTGGACCCGAGAATCTGATTGATGATCTTGCAACGCAGTTTCCGAAGCCTTACAGGACGAATTTGGCTTGGACTTCTACATGAAAGTTGTAGGGCTTGAAACAAGGATTCCAATGCACTTTCACCCAAATCAAAGTTACATAGGCCAAGTTAGGGTCCAAATACCGAAGCTGTTGAAAGAATCGGGCCTAGGGTATTCCAGAACCTTCCAAGTTAAGTCGGTAGAAGGAAAAGTACAAAAATACCCTCGATTAATTGAGAGTTTCCGCCGATCAATCGAGCCTCAGAATCTTCCAGAAACGTGTTTTCTTGTCCTCGAAGGATTGGGTTTACTCCTAAGTCAGTTTATACACCTAAGTCGGTTTATACACCTATATAAGGCCATCAGAACTGCGGATTTGTAATCACCTCAATCATTCATCTACTCAATCATTATTCTTATTCTTTCTTTCATCAACTAGATACAATGTAGTCTTTTGGCAATAAAGTTTTTTCTTTTCTTTTCTTTCTTGCAAATACGTCATGAGTCTTTCATTATTGAATTGTGCTTGGTTTACGATCATCATGGATCGATTTGAATCACCGGAGGGAGAGAAAATTGAGGAGTGGATATGTTCTTCGCCATGGGTAACATCTATTCCAATGTTTTTTTTTTTTTTATCTTAGATTCATGATTGTTCTTATGATAGATCTAGATTATGCTTGCATGTAATCAACTATGCATTAATTAAACGAACCTTAATCTTTATTATTCGATTCGTTCATATTATACTAAGAATTATGGGTTGCGTTCTCTCGATTAAACGACAGTCTTTATCGACTAATCGAGACACCTAGTAAATCCTAATTCTGTGGTTCGGCGTCAACTACGTTGATCGACATGAATAATTAAAACGATTAGTTAGGTCTGGCCAATCTAATATTCGTATATCGTAAAATAACATGAAGGACTGTTAGTGAAGTGTTAATTAGGACAGTCTTGATGGATCCCTAGGAACGTGCTAGTCATAGTCGATAGCTGCTTAGGGAGGTTTTCGGTCTTGAGCCGGCAACTCTAAAACTTATTGCGTATGAACTAATACAACCAACGACGGAGGTTAGTTGCATATAGATTGTTTGTTGTTCTTACAATGGAAGTAGATAGGGTTAGGAGTTTGCACCCGTAGCTATCAATGAATTATAATTTACCAACGGGGATGGTTAATGCATGTCATGGGGGGGGACAACAAATAACTCATAATTAAGCTAATACATTAGAAACTCTTATGTACTCCGTTTGAACTTGCATAGTCTTGTTTGATTATTGGAATCAACTTTACTTCTTTCTATATTATAGTTTGTCGTAGACCGTTATTGTGACAATTTAATCTCGAATGATTTGCGTTCCTACGAGTCTATGTGGGATCGACCTTGACTCGCCAGTACTCTACTATGATAGACCTAGTCCTATTGCTAGTAAGTGTTTTGCATGCGATCAAGTGTTGAGGATGACACGTGGCCAGGGGCCGACCCGACCTCCGTCAGAGTCTCCCGTGGAGGGCTGATCGTGGGTCGGTTTGGGTTGGTTTGGAAAGTGCGGGGTCGGTTTGGGGGCTATACTTTGTAACCCAAACAAAACCAAACCAAAATGAAGTCAACCCCAATGGTTTGGTTCGAACTGGTTTCGGTTTGGTTTCGGTTTGGATTCGGTTTTAGTAGACATTGTTTCTAAAAGAGTACAAAAGTTTAATGGTTCAAGGCAATATTTGATCATTCGGAATTTTGAAGCCTAATCCGCAAAACATTCATCCAAATACACTTGAACAAAATTATACTTTGTGAACAATCAATTAAATCAATCAGCCGCAACGAAGGAAGAGAAAAATAATACACAATAACTGAAAGAAGAAACCCATAATTTTTCTGTTATAAGCACACCATATGTTTTACACAAAGGCTCAATATATCAAGCAAAGAAGAAAATATTCAGGACTCGGAATCCATTAAAGTAAAACTATAATAAAATTGCTAAGAAGATGGAAGGTAGCTGATGATATATATGGGCCCATTGGGTCGGATTATTCGCATTGGGTCGGATTATTCATAGTTGGGCTAGGCCCAAGGTTTAATAATAAAGATACCCGGACCGCTTAAGCCGGATCGTCGAATCGCTTGTCGTGTCGAGACGCGTAATAGTCGAGGAGCAGGAGCAGGACTCCACCGTGTTCTGACCAGAATTAGCTGAACGTGGGGAAGACCGAGTCAATAACGCCTCAACTGCAGATGGACGTGGGTAGATCCCACGTCCAGGACATGATCTATGATAACTCCCCTGCACGTCCAGGGAGAAAGACACGATCCATTACTATATAAAGAACACCCTGAACTACGAGGGGGACTTGATTCCAGTTTTATTACTTAAATTGATACGTGGCGCCTCTCGAGAGTTCAGTCCAAATCATACTCAAATATTCTTGTTCTTGTGTTATTTCCTAATTAGAATTACCCGATTACCCGTTCGTAATACCCATACAACATCATTTGGCGCTAGAAGGAGGGCCTAGATTCTAGTTAGTGAGCAATCAATACAGAAAAAATGGCAAGAAACCAAGGAAATTCAAAGAAACAACAAAATCAACAGGAGAAAGAAAAGAATCAGATCAGAGACAAAAGCCCAGGTCGACATGACCAAGAAACTGGGAAAAGAGTTATGGAAGAAGGGCAAACCAGTAATCCAGATGTGGTTAAACAGATGTTAGTTGAAAACCTGGCAAATCTCAAAGGTGAGGAGATAAAAGCCATATTTGAGGCAGTTCTGAAAGCAAGGAATCAAGACGATGATCCTTCCGAAGCGCATACCCCGATTCAAGCTGCTAAAAGAGAAAAGCAGGAAGCAGAGTCTAGCATACAAGTGGTAGTTACTCACCCAGGAGGTGATAACGCCAAAGCAGAATTGGATGCCATCCTTAAACCCAAACAGGATGAATTCAGGTTGGTGTCTCCTTTCACTGAAGATATCGATGCGTTCCCATGTCCCTCAGGATTCAAAATTCCAAAAATTCAGGCATATGATGGAACTAAGGATCCATACGACCATATGCATCAATACATTCAGCATATGAATTTGTATAATGCTCCAGAAGAGATGAAATGCAGGGCATTTGCAACTCTTCTAACTGGAAAGGCAAGAGATTGGTTCAATAAGTTGAACCCCAGATCTATACCGGATTTTCCCACTCTGACCAGAAAGTTCATGCATGCATTCATCGCAGCAAGGCCTTTCCAGAGAAACAGGACTTATTTGCTGACGGTTAGGCAAAAAAGTGATGAAACAGTTTTACAATTTATCAAAAGATTCAATGGGGAATCATCCCAGATAGCAGATCTGGATGATAAGTTCTTGGTAGCATCCTTCATAGCGGGACTTAAAGAAGGGCGGTTACATGCGAAGCTAAGCAGCAAAGATCCAAAAACGATGGAAGAATGTCTGGAAATAGCATACAGACATTGTCAAGGAGAAGAGGCCAACAGAGCCAAGAGAGAAGAATCCCATAGGGATGCTAAAAAAGGAAAAACCGAAGATAGGAACGACAAGAAAAGGAAATCTGTTTGGGATAGAGTAACCGCCCCTATCTCTGAAAGATTAGGGAAAAAAGGCGCTCTGCAGGACAGAGACCTGATTCCTCTGAACAGATCTCGCGACCAAGTGTTGGCAATTATGGAGAAGAAAGGAATTGCTAAGACTCCTCCTCCGCTGAGGGGTCCAAGGGAGAAAAGAGACCACACCAGGTGGTGCAAGTACCATAAAGACATTGGACATGACTCCTGAAAGTGTAGGGGATCTGATCAGAGATATCGACGCAAAGACCAATAGAGGAAAAATCGATGAGTGCATCGATCGAGCGCAGGGAGATAATCCCAGAGGAAGGAGAGAGTTCAAAAAACATAGTAACAATCATGACAGTACAACCAGAGGAGACACAGAGATCGTCTCTCCAGATGCAGATGGGCATAGAGAAAATGCCCCAATTAATACCTGTAAATACCATTGTGGGTGGACCAGAGAAGGTAGCAAGGCTTCTCAGGAAAATAAAAAAAGGCGTATGCAGAAAAACAAGGAGAAGCGAAAAAGCAGAAGGTTATGGGAACCGTCCAGTACGGTCCTAGAGATGCCCTACCAGCCATCGTGAGTAACGAAGGACTGGTAATAGAAGCGGTTATACAGAAAAATCTGGTCAGAAGGATCTGCGTAGATACAGGCAGCGCAGTAAACGTGCTGTATCATAACGCATTTCAAGCGATGAAACTCTCAGATTCAGAGTTGATTCCTGTATCAACTCCTCTTTTCGGATTTACCGGACCGCCCATACATCCTGTGGGTATGTTAAAGTTATTGACAACTTTTGGCCAGGGACAACAGAGCAGGACTCTGATGGTGAATTATGTGGTGGTAAAGGCGCCATCTGCTTATAATGTGATTCTTGGAAGGCCAGCACTAATTGATCTAAGGGCAGTGGTGTCGCCCGCACACAACAGCATGAAATTCCCAACTTTCGATGGAGAAGCTACTGTTAAAGGGGACATAGACGCTGCAAAAAATTGCTACACAGCCACAATCAGTGAAAAAATGAAGGTGCAGCAAGTGACAATGGAAGACTTGGTTCCAGATGAAGAAAAAAGTTGGCTGTCGAACGATCCAGTGGAATCAATAATGCTAAATGAAATAAACCACGAATCCACGGTCAAGATAGGATCTTGGATACCGGTGAACGTAAGCGATCTTGATCAAGACTTTGAAAGATTATCAAGATGTGTTTGCATGGAAGGCAAGTGATATGCCTGGATTATCAACAGAATTGGCGGTCCATAAACTCAACATAGACCCAACAAGGAAACCAGTGAAACAAAAGAAGAGATCATTTGCTCCAAAATGATACAAGCTATCCAAAGAAGAGGTGGAAAAAGCTGCTGCGTGCCAACATGATTAAAGAAGTCATCTATCCGTAATGGCTAGCAAACCCCAGTGTTAGTCAAAAAACCAGATGGCGGTTGGAGGATGTGCGTGGACTTCACCGATTTAAACAAAGCTTGTCCTAAAGATAGTTACACTTCCCCTAGAATTGACAGGCTTGTAGACTCTACAGTTGGTTATGAAATTTTTGCTTTCCTAGATGCTTATAAGGGATATCATCAGATTATGATGGACCCTGTAGATCTTTGTAAAAGCGCCTTTATTATCGAATTTGGTTCCTACTACTATGTGTCTATGCCTTTTGGATTAAAGAATCTTTGGGGCTACTTACCAAAGGGCAGTCAATACCATTTTCAAACAACAAATTGGCAAATCTATGGAAGTATACGTGGATGATTTATTGATCAAGAGCAGGACTCTTGACCAATATTTGAAAGATGTAGCAGAGGTTTGCCAAGTCTTGAGACAGACCGGAATGAAATTGAACCCAAAAAAGTGTACTTTTGGAGTAAGGTCAGGCAAATTCCTGGGTTATATGATATCCAAAGAAGGCATTAGGGCAAATCCCGATAAGTTGGAAGCTTTGAAGACCATGCCTGAACCAAAAAATATCAAGGAAGTTCAGCGATTAACGGGAAGATTAGCGACTTCTAAATGATTCTTGTCGAAATCGCACGACAAATCATTGCCATTCTTCAAAATCCTTAGGAAGGCCAGTCCTTTTGAGTGGAATGAAGAATGTAGACAAGCTTTTCAGGAGTTAAAAGATCACATTAGTCACCTGCCAACTCTAACCCCTCCACAGGAAGGTGAGATACTGTTTTATATTTATCTTTTGCAATGAAGCCGTAAGTCTTTGTCTTTGGTAAAGCAACATGGCATGATACAAAGACCCGGTATATTTTGTAAGCAAAGCCCTACAAGGGCCCGAGGTTAGATATTCTGAGGTGGAGAAATTGGTCTTAGCCCTAGTGCACGCCACAAGGAAATTGAGACCGTACTTCCAAAGTCATCCGGTGATCGTGTTAACAAATCAACCTTTAAAGCAGATCCTGGAAAGACCAGACAAGTCGGGGAGACTGGCTAAGTGGGTAGTTGAATTAGCAGGATTCGATATCGAGTACAAGCCAAGAACGGCAATCAAAGCTCAAGCATTAGCTGATTTCTTGGCAGAAGAGAAAGCTTTGGCTATAGAGCAAAAGGCTGAGAAGAACAAAGTTGAAAGGAATAATTCTGAACAGTGGCAGCTTTACGTCGACGGAGCCTCCAACAAAGAGGGAGCAGGAGCAGGACTCCTACTCATTAGCCCAAAAGGTGAAGAATTCCCATACGCTCTTCATTTCAACTTTCAAGCAACTAACAATGAAGCAGAGTATGAAGCTTTGATAACTGGATTAAACCTAGCACAGAAGTTGGGCGTGCAGAATTTAAAAGTCTACACAGATTCACAACTGGTAACAAATCACATCAAGGGGGAGTATGAAGCAAAGGAAGGTCCTATGAAAAAGTATCCGGCAAGAGTACGAGAGAAGCGCAAGATTTCTTGATGGTAGAGGTGGAACAGATAACTCGAGCCCAAAACACCCGAGCAGATGCTTTGTCGAAGCTAGGATCGAACTTCTTGTCCAATAAAAAGGTGTTAGTCGAACAATTGAAGCAGAAGAGTTGTGATGTGATAGAGGTACAACCAATAACACAAGCAGAAACTTGGATGGATCCAATTGTCATGTACTTGAGAGATGGAAGACTTCCTGAGGATAAAGTACGCGCCAGGAAATTGATAAGACTCTCGGCCAGGTATGCTCTGTTCAATGACGTTCTATACCGAAAATCCTATACAGCACCTTGGTTGAAGTGCGTTACTCCAGATGAGGGAGATTATGTATTAAGAGAGATCCAAATCGGAATTTGTGGAAATCATCTGGGGGCAAGAGCTCTGGCCAGAAAATGTAGGCTATATGGATATTACTGGCCAGCCATGCAAGAAGACGCAGAGACTCTAGTCAGGACGTGCCGAACATGCCAGGTACATAGTAACCTATCACACAATCCTGCACAGAAAATGATACCGATTGTGTCTCCATGGCCTTTTGATCAATGGGGAGTAGACTTAGTGGGTCCATTACCCCTAGCACCGGGAAAATTCAAGTTTTTGGTGGTGGCAGTGGATTATTTCACTAAGTGGGTGGAAGCAGAACCCTTAACCACCATCACAGCCAACCAAATACAGAAATTCTTGTGGAAAAACATCCTATGCAGAGATATGGAATCCCCAAAGTCCTCATCTCTCGATAATGGCACACAATTTGAAGATCAAGGAATACAAGCCTGGTGCACCAATTTTGGAATCTCTCAACACTTTACATCGTTGGCTATCCCCAAGCCAATGGCGGTAGAAGCGAGACAAATAGGCAAATAAAGCAAGGATCAAGAAAAGACTGGAACAAGAGGATCTCATTGGGTAGATCATCTCCCAAATATCTTATGGGCATCTGAGGACTACACCAAATGTCGCTACCCAGAAACTCCATACTCTTTAGCATATGGATGCGAGGCAAGAATAATACCAGCAGAGATAGGGCACAAGTCTCAGAACCGAATTATACTTGTCGTAAACTCAGAAGTAGACATGCTGCACCTCAAAGATGAGCTGGAGCACAAAAGGGACATAGCCTTGATACAGATGGCCAAATACAAGCAGAGAATTGCTCAATACTATAACTCCAAAGTTAAAGGTACGTATTTTAAAGAAGGCGATTTAGTTTTGAGGCGAAATGAGGCCAGCAAGCAAGGCCCCACTGGAAAGCTAGACCCAAATTGGGAAGGTCCTTATAAAATTATCAAAGTGCATGGAAAAGGATCTTATCAACTAGCTAATGCCTCTGGCAAAACTGTTCCTAGAAGTTGGAATGCTGTTCATTTGAGGAAATTTTTTCCTTAAAGGATTTCACTTTTTAAATAACCTCGAATGTAGATCTATGTCCATTATATGATTATTGTATGATGTTTTCACTTGTGTTGGAATTGCATTAAAACATGAAACTAAAAACAGAGCATTCTGGGCAGAGGTCCCACTAAAAATATAGATGCCAAACTTGCAGCGCAAGGGCACTCTGGGCAGAAGTCCCACTTAAATAAGAAAATGCCAAACTTGCAGCGCAAGGGCACTCTGGGCAGAAGTCCCACTTAAATAAGAAAATGCCAAACTTGCAGCGCAAGGGCACTCTGGGCAGAAGCCCTACTTAAATAAGAAAATGCCAAACTTGCAGCGCAGGGACATTCGGGGCAGAATCCCCATTTAAATAATAAAATGCCAAACTTGCAGCGCAAGGGCATTCTGGGCAGAAATCCCACTTAAATAATCAAATTGCCAAAATTGCAGCGCAAAGGCATTTTGGCAAGAGACCCAATTACCGACCTACCAAAAACTAAACTTGCAGAGCAAGAATATGCTGAGAAGAATATATATGTTCCATGCAGCGTATATTGTAAACAAAAGAAGCTAAGGACAATAAATCCCAACTTCTTTGCAGCGCGATAGAAAGACAAGACAAGAGACAAGAAGACAACGACAAGAAGATAATACTCTAATAGAGAATGTCAAAGTC
The DNA here is from genome assembly GCA_026214975.1 of Gentiana macrophylla. NCBI lineage: Eukaryota > Viridiplantae > Streptophyta > Magnoliopsida > Gentianales > Gentianaceae > Gentiana > Gentiana macrophylla. Next base: position 64,434,624 of record CM047816.1, on the reverse strand, counting down.
AAATTTCTAAATGAAAAATATCAAAGTCAAAAGTCATCACAAAGGCGTTACATCAAAAGCTGCACAATGCAAAATTCAAAGTTTTAAGAAAAATGTAAATTAAGAAGCAGGAGGAGCCGAGATCCGAGCGGAGGCGTCTCGAGGGTGAGCGATTTCTCTGAGAGTTGAGTAGATGTTATAGTAGAAGGTCGAATGTAAGGCCGAGAAGTAGATGTTATAAAGAGAATATCGAGAAGGCTTTTTCTTGGCATACTTGCGGACAATGTCCTCCCCACTCTTGTACTCGTCGCACCGCTTCGTGAAGACCTCGCCGCCTTCTTATCATATAACTTATGATTAGGCAAAGTACTAATCACTAAGTCATTTGGTTTGGCTTCATCAACGCCAAGGTATATCCTCTACGCAGAGCGGGAGCTAATATTACCTGGATTTCTTCAAGGGTTTCAGGAGCAGCTTTATACCCTGATATAACCTTCTGAACAACATTCTGGAAAGCAGGGCTTTCCTCCATCTTCCGGATATTTTCTTCAAAATCAGCCTTCATTTGCCTTGCAACAGCCAGGTGCTGATGATTTTTTCCTCTCTCATCTTCCTCAACTGCTCATAGTTAAATTTCAGCTGCTCCTCTTGGGTAAACAGCAAACCCTCAGCTTTAGCAAGATCGGCCTTCAGTCGATCAACTTCCTGGCGAGCAACAGCCTCTGAAGATTCCAAGCTGGCTATCTTGGCATCAGCCTCATCCAGGCGCCTTACCTTTCGTTGCAGATCAGAAATATCCTTAGCCATGCTAGAAGTCTTCTTATGCAAGGCCTTACCAAAGTGATAACACTGCAGAAGGAAGATTTTAGTATAAAAAAAAAAAAAAAAAAAAAAAAAAAAAAAAAAGAAATCTGTACCGTATCAGCAAAGTCATCTGCAGACATATCTTCGAAACCAAAGGAAGAATCACTGGCAGATGTCTCAGAAGAAGTAGGCCTATGTCTCTTTTTATTCTTTTGAGATACCGTCCTCAGTGGCACAGCGGCTAGAGCAGAAACAGGATCGACAGGAGAAATAGTGTTCTCAGCAATGCTCGGCAAGATCTGAACAGAAGGGTCCACGGCAGCATCTTTTTCCTGGGCAGCATCACCAGAGTCAACAACTCTCTCTTCGGTTTCCTTCTGAGCAGAAACCTCACCAGCCCCAGGTATAACAGACAACATTCGTTCCGAATCCATAGGCGTCTGTTCGAGCTCTTCCTCCTCATCAGCATCAATATTGATCAAGTCATCTACATTGGCCACTACAAGAGGAAAAAGATAATGAAGTTATAATCGGGAATCAAAACAAAATGTAAGTACAAACATACATTTTCGGTACTGTTTCTTGGAAAACTCCACGTAGCCAACAACAGCCCGCAGTGATGAAGTCGAGCAAAGATCTATCAAGCGCGAACTTATGAAGTCTAAACTCAAGGAAATCTTATTACTAATAAGGTATCGAGACAATGCCTCATCAATGAAGTCTTCCAATTTATCCTTCATGGAAGCAGTATTCCACCGCCCTAAGGTGACATCCGAATTATGTTTCACAAAGAAGAAATGTTCTTGCCATTTCTTCTTGGTCTTATCCTTGCCAGTTATAGGAATAATCGGCGCACTGGCCCTACGACAAAAATGGTACCATCCCCCACTGCCCTGTGTCAATTTACACTGGTAGAAATTCTGAAACGCCTTTGAGAAAAGGGTGTGGTGTTGATCGACACCAAATCATGAAACCTATGAGAATTTGACACTATTTGGATGGATTTGCCCAACTCCTAATTTATAGTGTTTCATTATCTCTACACACAACCCAGGGGAGAGGAACCTTAATCCACTATGAAGTCGATCAAGATACACCGTGCGTAAACCTCGCTTTGGAGGATTGTAAGCATACTCAGTCGGTTTGGGAAGCACAACTTCAAAAGGCTCAGTGCGGATTCGATAGGTCTTTAACAGGCTGGCCATCTCAGTTTTGGTCATCTTGCTAGCAACACCGTGGCAAGCCATAATAGCCTTGGTTTTGTCAAATCGGTCGATTTCCCTTTTTAGGGTATTTAAAAAAGCAGAATGGTCCTCTGGATATTGGTGGACGATGGAGGTGGGAGTAAAAATCCCAGGAGGAAGAAGGTGAGATGGTAACAGGCACAAAGGGTTATCTCCAAAAGTGGAGGTGTTCCTTAAATCAATTGAGGAGGAAGGATGATTGGAATCTACTATAGGTTCAGGGCGAAGCACAGGATTAGATGAATTCACTTCCTCAATACCTATGGCTTGGGATATCTTCTCCGGAGATTCAAACAATTTCTCTATGGATTCACTAGAAGCTGTATTAGCCCTCAAACTCATCAAAGACCAACGATTTCAAAGAAATGCAGAATAAAATAATTAAGGACTTACTTGTGGTGGCAGAGAGGCTTTCCGAAAGATTAAATTATAAGAGTAAAGTGGGATGAGAGAAAGGGTTATGTGGCATAAAATGAAGCGACATAACTTTTTAGTCTACGGTTTTAATGATAGCAAACAGTACAACTTGGCCTCGTTTAGCGTAGCTATAATAGCGGAAGAAGAACTGCGTTTGAAGCTAGAAGGCAAACGTAAAGCGATCTACCCTAGTCCTGGGGACTTATGATGATATATATGGGCCCATTGGGTCGGATTATTCGCATTGGGTCGGATTATTCATAGTTGGGCCAGCCCAAGGTTTAATAATAAAGATACCCGGACCGCTTAAGCTGGATCGTCGAATCTTTGTCCAGGTCGAGACGCCGGGCGTAATAGTCGAGAGAGCAGAGCAGGACTCCACCGTGTTCGACCGTAATTAGCCGAACGCGTGGGAAGACCGAGTCAATAACGCCTCAACTGCAGATGGACGTGGGTAGATCCCACGCCCGTGACATGATCTATGATAACTCCCCCGCACGCCCAGGGGAGAAAGACACGATCCATTACTATATAAAGAACACCCCGAACTACGAGGGGACTTGATTCCGCTTTTATTACTTAAATTGGATACGAGGGCTCTCTCGAGTTCACCCAAATCATACTCAAATATTCTTGTTCATGTGTTATTTCCTAATTAGAATTACCCGATTACCCGTTCGTAATACCCATACAACATCAGTAGCAAATTAACTGATGATGAGAGCAGATTGGAATGGTCACTAACGTGGTGTAAGAGGCGAGCGATTATAATGGAAGTCGACATGGAGCAGAGAATTTTGTGGTACAAAAGAGAGCCGCCTACATGTCTAAACTATGAAGAATTGGATGAGTTGAGTTTAGAGTAAGGTTATAAGCTTATATATATCAATAACAAAATGATGTTTTTGATTATTGACTTCGGTTTGGGTTCGGGTTGGGTTCGGGTAAAATAAAAATAACCAAACCCAAACCAGTATTATTCTGTTTGGTTTCAAACCAAACCGATTCATTTGGTTAGTTACTGATCTGGTTAACTTGGTTTGGTTCGGGCTGGTTTTCGGTTTGGATTGATTTTTCGGTTTTTTTGCGCACCCGGCCATGGGCATTCATTATAAATATAGATGATATCATTTTCTGTTTTTGTATGGTTTTTTTTTCTTCTTCATTTTAAAGGTTGTCTTTTGTATGGGTTTTTTCAATTTTAGAAGGTTTCGTGTCTCTGTTCCATTTCACGTTTAATTTTTCGTCTTTTTGGAAAGCAAATCTCTAGCTGATTTCATCCTTTTTTCAGCTTTTTTTTTTAATAATTTTTTTTAGGGTTTTTTTTCCTTTTTTTCCCCGGTTATTCTCTAGTAAAAATGATATTTTAAGGGAGTGAAGTACAAAATTACCTTTAATATCAGTTTTTTCTTTTCAAAAAAAGACCCACGTACTTCTTAAAAAAAAAAAAGGACCCACGTTGCCAACTTACAGTAATGGTGCAAACATATATATATATGTATATATATACACAACAATGTCAAATAGTATTGTCACATAAGATAACAACGATAAACGAATGAAGTGTCGAATAAGATCACAACGTCAAATAGTAAATGTTTACAAGACAATATCAAATGATAGTGTCGAATAGTAGTGTCGATATTATAACAACGTCAAATGGTAATTATATATATATATATATATATATATATATATATATATATATATATATATATATTCTAATCGTGGGCATTGATGACAACTTCCCACTATTCTTTTTTTCTAACATAACTTCCCACTAATTGTAACATAGTACATGGTCCTTTCAAAGAAAAAAATAGTTTAGGGGTATTTTTGTAAAATAATTGATAGTGGCCTTTTTGATAATTTTAACAATCTTTTTATCCTTTTCAATAAGTCTCCCTTATATTTATGACTAAAATTATCATGTCTGAAAGAAATATCAATTATATTTTGCTACGAGTGTGTAAGTGTACCACCACCACGATTCTATGGATACACTACACTATTTTTGTACCACACAAAAACCACCTTAAAAAAAATCAATTTTTGAGTCGAAAATCGAATTTCATAAAATCGATTTGACTCAAAAATTGATTTTCCTAATGTTGATTCTGTATTTTTGGTGTAGAGCTCGGGGTTGCGGATAATAACCTTTCCGGAAATTGCCTTCTTTTTCCAACATTTGCCATTCATCAACGAAATTGCTTCTACAATTTCAAACCTTGATGATACTGGCAATTGTTTTCTAGGAAAGTGCTTTGTTTTTTTTTTTTTTTTTTTTTCCTTTTCTTTCATCACAAGTAAAAATAGGGTTAAGAAAAAAAGATAAAAAAAAATCTATGTACAATCCAAAAGGTCAATTGATCTCAATCAATCAAACAATGATATAATTTGTAGATCAAGACAAAGCAGCAAAACCTCCACCTCTCATCATTTGCTTGAATTCATTGAAATTGACTCTACCATCTCCATCAACATCCACCTTCATGATCATGTTCTTGCAATCCTCAAGGGTTCTTCCTTGCTTCAATCCAAGCGAGGCGAGCACCGACTTTAATTCCTCCACCGTGATGAAACCGTCCCCGTTCTGATCAAACACATTGAATGCTTCCCTCATGTCCTCATCCTCGTCCCGCTCGTCCATGATCGATTGGTACAAGGCTCCGAATTCATCAATGTCAACACATCCATCTCCGTTCACGTCGATTTTCTCGATCATATGGCTCAGCTCCGCGTCGGAAATGTAAATCCCCATGTTCTCTAATGAATCATTAAGTTCTTTCTTCGTGATCCTTCCATCTCCATTCCTATCAAACATTTGGAATATCCGCCTTAGCTCGTCCGCGTCCATTTTAAATAGAATACGCGGGGCGAAAGGTAAGACGTGCGATTTGAGACCTTCTTATTGATTTGTTTATGATTGTTGATCTGTTGATGGTGGAGTTGATGGTGATGGTGGAAGTGGTTTGGGTACCAAGAGGTGCTACTTGTTTTTTTTTGGAACCCAAGTATAAGATGAATGTGATAGGGAGGTTGTATAACCAAATAAACACTCAAAAAAACGAAAATATCGTGGGCCATTTTGGAGGGTTGATATTGAGTGAGCTTTTCTTGTGGTGTTTATTTGCTGCTAAATTAGCTTCTTTTTCTCTTCTGGTTAGATTTTGTGTGTTGTGGTGTGGGGTTTGTGGGATGGAGCCATTAAGGGCTAGACATGTTATAATTGTTTTATCAAACCACAATTGTCCCGGTCCCTGAAGTCATCATCCGGAAAAATATCGTCGACACGTATATATTTAAACATTTAATCTAACTATACACGCAAACCTTACGTAAGCGGATATCAGAGAACAAGCGGAAGGTAAAACGACTGACTCGGGTAATTAAAACTACTAATAAACGATCAAAAGCAATACAGGTTGCATCTATTACAACATCAAAAGACTTTACTATAACCATCAAATTCAATAAATCCATTACAACTTGATAACCATAAACTCAACTCATTGATTTCTATCATTACAACGGATAAGAGAATCTATACCTAAATTACAAAGCAATAAAGAAAAGTAAACTTCGTCTGCATCATTTCTCCGGTCACTCCTCGGTGGCCTAAAAAACAACCTACAAATACACCAACTTCTCGGGGAGAAAAAGAAGATGGGGTAAGTACATACGTACTTAGTAAGTGGTATAAGAAACGGTTACAATAAATAACAATACATATATATAACATGTAAATCATCTACAATCACTATCACATAGGTTGTAACAGTAGAACTCACTCACCCTCTACTAGCTCCGTAGTACATCATTGCACAAGTGAGGTTAGTTACATCAATATCAAATGACACTATGCACGGTGAACGATGTTTGATCGATATAGCGCAAATAAATACTATAGAGGGGGGGGGTTAATAGAGTGTTAACCGATTTATAAACTCTCTTTCGATAATTCAACACAGGTACTAAACATCTAAGGCGGAAGCTGACTTAATCGGTTATTCGCTTATGTTATAAAACCTTAGTGATCAAAAGTAATAAAATAAATGAGTGGTCAAAACAAGTGATTATTCAAACTGTAATCGAGACAAATAGATTATACAAAGTTTAGAATAACCGGATTGATTATGCAAAATAACATGGCTGATGTCTTGATTCAAAACACAGATTCAAACAGTTTGTACTAATGATATAGACGGAACAAGACTACAAAGATTACAGATCAGTCAAGGCTCAAGATCAATCCAATACAAAAAAAATTGCAATAGATACACATTCAGGGTTGATCAAATCTAGCAGATCTTCCAGAAGTGATAATTAAATCCAGAGGATGAAATTATCAAGAATGTGGATCCAAACTGAGTGCACACCAACACTAGCGGCTCCAAAGAGGGCCATAATGGATCAGCTGACCCTCAACCCCAAAAAAAAATAGGTTAAAAGTTGTGAATGACAGTTTTAATCTAAAATTATTGAGAATGATAGCGCATTACTACGTGTATTCATTACATTTTTTGTACTTGTATTCATTATATTTTGTCTTCTCAACCATTTTCAGATCTTATCTTCATTCTTTTGCCTCCTCACTTAAAAAAAAAATTATGTGTTTTTAAAATATTTATACACTAATATGTACTATTTGGCTTGCTAAATTTTTTAAAAATCGACCCTTGACCTATAATCCTACTTGGATTTTTAAAATTAATACTTATACGCTCATGTCGATAATGCAATTTTCGATCTCGACCGACCGTGTCCCTAAAATTTCGCACCGCTAACGCACACCAGTCAGCTAATCAGCAACCTAAAAAGATATGGCATGTTACAAGTTCTATCAAAATTAGCAATATCACCAAGCAGCCAAACATTCTAATTTCTTTTCTGAACAATTCATGCTTTGATAAGTTCTTTGATTACTTTACGCACATGTAGAAACGTCACTATTGCTAACGATTCTACCAAAGTCCTGTTCTACTTCAATTCGAACACTTCATTCTTTATTTAGTTTGTTGATTACTTTACGCATATGTAGAAACGTCACTATTGTTGACCATTCTACCTAAATCCTGACACTACGCTCGGATAGAAGAAACGTAACTGCCACTGGCATAGTGTTGTTTTGATAAGAGTAGAAAAGTCCATATCAATCACTCTTCTAAAGGAGTGAACGTCAAAATCAGCAGCGATATTCTTAAGCTGAAAAAACATTTGTGGTGCTGAAACAAGCAGGGTAAGACTTTGCAGGCACGGCCCGAACTACGGATTAATCGGACCAGTGGGTTCCGGATACCGAAGGCTTTAAGGAAAAAAAAAAAAAAAAAAAAAAAAACATTTGTGGTGCTGAAAACAAGCGGTGTCCTCCTCGCAAAAATGTGGTGCCAATAGTTACCCTTTATTAATCCAGAAAAAACCATTCACCCAAATTCATACAAGCAAGCCCATTCAGGTATTAATATATAACAAAAACAAATTAGCCAATCCATGGCTCACAGGACCGCCAAACACAAGCAGGCAAAGTGGAATGTGGCGGTGGCGGTGGCGGTGGCCGTAACAAATTTTATATACACCCGTAGTAGAATATGTTTCTTGAAAAAACCACTAGTATTATATTTATTATTCATAGAAGAAGATTTGCCTGCCCGGGCGCCCACCTCAGGCCAGGTTTCCACTACCAAGAAGAGCCTCTGTGTTGTCTGCCTTGCCCCAAGCTCTCTCCTTCCACATCTTCTCCACATCCTCAAATGACAAGCCCTTTGTCTCCGGCACAAAAGCCGCAACAAACACAAAGGCGATCACGGCTACTCCAGCAAATATCAAGAACGTCATGCCGGTTCCTAGACCTTCTACTATGGAAAGGAAGCTCTGAGCCACTATAAGATTCGACAACCAATTAATGGTCGCAGACATACCGCTACATATGCCACGATAGGCTTCCGGGTATATTTCTGAATTCACTGCCCATGGTACGGGCCCCATTCCAGGCGCAAAGAATGCGATATAGAGCGCTAAGCCTAAAATGGCTAGCCATCCATACAAACCATTGGTTTGGTCTGATGATTCCAAGAAAAAAGCCGCTGCTATCAAAATAAGAGAGGCTGCAACTCCGAATAAGCTACTGAGAGCTAATTTCCTACGACCATAATGATCAATAAGGTAGATTCCAACAACTGTGCCTGAGGCGTTGAGAACAGCAACGATTAGGGATAAAACGAGTGCTAATTGATTGGAGCGGAAACCAGCCATCTGCATTATAGTTGGGCTGTAATACATCACCGTATTCACGCCCGTTAGCTGCTGAAATGCCTGTACAGTTTGAATTACACAGATGAATCAATAAAGTGTCATATATATAATGTTGTCAGACAAATGATACTGCCATGTCATGTCATGTCAATACATTGTGACAAGGCTGCCCCCACCCGTTTATTTATTTATATTATTTTATTTTCCACAGGAAAGATGGGCTAAGGAACAAGATTTCTAATAAGAAAAACATATCGAGGAAAAAGCCGTAGTAAACATCAAAACAAACAAATGGCTGAAATTTTTACCTGGAGTCCCGCGCCGGCAATAAATGCGAGCCTCAATTCTTTAGATCTGAAGACATCCAAGAAGCTAACAGCCTTCTTTCTAAGCCGCTCTTCTTCCAATGCAGTAGCAAGTTGATCAAGTTCATCCTCCAGTCGGTAAGGATCATATATTTTTGAAAGAACAACAATTGCTTCGGCTTTGCGCTTCTACAGAAGATATTAAAAATTGGATGGTAATATCCAAGGATACTAAAATGTTCCATGTTATTATAAGAAGAGACCCTTTCAATGCATCAACCAAATTTATTGAATATGACACCAACACTGAAAAAAGTTGAGTACACCATGAAAGATAAAACTAAGTTTTGAAAAAATCTACTTTCTGCATGGTGCTCAGGACCTCAGGTAGGTCCTCTATAATAAAAAATAAAAATAAAAAAATTTATAAAAGATAGGATGCGAGAAGAAATGTGTATCGTGCGGGAGATAGAATACCTTCATATAGAGCCAGCGAGGAGATTCAGGCAAGAATAGCATGAGGAGAAACTGAACGACTGCCGGCACACCAGATACTCCAAGCATCCAACGCCATGTTCCAGGGACCTGCTCGACGATTTAAATAACAAAAAGCCTCACAAAAAGTTCCAAAAAGGGAAGGGAAAAACAAAACTAAATAATAATAATAATAATAATAATAATAATAATAATAATAATAATTGGTGATAAAGCCTATTTCAAAATTTTCTTTCGTCAGAAGGTCAAACTCATTTTTTTCTTGGAAATAAAGGCATGTCAAAGTGTGCTTTTACATCACTATCCCTCTTATTAAACAAATGGAAATAAAAAATAAAAGGGTTTAGGATTTAGGGATAGATGTAGGATTAGGGTTTAGTTTTTTTTGGAGGTTTTATGGGTAATATTCTTGGGGTGAAGGGATAAGTTAAGGGCAGAAGAGGGAGGGGGTTAATGGATAAGTGGGAGGTTTAGGGTCTAGTTTGGTGTTTCTTGTCTATTTTTGGATGGCCTACCCTCGTCTTTCTAATAAACAGCTGTGTACAACTCCATATCTTTAATAAAACACAGTCACGAGCAAGACATAAATCAATCGTGCATGTATTGAAATTTAAATAATTAAATACAGGTATCAGTCGATAATGCCAACTTGTTTATATATAACTATAGACGCCCCCCCCCCCTCTCATATGTTGGCCTATTACAAAGAGCCTGACCAATTAAGGGCACAAAGGCATTTAAAGGGCTAGGCCAACAATTGGAACACAAAGCCAAAGAGAGAAACACAACACGTAAATAATTCAAATAGGTGGGCAATGTCGGTAGAGAGGTTTAAGCCAAAAACCTTTGGTTACCAATTAAATTTTCATCTCCCCAAAAGCTTAAGCTATTGAAGACACGAGTAAATTAGACATTTATACAGTTTCTTTCAGCGTCTGATAAAAGAATCTGATTTCCATGCAAAATCTGACAATACAAACCATGCAACATATTTGAATTACCAGCTTTCTCAACAAAAACTACAAAAGGGGGGGAAAATGAATGGAAGGGCACACATATTGTCATTGAAAAAGAAATCAACTAGGGAATCGCACTGGCATCTGTGGTAGCAGCAACCAATATTATTACAGAAGCTGCAGTCTGAATCTTAAGTGTCATCTTAAAGTTGTTTTCTTACTCCGCTAAATTGATCACAGATACATAACACATAGTAAGAATTAAATAAATAAGTCACAACATTTAGCTGAAAAGGAAGCCGTTGTAATATATAAGCTCACTCAATATCCATACAAAGTTGATGTAAGTGCAATTTTTTTGACAAATGCATGCTTATAGTGACTAAGAGTCAACATACTAGACAAAAAGCTGTTTTCCACACCCCAGGCTAAAACTTTAATCAGGTAACTGTATAAGAAATGGATTATTGAGACATCATACCATGAGCATAATAAATGCTAGTAAATGCATCAGCAAGCACAAACAGATACATTGGAAGTGACGGGCATATAGGAACTGTTAACAGTGTACAGTAACAAACTAAATTCAGAAACCCGTAAACATTCAGCTTGAGATTTTAGCATTATTGACATGAGCCATGTAGCTAAATATATATAATAGAATCCAACATAACAAAAAAGAAGCAAGAACAGTTCCCCAAAGGATGGTTACTCGTTTTGACATAAAGAAGCAAAGCCCATATTCTATCTGGATCCTGCCTCCTCAAACTGCAAAATGGAAAACCTTTTATCCCAACATTACATTAATAGAAAGAGCGTATGCATATGTATGCTCTTCAAAAGTAATTTAGTGTGAAAATCGGTTGTCTGATGTCATAAACGACAATTCAATCCAGTAAGAACTAATAAAGGTTGGAAAGGCGGATGATATTCTATACAGTATGTAGTAGTCACATTGTAGCCAAAGATATTTTAGGGGATATGATTTAGTGCTCCTCTAAGTGAATTTATGTATAGAAATTTGAGCGTGCATAGCTAATGCTTACCTAAAAAAGGAAGTATGGGCAACATTCATTTGCTCCATGGAACTAAAATGCCTTCCAATCCTGACACCCCCCACAGACAACGATCCACATGAACCATGTCGAAAATATTGTTATACTTTAACCCCTTGAAAGAAAGAGGCTCAAATGGAACTAATGACTGCATATTTTTAATTGTAACATGAGTGCAAGTCCTCAAATTTATTATATGTAATTTTGCAAGTCCTCTTCAACATGTGTATAATGTCAAGATGTACAGATTGCACTCTTCCTATAGAGTACAAGATTAAGCTTTCAAGATTCAGGTGAGGAGGCAATATAATAAGCAAAACGGTTGGATGCTTGCTAAACATGGGGGGATTGGCTGGGGTGTTCGAAGAGACAAATACCACTCCTTCTTGATTCCCCGTATTTTTTCTTTTTCTTTTGGATTCCTAATCCCCCGTATTTTCAAAAGGTGTGTTAATCAAAAAAGCAATGAACTTGAGGTTTTAACAAGAAATAATGTATGATTAAAACTTAAAAAGTTTTTTCCTTAGTGAAGAGAAAGTATAATTTATATCTGAATCACAATGCACTTGGACTAGAGTATTTCCAGCCCCTCTTACACATGACTAGTATTTCCAGTATCTTAAACCTTTATGATCCTAACTTAAATTCTTTGAATTTTAACTTCAATAATGCATTTATTTCCATGAAAAATATGAACCCGACTCAGCTAAAAAAAGGCATGCAGACAAGTCTTAAGTTCCTCAAAATCCAGACACAATCCCTGTTAAAGCATCTGAAAAAAACTTTCAGCAGATTAAAGCAATAAGGAAAAAAGGAATATGTCGAGAAAGAGTTGAACACAAACAAACTGACCTCAGTGAAAGCAATATTGACAAGGTACGAAAGAAACTGTCCACAAGTGATCATAAGCACATTCGTACTCACAAGGCCTCCCCTAATTTCGGAAGGCGATGCCTCAGCAATGTACATGGGGGCGGTAACAGACGCCACGCCTACACCTACGCCAACCAAAAGTCTACCAACTATAAGAACATATGGATTTGGGGCTACAGCCATGGTAAGGGAACCAAGTGCAAAAACAACATCAGCAAAAAGAGTTGCTTTTTTGCGTCCATAAAAATCATTAATCCAGCCGCCGGTTGCAGCTCCAATCATTGCGCCAAACAAAGCCATGCTAACAATGGTTTCCTGCAACGTCAAAGGAATAATAATAATAATAATACATAGAAATCATAGATATCATGAAGATATGATCTATAGACTTGTGTAAACTACTCTGCACAATGGGAAAGCATCATAGAAAGCAATCAACAAAGTATACATCATTTTCCCTCCAAGTCAGATCTCTTAACACGCAGCAACATGAAAAACAAGTTAATTTACAAAAAGGGAATTGAATATGTTAAAACTTCACCTTCCAGTTTATGATGACATCTTAGCTCTAGCAAATCCCCCTCCCTGCAACAAGAAAGAGGCTATTTCCTTCTGGCAGTATATTCTCACAGACCACCAAATATAGCTGACAAGCTAATAGCATTAGTCAGTCAAACTTTCTCCACTTAGCCATTACATGCAGTGAAAAATATAAATAAATAAATAAATATACATATATATAAGATAAAATGAAACATACTCCCAGGCACCTCTATTATCAAAACTCAACTACTAAAACAGTTCCACTCTTCAGAGTCATCTCTGCCATTCAAAACATTTCATATCTTCATCAGATAACCCTCAAAGAGTAGACCAAAATCAATGGATGGAAGGGGGAAATGCAGCCAGGATTACCTGTAAGAAGCTACTCTTTGCAACTTGATCAAAGTCATCACGAATGTACAACAGGGCTCCTGATATCACCCCTGCAACAATACACAAAATCATCAAGATAAAGCAGGATACAAATACGAAGAGCCAAAAATGAAGAATGAAAGTATCCATGTAAAGAAGATCCAGGCAATTTCAGGATAAAACAAATAAAAGCAAATCTAATTTGTCCAGCGCATTTTGACATCACAACCATAAGATATTGGAATTAATTTTTTTATACTGAGATTCTTCTTAGAAATATTTACACAAAAGAGTCTAGTCAGATTTATAAACAGTTTGTGAGGGCATTATTTACAGCCACAATGTTTCAATCAAACTTAATAATATTGACAGACTGGATTATTTTTTCAATTTAAAGATTTATTGACTGCCCTCATCCCTATTACAAAACCATAGAAGCCTTTTTCTCATGTTTCTTAATAAATGAGAGTATAATGATACTCTTCATCTGGCACAAATCAGCAACACCTCCCAACAACAATTGAACCATTAATTTAATTTTTCCGAAATCAATTAAAAAATAACAAATTAAGACAATTTTAAACAACTTCTTAAGACAACAATCAATTTTATACTTCAAACATCTAAAATCAATCTTTGAAATGATTGGGTAGCCTTCACTAGGTCCAGCTTGAAGTAATTCATATTCAATAAGGTATGATGCATAAAGTAGGTTGTAATGATAAAGCCCCTTTGGGGGACTGCCGTTTTCAGACAAAATTTTGGTAAAAACAAACAAACATAAACATAACTTCAAGGAAAATCTTGCAACTTTTAGTAGGCGGGAGAGGAGGTGGGAGAGAAAAAAAAAAAAAAAAAAAAAAAAAAAAGGAGGCAGAAGCAAATAATAATGAAACACCCTAAAAAAAGAAAAAAAAATTAGCTTGCTATGCTTTCGGATAAACCTAAAAAAAAAATTTAAAATCTACAACCTTGCTATGCTTTACAAAAATTTTAAAAAAAAAAAAAAAACAAAAAAAAAAAAAAAAAAAAAACGCTTCTGTACCAAAAAAAATTTTGAACTTTCTTTACCAAATTAATCTAAAGATACTAAATACACACGAAAAAGAATGCAAAAAAATTCGAAAAAACATGGAATAAAAAAGAGTTGTTTTTCCTTTCACAAGAACGAGAACGAAAAAGAAATAACACTTACAGTTCTTTTATCAGCAAAAGAAAATTAAAAATAAATAAATAAATAAGAAGAAGAAGAGAAGCGGTGTTAACCTGTGTCATAGCCGAAGAGGAGGCCACCGATACCAGCAACCAACGTCAATCCAACAACATATGAATTCCCAAAATATTTCATTTTCTTATTTCCCCCTGTGTCCAAAAACCCCGAACTCCCCGGCATCGATTCGATGATGATCGTCATTTTTCCCCAAATCAACCCCCAAAATTAATCGAAAAATGACAGAAATAATCTCCTTTTCTTCTAAAATAAAAAATTGTCCGAAAGGATCACTTGAGAAATCCTTCCCTTCACAAAATCCTAAGACAATAATATTTTCTACTGAATCTAAAATTTTAATTAACACCCCAACCCTGCAAAAAGAAAGGAAATAAAGAGAAATCGAAACAAAATCTTCGGCAACTCTTATTTTCAACTCACAGAGTAAGAACCTAAAAGGAAAGAGTTACAATTGATGGGATTTTCTCATAAGAAATGAGGCCTTTTTTTTGGGACTAAATTGACGCTTTTTCAGATTTCTTCTTGTAATCGTGAGAGAGATAAGACAAAGGACAAGGACTTGATAGATAGCAAAGTTGCATGTGCTTTTTTCCCTTTCTTTCTAGCAGCCTACAGAATGGTGAAACGCGTGTACTGTATTTAAAGAAAGAATAATGATATGTGTGGTAGCCATGGATTAAAGTGATTAATTATTTTTTTATGATGGGTCCCAACAGAATATGTGGTGTTGATTGTGTTGTGGAAGATGTTGTGGTTGAAAGTGTAGTGGATGTATCACTAGTGTTAAAGAAAACCTTTTGTTTTATAATTATACGGGCAGAACGGTTGTGTGCTACAATAAATGACACAACAATCATCTATGTCGTTGATCATAATTAGTGTGAATTGATAATAATGTGAATCTAACATGATCAGCAATGCATATATTGTTTTATGACTCATTGTGGCACAATCACGATACCGGTATCATTATTTATTATTATTTTTTTCTGTTGAAAAAGAAAACTTTTATTAAATAGGTACAAATATGTGCGGTCAAGATAGTCCCGTCCGGTTCTTAAAAAAACAACAACAACAACAACAATTGTGACATCAATTTTTTATTTGAGAAATAATAGAAACACAACGAAATTATACAATCAATTATCGCAAAGGTAATTTACATTATTGGTTTTTATGGCAATTGATATTGATTGATCTATGTCCCACAATAATCAATGGTGTGGGTCAACGTTGTGGTAATTCGTTGTGTAATTTTGTTGTGCCTCTATCATTCATTTTTTATTTTGACAAAAAAAAACTAGTATTAAATCCATACGACTTTTATCGGCACCACGAAAATGCTTCTGGCATCCTTTATTTTATTATTTTTATTCATCATGAACGCTCCATTTCCCGACAATGAGTCCTCATCCTGAAAAAAAGCGTTAAGACGTATAAAATAAAATAAATTTCACTTTATACTTAAACTTCTACTACGTCGTATCGAGTTAAGCAAACGGAAGCAAAAGACTCGGGGTAATTTTTTCAAACAAGCAAGAATAGAAAACTAGAACTAAAGATAGAAATGTAACATTTATTACATTGGAAAATCAAACGAAACTTAAAACGTACGAAACTTTCAAAAAGTAAAAGAGACTACATGTCTCAAAGTAACCGTAACGTATTCCAAAGAAGACAAAAGAAAAGTCTAGTCTAAAAAGTCATGAAGAAATAATAAATGTAACGCTCCAAAGAAGGCGTTCTCAAACGTCTTCATCAAAATCTTCCTCGTAAATCGAATCAACTTGTTCATCTTCTCATCCCCAAACACATAGAAAAACATGTATTTAAGGTAAAGTACTTAATAAAAGAGAGAAGCTATGATATAAAATAAGATTTATAAAGAAAAGATTCATAGTCACTTAGTTATCCTTATATGATTGACTCAATCTAGGGTTCACTTTATGTCCATCAACATATCATGACTATAGGTTTCTATCTTACCCTATCTATGTTACATCCGCATTCAAGAGCACTACGCACATCCGTTTGCGGATATACCTTGCAACATATTGGTGGATCACACCAATAACCACGGGGGAAAGCCCGAGGGTGTACACGTTCGGCGAAGTCCCTCCGTACTTAGGATCTTAGTAACCTACGGAGTTATTCACTTTCAAGAATGCCCACACATCGCGATATTGATTGGTGCCTATCCAAGAATGGCATGATGTTTAATCTTTTACTAGTCAAGTATGTATTTTATAAATTGTTAACTAACCACCTAAGTGTTTTCAAGGAAAGCCACACCTTAACCGACTTACTCCCTTACTTAGACATCTAGACACAACATCCTAACATGTACACATACATTAGTGAGTGCTAACTCATTAACGCATAAGCCTATCATGCTCTTCTGACGGTCCCGAACTTCAACTCCCTTGAAGAGTACATTCGGTGCCGGAACTAAACGCATCAAAAACTCAATCCAGGCTTGTTTATGTTTAAATAATGTTATTAGACCAAGAACCGAGGTTTAAAACTCAACACATAGCTTAAAACATCACTTTTCCCAAAACTGTGTCCAATGCGTGCGCATTGGTTGGAATGTGTGCGCATTCACTGACCAGAAACTTGTTGAAAGTTTATGTCCAGCCAATGCGTGCGAATTGCTTATACTGGGAACAACTATGAACATCCTGAAACAGCAATGCGTGCGCATTGCACCTACTGTGAAAAGAAACCAACATCCTGAACCACGAATGCGTGCGCATTCTATTTGCAGAAACTAAAACCATACGTGCATTCGACCCTAAAACCCTAAACTTGATTTTTCAGCCACATAACGATTTCTCATCCGTTTTCAACATAGCTAGCATCGAAAATTCTCAGAAAACAACAGAAAAACTCATCTTTATCAAATCAAAGCATCTCGTTATCCTTAAACGATGAAAAGACATGACTTCTAGCATCTAAACATCTCAAAACATCAACCTAATCCTTATAAACCATAATCAAAATCATAGGAAGAGTCTCTTACGTGTTTGCAAGCAAAACCAAATCCAAAAGCCTCGAAATCTGCAGCACCTCAAAAAGCTTGATGCCAAAACGATGCCCTCTTCACGCCGATTCCAAATTTCTACTCGAATCTTAAAACGGTTTAGTATCGCCTTAGATTTCTGAAAAACTCTCCTAGCCTTTTCTCTTTTGCTCTCAAGGGCTTGCAGAGAACGTAGAGACAAAGTTCTTAATACTTTTTAGGTTATAGGAAATTATGGGAGATATTTTCCTTAAATATCTTTTTCCCAAAATTAAAACCTATTATCTCTTTTAATTATAAATTCAGAATTTTCCCATAAATATAATATATACATATTTTCGGCCCCATGTATATATATATATATATATATATATATATATATATATATATATATATATATATATAACTTTGATCGACAAAAGAATTAAGGAATATAATATTATAATATTTCGTTTTTGCAAAATGACACGTCTGCCCTTTCCCGAAAATCGGAATATTACATTCCTCCCCCATTGAGAGGAGTTTCATCCTCAAAACTAAAACATACATGGTAAGTCCACAAACTCTGGGAACTCGCTGATCATATCGTCTTCAACTTCCCAAGTTGCTTTATTTGGCGAATGATTTCTCCATTGCACAAAAACCAAAGGGATCATTCGTATCTTGATCATCTTTTCTTTCCGGTCTAGAATCTTGATCGGTTTCTCATCGTATGCAAGATTATCCTGAAGAACTTCCGGATCAACCGTAGCTTCCATCAGTCTTTGTCAAACACTTCTTCAACATCGATACGTGGAAAACATTATGGACTCTCGACATTGATGGTTACTTAAGCTTATAAGCCAAAGGTCCCACTTTTTCTGGAATCTCAAACGGTCCAACATACCTTGGGCTTAGCTTTCCCTTTTGTCCAAAATATTTAACTCCTTTTATTGGTGAAGCTCGTAGGTAAACTCTCTCACCAACATATAACTCAAGAGGTCTTCTTCTAACATCAGCCCAATTTTTCTATCCGTCTTGAGCTGCCTTCAGATTTTTCTTCACCAACTGAACCATTTCTTTAGCTTGTTCAACCAACTCCGGCCCGGTGAATTGTCTTTCCCTGAATTCATCCCAAAACAGTGGCATTCAATATCTTCTCACATACAAGGCTTCAGACGGTGGCATACCCAAACTATAGTGATAACTGTTGTTGTAGGCAGACTCGGCTACAAGTAGGTAATCATCCCATGATCTGCCTACTTCCAAAACACATGCTCTTAGAATATCCTCTAGTGTTTGGATTGTCCTTTCTGACTGTCCGTCTGTTTGATGATGAAAGGCCGTACTCAAATCCAACTTAGTGCCAAAGGCTTTTTGTAAACTCTTCCAAAACCGACCGACGAACCTTGGATCTCGATCTGAAACTATTGAGATATGTACTCCATGCAACTTCACTATATTATCCAAATATAATGTCATCTTCTTCTTCAAAGACATATCTACCTTAGTTGGCAAGAAATGGACGGATTTAGTCAATCTACCCACAATCACCCAAATCGCATCATGTCCACTCCTTGTATTCGGTAAACCGGTGATAAAATCCATCGTGATCTTATCCCATTTCCAGTCAGGAATATCCAAAGGCTTAAGCATGCCTCCTGGTTTTCTATGTTCTGCCTTTCTGAATACATCGCACTCTGCCATGAACATTGCTAAATCCAACTTCATTGAAGGCCACCAAAAACGCTCCTTCAAATCCCTGTACATTTTAGTAGCTCCTTGATGAACTGCAAATGCAATCCTATGTGCCTCTTCGAAAACTCTCTTAAATCTCTGGCATTAGGCACACACAAGTGATCTTGGTACCAAAAGTTCCAACTCTTATCTAAGACATAGCCCACTGTAGGCTTTTCCCTTGCAACCCGGTTCAAATCAACCAACACTGGATCTTCATCTTGCTTAGCCCAAATATCATCTTTCAACTCTGACCTTGCTAACAATGGTACCGCAAACTTTCGATTTTCAATCTGATCAAAACCTCGGATCTTCAACCCATCTAACCTTTCTTCCACATCTTTAACGCTTGAAACTGCAAACACTAGTTTTCTGCTCAAGGCATCTGCAACCATATTGGCTTTGCCCGGATGGTACTGAATATCCAAGTCGTAATCCTTTTCGAACTCTAACCATCTTCTTTGCCTCATATTCAGATTCTCTTGAGTGAATAAATACTTTAAGCTCTTGTGGTCTGTAAAGATCCTAGAATTAACTTCATACAAGTAGTGCCTCTAAGTCTTTAGGGCAAACACTACCGCTGCTAACTCCAGGTCGTGTGTCGGATAGTTCTTTTCATGCACCTTTAACTATCTAGAAGCATAAGCAATCACTTTTCCTCTTTGCATCAACACATAACCTAAGCCTTGTCCCGAAGCATCGGTGTAGACATCGTAGTTATCAAAGATCTCCGGAACTGCCAACACTAGGGCTGTAGTTAACTTATCCTTCAAGGTTAGAAAAGCTGATTCACACTCACTAGTCCATTCAAACTTCACATTCTTCTGTGTAATCTTGGTGAGTGTTGTAGTTATCTTCAAAAATCCTTGAACGAATTTCCTATAGTAACAATACATCGCGGTGGTCACGGCATTACGTGTTGAAATAGTGTCCTAAAACCAATCGGGTTGGACCGGATCCGACAGGGTCGGATCATATCTACTATTTCTTCATGTTTATACATATATTAAATGACTTTTCTGTTGTCATATATTTGTTCTTTTAATGAACCAATTATGAATTGTTATATGATAAAGTCCTTAGTATTAAACCGTGATAGAGAAACCATGATTGGCGATTATGGTTGATGAGATCTCTAATCATTTTAATAAGTTTGATATTTAAATGTCTCTAGCCTTATTTACTATTAAACGGGGCATTGCCAGTACAAACAAGCTATCACGTATTAGATGTCTTCTATCTTTAAGGGCAGGGATATATCTCGTCTATCGAAATATAGAGACACTTGGACTGTACGTGGACATGTATTAGAGAATGCATATGTTAGATTGACCCACTTACACTGTTAAGTGTCACACTACGTGGCGGTTGTGTAATTATCCTTAGGACCGGAGTCTACATGGTGTCACGGATTTTATGCAATGAAAAACAAGTAATAAAATTTATAAATCCGGTATTCCCCAAGTGTAGGGATCGTAGTATAGCGATTAATACCGGAGTCGATCACAGGGAATCGGGGTATCTAGTTCATTAATTTTCCTAAGATTGTTACCAATTATTTCTAAACCTAAAACTAAAAACGAAAAGAAAACTGGACAGTGGATTGTCAGTCCAAAGCCAGGAAAGATAATTGCGAACATAAATTTAAACTACAAACAACTATGAAATTATGAAGATGATCATGGTGATTAAACAATGAACAAACAATAATCCACCGTCCCGCAACCCTCTATTTCCTCTCTAAAGTATCTTGTGATGATTTAATTAAGGTTGTGGTTCACCTCTCAAAAGTATGAATTCCTACTCTCGTAGATAATTCGCCTATCAATCTCTCATCTCTCGATATATAAGATTGACGCTATCAAAACAAGGTGTAAGATCTCTCAATCTAGCAACCTAGAAATCTAACCTATCAACTCTCGTTATGTCAAGATTAAAAATCCCATCTTTCCTATGGTGATCTAAGGTTTACACCGACTCTCGTCATACGGTAAACATCAATAAGCAATACATCTCTCGATATCGATTGCATAACAAATAATCATGGAAAAGATACAACTTTGAATTAAAATCACAACATAAACTCAGATTGGAAATAGAAAAACCTGATGGAAAAGATTCAAATCGTTTGAACATGTTCATTTCAAGCGTTGAGCATAAA
This sequence comes from Gentiana macrophylla, assembly GCA_026214975.1. Taxonomy (NCBI): domain Eukaryota; kingdom Viridiplantae; phylum Streptophyta; class Magnoliopsida; order Gentianales; family Gentianaceae; genus Gentiana; species Gentiana macrophylla. The sequence goes on along the minus strand of CM047816.1, from coordinate 64,413,199 downwards.
ACGCAGCAGCAAAACATAAATAAAACGGAAAAGAAACGACCCTCGGCCGGCCAAGCACCAAGGCTCAGCCGGCCGAGGTCACTTGGCATGAAAAACTAGGGTTTTCTCAAGTAATATGCGTGTATGGTCTATGTCCTAGGGTTTGATAATGCGTTGTATTTATAGGGAATAAAGTCGGTTTGCTGTAAGTCGGCCGCGGACGCCCGTCTGCATGGATTGGACGCCCGTCCAAGAAAGTTTGGAACTCTCTGATCTGTTTTTCACCTCTTGACGCCAGTCTGCTTTGATGGACGCCCGTCCACCGGACGGAAAAATAGACGAACGTTCAGCTTCGACTTGAACTTGATATTTCCATCTTTATCTTCTTTTTCTTCAGATCAATCCGATTTTAACACATTATAAATCCTTTTCCAAGCCGGAATTGTGTACCTACAAGTCATCAAACATATTGCAAAATGTAGTATCTTCCAAATCAACATAAAACCATCAATTTTACATATAATTCATATGATTTTACAACTAACCCATTAAAAACATCACTTGCTCAATACTTCAATATAAAGCTCGATTTCTATGAAAAACATCCAGATATGGGGAAAATTGATATAAAATATATCCTTATAAAACGTATAAAATCACCCTTAACACATGGCATCAAGGTAAGGAGTGTCATGCTTTGACACTATTGAGGTTTCCCTTAGCCACGGGGCGATCATGCGGTAGTGATTGGTGTGATACTGAAGCATGTGGAGTACACATGTTTGGTCGTCCGGGAATCGCGTACCCTATCAGTAGGGGTGAATATCCGAAAAGGCCCTCTATAAGGAATGTCTTACTCTCGTGAATCTTTGCAAAGTGGAAGTAAATGAGTTACTTCGAGAGAGCATAATATCCAGATTATAAGATACGGTCGTTGATGTTTGACACTCGACGAACGATCGTATGGATATTATACAGCGACAGGATTCTATTTACACGGTAACCGTTTCACATGAAAGGTAATAGTCATTTCATTTGACTCTTCTGATGATTGGGGTCACGGTGTGTTGCTAGACGCTATCCCGTGATTGTTAGGTATGAAGGGCATGACATAATTAATAATTCATATTATTATATGCATGTATGCTTATAATTAAGACACTACTGAAAACCCTAAGTACCTCATTTATGTAATCACATAACTCAGTGTATGGCTATACACAAGAGGATTGAGTTAGTAAGATGTACTTAAAAATAACTTAGTCCGTAGTGTAGATTAATCTGAGTATGGGTCTCATGATTAATATGCTAATAATGCGCCCAGAACACTTTAGGTGTGATAGTCTTATCCGGACTGTCGGTAATAGGGTACCTAATGGGGCATTTATATATGATGATAATCATATAGGGCTGGACCGATTTGATTTGAGTTCTCGATATAATTCCATAATCAAGAAGTCTTATCGAATCACAAGATGATCATATATGGATTAATCTCAATCCTGAGGTGATCACAGACAACTGCTTAGACTATGGTAGAGTTTGATGTGTTAGTAAGGATCATTTCGTAGTATGTGGTCCAACACTTCTCGTTGGCTCTATTCTGGAATGAGTGAGTAGTCTGTGCTATCAGAGATATGGAATCCATTCATTCCCTCGGGAAGTAGACGGACAGTTACCTTCTTTGTTAATCCTAGAAACTGATCGATCCCGGGAGTTCATATTATATTAGTTATGAACTAATTGATCACTAGGGGGTTAATAGTAAATAAGGATAAGATGTTTCAAGAAGGGTTTACGGAAATATCCCGAATCGTAACGAACAGTCTATGAAGGATTTATCCGTATGTAATGATTATATCAGTGGACACCTTATCAACTCATGGTTGAGTGTAAGTTATCTATATTCGCGAGTTGAGTTCGGGTTTATGGTGGTGTAATCCCGGAATTAATAGATTGAATATTATTGTTCGGTCTGACGGATAATATCATTTAATTTATTGTAGCTACTGAATATGGGTCCATGGTCCCCGACGTGACTCCTAACATAGCATATGTTTTCTCGTCGCTTCACCTCTATTATAATATTAAATAGTTGGATTGGACTATTTATTTGATATGTGGATTAATTGTTTAGTTGGACTAGATAATTAAATACATGGAAAAGAAATTTTTCGTGGACTCGGCCCATTGTGGTGTAATATGCGTGTGACCTAATTATTTAGGGTGGGGCGCATATTTTGTTTATTATTTGTTGGGAAATTAGTTTTCTTAATAAGTACTAAGACATGTGATTAAATTATTTATTTGTTAAATAATTTAAGGAAAAGAAAATCTTTTATTTATCCTAATTAGTTTAGGAATATTCTGGAATTATCTTTTTAGGAAAAAGATTATTTTAATTGATTTTGTATTAATTAAATAAATCCTTGGAGGACAAGGATTACTCTCCTATATAAAGAGAGTTCTCCCAAGCCTAAAATCACAACACAATTTTCGAAATTGAGGAAGTACTAAGGCTTAGAATTTTCGGCCTTAGGTACTTGGGTTCGAGTTTTAAAAAACTTCGGGTTTTCTTAGGTAGCATATAGAGAAGGTCCAGCGGCTTGAAACACCATCCACCTGGTGGTGCTTGGAGATACACGTTGGAAGACTTTGGCTTCTCAACAAGGTTCTCAACTATCTCGGATTGGATTGAAGATTGTTCTAGACGTTTATTCACCATAAACTGGTAACCAATCTAATCCTCTCGTAGGATTAGATTTATTATTTAATGTGCTTTGATTGTTTAGATCTAGATCTTATACTTTCCGCTGCGTAATCGGGTGGATCTATGATCCATCCGGCGATATTACATCCTACAAGTGGTATCAGAGCCTTTGATCTTTCAATCAAAGTATGTGAATTTTAGATCTAAGAGTGGAAAAAGCATGTTTTAGATGTTTTTGTTTTTCGTTTTGTTGCAATTCGAAATTTATTCATGTATGTTGCCTTGTGATTGTCGTGGTTGAAGAGATGGATTGGGGTTGGTATTGTTTACTCATTAGATCTATTGTAAACTCATATAAATTCGTTTATATGTGTATAGAAAATTTTGTAATTTTAGTTTCCTAGAAATAGATCTGTTTTTTCATTTTTTTATTTATTCCCGGAGATTGAACCGTTGAAACGACAATCCCTCCAGTAATAATGAAGACTAAAAGTTTAAGAACAGGCCTTCAAAATTTCGTGACGATCGGAGTCCATCTCGATGTCCAATCGTTACAATAAAGTTCTTTCTTGTGTGTCGTAAAAGCATCGCAGCCCGGTACTGCTCGATTCATCGAATTTATGGAAGAGATTGGACCGTTTAAACGAAGATCCAACCGTTCAGATTGAAGTAGGAGGACTGAAGAACATGTCCATAAAGTTTCGTGACGATCAAAGTTCGTTTGGATGTCCGATTGTCGATAAAACGCGGCAGCTGCAAATTAGAAAATAGTAAACCCTTGTTAGGGTTTGTGTTTTTTTTTAAATAGGTTAGATACGGGGGTACCAACGATCCATCTCGGTGTTTAATTTTTCCGTTTATTTTTTTGTGTATGATTGAAATTATGTGATAGAAACCGGAAAATTGCCATATGCATCATATCATGATTCCACTCCAATGCATACATGTAGCTAGTTTATTTGGAATAAATTAGGCATGTATAACTCGTATAATTAGTTAAAAACTTTTTTAATTAATATGTGGTAGTTAATTAATTAAGTAACTAATTATTAAAACCGAGGAACCGGGTTTTGTCAATCGTTACGATTTTAGTGATGGATTCTCGGTGAATCCCATTTAAATAAATCGTTGAGTATTCGGTGAACCTACCTTAAACATAAATGAGATTGCGCTTTGGTTGACATAATAGAAATCGGAAAATCTTAGTACATGGGTTGGGAAATGGTCTAACCATGGTTGGGCGAGTTCAACCGAGCTTCGGCTCGATCGACTCCCCACCACGTGTGATGTACGTTACAGTGGTTCGACAAGACTTAGCATAGCTGATAAGCCTTCGGGCTAAACGGGGCTTCTCTTACCGGATTAGCCTAAACTATCACATATGTTCCAACGAATAAGACAGCGTAGGCTTGCCTACATAACCGACCCTGTTCGGAGAACTTAGATTTATTGTTTCTTATTGTCAAGACCGAAACCGTAATTAGTAAACCCACCACCTTTTCAAATTATTGAGTGGGAGCAGGGAAGGCGACAGCCAACCCCACTGCCTCTACTATAGATGCAAGCACGTGAGAGAATGGTGACACCTCGTGCTGCTTTGATTTCGGCCCCCTTCGGATGGTGTTCACCGATATCAAAATTCAAGGCTTGGTCTCCGAAAGGATAGGATTTGGTACTCGTCGGGTCAACGACACGCCCCGCCGTAGGCATACTCGGGGCATACTCTGAGATCTGATATAGTAGGTCACACTCTTTATGGATATTTTCGAAATATCTAGGCTAGAAAAATGAAGGTAATCAATGATTAAGGTCCGGGATGTCTGATTCCCGTGAGATGTTCGATTCTTGAAGCTTAATCATTGAGAGAGATTGTCTCAGTTTAACCGTCATAGTGCTGATATCGACCCTCTCGGACAGTACCGTGCGAGGTTAAATCCTTGGAATGGTAGGATAGACTTTAAACGAGTTTATTATTTCTAAAATAAAAATCTAGTAGTGAAATTTTAATTTTGAATTTAACTTTCTGTCATGTTTATTTACAACTTTAATCTCTAGGCTACTAAATTGTTAGTAATAGGAATTCATTAAAAATGTGGAAGTAACAAGTACGTTGTAATTATCAAAAGAATGCAGTTAATTTTTCGGAAGAGATTTTTCCCTTGAGCCTTTAAAAACTTAAGTGACATAGTATAGGTATGTCACGGACGTCACTCGTGTTGAACGAGAGACGACCATACTTAGTTTACAAAAGATGATATAGGACTATCAGACAAATTCACTTAGTGAATTTTAAAAGTGTAATTACACAACAAATTTCTAAATTGAAAAATTGGAAAATCATATACATAAGGCGTTGCTAGTTAGACGATATTTGGAACCGATAAACTAGTGGGAGCCTTAGTCTTATGATTTGTTGTTTTTCTGAATCATTAAAAATGTGTAATGGACTGCACAAGAGTTTTTCCATTCATTGGAAAAACAAGAATAAAGCGTTACTAGTTAGACAGTATTTGGAACTGATAAACTGGTGGGAGCTTAGTTCTGGAGATTTTATAATCTTTGAAACATCATGAACACAACATTTCTAGTTAGATAGTATTTGGAACTGAAAAACTAGTGAGAGCTTAGTTCTAGGTGATGTTCTAATCTTTGAAAAATCATAAATACAAAGTGTTGCTAGTTAGACGGTATTTGGAACCGATAAACTAGTGGGGGCTTTGCTCTTATGATTTGTCGATTAGAAAATCGAATAGTCCAAGCTAGTAACACTATCATTAGGCATCCACAGTTCAAGAGTAGTGTCTACTCAAACGAACTGCTAGTTCAAGACTGTTTTCATTTAAGGAAAGTCGAGAATGGGAAAGAATGTTTATACGTGTTAGTCATCTAAACTAAGTTTTAAGGCTAAACTGGAAAATTAAAAAATTGAAAATTAAAGGCTAAGGAAAGTGATTTCGGATCACTGACCAATGCACCCTTAGCAATTTTCTCGAAAGCTAAAGTTCTTTGGAAGAACTAGGTAGCTTTGCATTAAACGATAAATAAAATAGACAACGGGCAGTTATTTCAGATAGATAGTGGGAGTGATATAAGGAAATAAATCTCGGATTCAATTCTTGAGTATCACAGAAAATTCATTTTCTGTTTTCAGATTTGTTGGAACGAACGTATTCATTTTTAATAGGATAATTTGTTTGTCTTATTGACGATGAATATAACATTCGTAGCACGAATCCAAGACTCGGACTTTTGTTTGATAAAGTCAGAATCACTAAGTATTGCTGAAAAGGTATTAGTAACACATCTTAAAATATATAAACGTAAATGGTTTCCGTATTTCGATAAACGCTTCTTTCTATTCTATTAATTAGTGCATTTTCCCTAAAGACAAGATCTGAAGACTGGCTTAGGGTGATTCCTATCTCCCAGTCAAAGGAACACTGTCTCAAAGGAACAATGCCTAAGTTTCCTTTCAATCGGGAGAGGGTAATAGATTTAAGGAAGTTACATAGCTTGTTCATATCGACCTTCGGGGTCATATGAAAGATACAAGCTAGTGGGAGCTTCTGAGTGGTGACATATTGTCTGATAACTACTCGAAACTCCGGTAAGTATATCCAAATATTTGGAGGAATCTCTGATTTCACCAGAGATAGAGTATTCCATACTCTGAAATAGGTTATTGCGTAGTCTTCGGGACTGATGCTCGGTCTGCCTCCCAGTGGAATGTTTTCACTAAGGGATATACCCGAAATTTGCCTTATATAATTATTGATGTACTACGATACACTGCTTAACTCATTTAAGATATTGGTTGCAAAATAACGGTTTACGTTGTAATGAAAAACCGGGAAGTCTACCTATAAGATGCCTAAGCATTTATGGATAAGGAGTGAATTCGGTTCACCCCACTTCCGTAAATAGAGGCATTTAGCACCGAGTGCTTGAAGGTAGGACTGGAAATTTTGCATACACGTTCAGATCGTGAAATATCTTAATGCATTGAGTAAAGGTTGGTTATAAAACTCGTAAAATCAGAGTATGACGGTTGGACTGTCAAACTTGGTCTGATAGAGTCTATAAATAACAACGTTAGATCTTGAAGTATTTGTACTCAATATGTTACTAACTGATTTGTCCAGTCCGCATCCAACACCGGAAGTTGGTGATAACACTAATAAAAACTACTAAACTAGATCAGTATATCGATCCACCCCGGATGTAGTGGGAGTATGGTTTGTCCATTACCCATTACAGGACCTTACGGTGTATAGGGTAGATTGATGACCTATAGTCCTTTGTGGGCTGTGTAGGATCTTGATCATAGAGGTTGGTTTAAAAGCCATAACCCTGTGAATAGAGTTTGATACTCCAGTTCTGTTGAAACTCTTGTAGAACCACCTGAGTATCTCAGGCCCAATGAGAGTAATTGGAACTACACGGAGAAGAGTCGAATGAATAGGAAAGTTTAACTTTCAATGCAAAGCTGAGAAAAATTAGGGGTGATTCCCTAAATGGTAGAGAGTTAACCAGCCCGTGATCTCTCTTACCACTCAGTCTTGCTTGATTTCGTCAGAAAGCGGGAAATAGGGGTGATTCCCTAAGACTTCCTTGCCGAACAACAGAATCTGAATTTATTCAGAACATAAGGGTTTTAGCAAAGAACAAATAACGGATTCGTTACAACACAGAAAATAGGGGTGATTCCCTAAGACCTTTTTGTGAGACTAACGGTATCTTAATTTATTCAGAAAGAACCTTTGGAAGGATGCCTGCCATAGCTTATATCCTTTGGGGATTAAAGCAAACCTCTAGGTCATTTCAAAGTAATATATTTTAATATGTGGACTTGACCAGAATATTGATAAGTCTTTCGTAGACTGGGGATCAATATTAGTAAAGTATTATGTAGATTAGTGTTTGTGAATGGTAACACTGAAACAGTTGGGAACAACATGGGTGTGTTATCTGAAGTCAAAGTCTGACATGCCATCGGGATTCATTCTAAAGGATTTGATTCGCTCAAATTCTTGAGAATCTATTATTGGCAATCACATCCATTCACCTGGTTAAGATATTCTTGCATTTATGCAACATTCAACGATGTAGTCTACCCTACCTCTCAGGAATGGTTATCTAAACCTGCAGAAGATTACGAAATAGGATGTTTAGTGAATCCTCAAGTCTCTTCGGAAGAATGAGAAATAATATGCTAGTATATTCAGGTGCAAACTAGAATATAAGTGATAACACTGATTCTGGCTTTAGGTCGGATTAAGGATGATCGTTAAGTAGATCTTGTCCTCAGTGTTGACTCAAAGGCATATTGAAAGTGTACCACAGGATTAGATGGAAAGGCGACATTTTGATCCCAAAAATTGACCCAAGCCACCAACCTACCTGATCAGTGTACCAAGTCACATGGTATTCGGATTCTAAGTACGCACCGGGTCACTGACCTACCCTGCGGCGGCACACTCCGGTCATGCTTGGAAGGATGAATAACTAAGATGCACTTGGAGGGTATGAAACTTGGGGATATGTCTCATTTGTTTTGAGCAAGTGGGAGAATGTTGTAGATATAGATATAAAGGGTGTGCTCTAAAACAATTAATCCACTTTCCTTTTGTGCAAGTGGGAGATTGTTAGGTATAGTGCCCGAAAGACAATTATATGATTGTTTTAGGACAGAATTAATAATTCATCTTATTATATGCATGTATGCTTATAATTAAGACACTAATGAAAACCCTAAGTACCTCATTTATGTAATCACATAACTTAGTGTATGGCTATACACAAGAGGATTGAGTTAGTGAGATGTACTTAAAATTAACTTAGTCCGTAGCGTTGATTAACCTGAGTATGGGTCTCATGATTAATATGCTAATAATGCGCCCAGAACACTTTATGTGTGATGATCTTATCCGGATTTATCGGTAATAGGTACCTAATGGGGCATTTATATATGATGATAATCATATAGAAATTTGGACCGATTTGATTTGAGTTCTCGATATATTTCCGTAATCAAGAAGTCTTATCGAATCACAAGATGATCATATATGGATTAATCTCAATCCTAAGGTGATCACAGACAGCTGCTTAGACTAGGGTAGAGTTTGATGTGTTAGTAAGGATCACTTTCGTAGTATGTGGTCCAACACTTCTCGTTGGCTCTATTCTGGAATGAGTGAGTAGTCTGTGCTATCACAGATATGAAATCCATTCATACCCTCAGGAAGTAGACGGACAGTTACCTTCTTTGTTAATCCTAGAAACTGATCGATCTCGGGAGTTCATATTATATTAGTTATGAACTAATTGATCACTAGGGGGTTAATAGTAAATAAGAATAAGATGTTTCGAGAAGGGTTTACTGAAATATCCCGAATCGTAACGAACAGTCTATGAAGGATTTATCCGTATGTAATGATTATATCAGTGGACACCTTATCAACTCATGGTTGAGTGTAAGTTATCTATATTCGCAGAGTTGATTTGGGTTTATGGTGGTGTAATCCCGGAATTAATAGATTGAATATTATTGTTCGGTCTGACGGATAATATCATTTAATTTATTGTAGCTAATGAATATGGGTCCAAGGTCCCCGACGTGGCTACTAACATAGCATATGTTTTCTCGTTGCTTCACCTCAATTATAATATTAAATAGTTGGATTGGACTATTTAATTGATATGTGGATTAATTGTTTAGTTGGACTAGATAATTAAACACATGGAAAAGAATTTTTCGTGGACTCGGCCCATTGTGGTGTAATATGCGTGTGACATAATTATTTAGGGTGGGGCGCATATTTTGTTTATTATTTATTGGGAAATTAGTTTTCTTAATAAGTAATAAGACATGTGGTTAAATTATTTATTTGTTAAATAATTTAAGGAAAAGAAAATCTTTTATTTATCCTAATTAGTTTAGGAATATTCTCGATTTATCTTTTTAGGAAAATGATTATTTTAATTGATTTTGTATTAATTAAATAAATCATTGGAGGACAATGATTACTCTCCTATATAAAAAGAGTTCTCCCAAGCCTAAAATCACAACACAATTTTCGAAATTGAGGAAGTACTAAGGCTTAGAATTTTCGGCCTTAGGTACTTGGGTTCGAGTTTTAGAAAACTTTGGGTTTTCTAAGGTAGCATATCGAGGAGGTCCGGCGGCTTGAAACACCTTCCACCTGGTGGTGCTTGGAGATACACATTGGAAGACTTTGGCTTCTCAACTAGGATCTCAACTAGCTCGGATTGGATTGAAGATTGTTCTAGACGTTTATTCACCATAAACTGGTAAGCAATCTAACCCCCTCGTAGGATTAGATCTATTATTTTATGTGCTTTGATTGTTTAGATCTAGATCTTATACTTTCCACTGCGTAATCGGGTGGATCTATGATCCATCCGGCGATATTACATCCTACATGAGATTCAACTGGAGCTACTACAGAGACGGCAAAAAGTTGTTCATCATGAAATATCTCTCTAATCTCAGTCGGTTGCTCCTCTTCTAGCGAAGTTAATCTTGACAGGTGATCAGCCACATGGTTCTCAGATCCCTTTTTATCTTTGATCTCGACATCAGTGACTTTCGATTCTATCAGATATGGTTGAAACTTGTCAAATGCAAAGATAACAGCTAAAAGTTCCTTCTCTGTAGTCGCATAATTCCTCTGGGCACTGTTGAGGGTACGACTAGCATAATAGATAGGCTTAAAGATTTTATCCTCCCTTTGTCCTAGGGCTGCTCCAACTACAGTGTCGCTTACATCACATATAAGCTCGAAAGGTTTGTTCTAATCTGGGGCCACCAGAATTGGGGCGGTTATAATTTCAATGTGTTGAATGCTTTCTTGCACTCCCCTCCAAATACAAAAGGCACATCCTTTGAAAGTAGTTCCGTTAAAGGTCTAGAAACTTTAGAGAAATCCTTTATAAACCTCCAATAGAAGCCTGCGTGGCCAAGAAAGGCTCGCAGCGTCTTTAACTTTGTTGGAAGGGGTAATTTTTCTATTACCTCTATTTTTGCCTTATCAACCTCCATTCCTTTCCTTGAGATCTTATGACCCAACACTATACCTTCTGTGACCATGAAATAACATTTTTTCAGTTAAGTACAAGGTTGGTCTCTTCACATCTCTTCAGCACTCTACTCAAGTTGTCCAAGCATTTATCAAAGCTGTCTCCAAATACAGGAAAGTCATCATTGAAAATTTCAAGAAAGTCTTCCACCATGTCTGCAAATAGTGACATCATGCACCTTTGGAACATTGCGGGCGCATTACAAAGTCCAAAAGGCATGCGATTGCACGTAAAAGTTCCATAGGGACATGTGAAAGTTGTTTTCTCATGGTCCTCGGGGGAAGTATGGATCTGGTAGTAACCATAATATCCATTTAAGAAACAATAAAAAGCATGACTGCTTAACCTTTCTAACAGCTAGTCAATGAGTGGTAGGGGAAAATGATCTTTACGAGTTACGTCATTCAGTTTCCTGAAATCGATGCAGACTCGATGTCCAGTAATTAGCCTCATAGGGATCAATTCATTGAAATCATTAGGTTGAACAGTGAATCCTCCTTTCTTGGGAACCACATGAATCGGGATCACCCATTCACTGTCTGTAATTGGAAAAATGATTCCAATTTCCAACATCTTTATAATATCCTGCTTATCAACATCCTTCAATTGTGGTGTCAAACTTCTTTGAGTTTGTTCCACTGCTTTCTTCTCTGGGTCTACAGAGATTAATGCATACACACTGATGGGCTTATTCCTCGAATATCCGCAATCGTCCACCCAAATGTTCCCTTATGCTCACTTAGTACTCTTAAAATTTTCTCCTCCTCTAAAGGTGATAGTGACCATGAAATTATGAGGGGAAGAGTATCGTCTTATAAGTATATGTACTTTAGGTGAGATGGTAAATGTTTCAATGTTAAATTCAATGGTGGCTCTTCTAACGATGATCATAACAAATTTCCAGTCAACTGTAAGTCAAAGAACTTGTGCCATGAAGGTCTATGAATTGTTCCTCCTACATCCACAAAAGATATAGGCTTTACTTCTCGTACTTGACCTTCGCTACACCAGGCCATATTTCCTCATTACTTCATTCATCCTCTTTCAGGAGCAAAGTCTCTGCTACTTCAGGGTCTAGTGCCACTTGCTGATGTTATTTCAAAACAAGCTCATCTATAGCATCTAGCATGTAACATGCTCCTCCCTCATCTTGCGCATACCTCATTGTTTTCATCACATTGAACACTACGCGGTCCTCATTTACCCTTAGAATCAACTCACTCGTATGCACATCTATCAATGTTTTAGTTGTTGCTACGAAAGGTCTTCCTGGGATCAGTAGAACATCATTGTTAGCTTCCATGTCTAATACTACAAAGTCTACGGGGAACACAAACTTATCCACTTTCACCAGCACATCCTTCACCACTCCACAAGGTTTCTTCATAGACCTATCGGCCAATTGAAGGGTTATAGATGTATCATTTAACTTTTTCATTCTTAACTTATGAAAAATGGAGAGTGACATTAAATTGACACTGGCTCCAAGGTCACACAATGCTTTGTTTAGACATATACCTCCAACGGTGCAGGGTATGAGGAAACTCCAAGAATCTTTACACTTAGGAGCCAGTTTGCGTTGCAAAACTGCCGAGCATTCTTTGTTGAGGCAATTAGTCTCAAGGTCTAACAACTTCCTTTTGGTAGAGACTGCTTCTTTCAATAATTTTGCGTATATTCAAACTAACACTTCACTAACAGTCCTTCATGCTAATTTATGATGACATGCAAATAGTTGATCAGGCTACTAACATGTAAATTAAATCTGTCGATCAACGTAGCTGGCGCCGATTATCATGAACTAGAATTTACTAGGTATTCAAATCTAGCGATATAGACCGTCGCAGATCTGAAGAACACAATCACTATTTCATGTTTTCTTCACCAACAAATCATATCCATACATACATGGGGTAAAATAAACTAACTACTACATAATTAAATTAAATAAACAATTAAAACATACTAGTCAAATAGAACAACGACAGATCTACATCTTGGAAAAGACAGAAAATCATACCCTCGAAGATGAGTGTAGATCTCCCTCGGCTCTCTTCCTAGGAGGCGAATCTGTCGACTCCGTGACTAGAACTCATAAAATAAATAAATAAATAACAAAGAACGTTTATTGCATAAAACTTGTCATGAAAATTGTACATTAATTGGACACACTGAATTCTAAGGGTGAGGCCTCTTTTCTATGTAACCGACTTAGAAAGACCTATAATTACCTCTCGTCCAAGAAAACGCTTTCCGGAAGATTCTGGTAGCTCGATTAATCGGCAGAAACTTGGAAGGTTCTGGAATACCTTAGGCCCAATCTTTTCGTTAAGTCTGCTCCATAATCGTCCACAATGCTTAGCCCAATTATTTCGTATCCTGAAAATAATCAAATAACGCACGAAATAATATCGAATAAGGGAAAATAAACGTGAAGTGCAAAATACTCGACTCACGAACCCGACACATGACATTCAATTCAAATGGTTCATAATTATAGGTCGAAACAACTATTTTTAGCTTGTAATGGATAGAATGTTGATGTCGTAGGATATACTATTTTAAGCATCATCGTGTCTCTACACTTCGATAGATGAGATCTCCCTATCTTCATATGATAGAAGACATCTAATATGTGATAGTCTAATTGTACTGTTAATGTCCCATTTAATAGCACATACGACTAGAGACATTTAAGTGTCAAACCTTTTAAAGTGAATCGAGATCTCATCAACCATAATCACTATTATGTTTTCTCTTTCACAGTTTGACACTAGGGACATTGTCATATATACAATATCATAATTGGTTCGTTAAACGAATAAATATATAATAACAGAAAGTCATTTATTATGTTTACAAAACATAAAAATATAGTAGAAATGATCCGACCCGGTCGGATCCGTTCCAACCCGATTGGGTTTAGGACACTATTTCAACATATTACTTATGAGCGCTAATCAAATAATAAGATGATAATAAGTCTCTCATTTATTAATAATAAAATAATTACAAAAATTATCTTTTGGGCACTACTTCCAACACATTGTGATGCCCCATTCCCGGACACCAAGTCATTATCTGGAAATAATGATGGTATATATATATATATATATATATATATATATATATATATATATATATATATATATTCAAATAAAATAAGCGTCGTGTGTCAATATAATCAAAGTAAAGCGGAAATTAAATCTAAAGGAACGACTCAAGAATGTCAAAAGACACCCAACATATCACTAGTTCCACTCCATGTCTAAGAAACCTAAAAGATGAAACAACGAAATAAATGTTGTTCAATGTTAAGGGTGAATTTATATGATTTATAAAGCTATATTTTATGATAATTTCCCTCATATTTGTATGAATTTGTATAAGAAACAAGTGTTTAATGGAAGTATTGAGCAAATGGTATTTTAAAAGAGTTAATCGCAAAATAGGTTAATATATGTGTTTTAATTATGATTTTATGATTATTTGGACGTTATTACATTTTGCAATGTTTTTATGTGTTATAGATACATGTTTGAGGCTCAAAAGATGCTCAAGAGTTGATTAAGTTCGAGGTAATTGAAGATAAAAGAGATAATGAAGGAATGAGATAGAGAAAAAGAGATAAAGTTCAAGAAATCAAGATTAAATTCGATCCTGAATGGCGTCAGAGGAGTTGAATCAAGCGTCCATAGTGGGATTTAACGTCTGCTTGAAGTGAGCAGCGCCCGGGAATGGGAAGTTGATTCGAGGAAGTTTGGGACGCAGAGTGGACGCCGCGCAGACGGGCGCCTGGTCATGACTCGGCCCGACTCGAAGAAGATTACACAAGTTTGGACGGGCGTTCACCCTTTCCAGACGGGCGTCCATCGGCCGACATCTTTGAAATCGACTTAATCTTCTATAAATATCAGTAGCGTTTTCCTCACAAGATACGATAGATATTAAAACCCTAAACCCTGTGGTAATTTGAGATTTCATTGTTCTTAGTTTTCTAGTAGTTCTAAACACTTTTATGTATTTTTACTTCAATAATTCGATCTTCAAGAGGATGCTAAGAGGCTAGGCCTTCATTGAACAAGCGTTGTGAAGCCGTCCGATTCAACAATTCGATCTCTTTTTCGTGGTTATTTTGTGAGTATCTACTACAAGTTGTTTCTTTTATCATGCTTCATAATGTTTATTGCGAAATTTATATTGAAAGATGTTTGCTTTGTTGATCGTTTGATTGATGAAAATCAAGTTAGACTTTAGATCACCATGATAAAGAATAGATATTTGATCTAATTAACGAGAGTTATTAGGTTAGATTTCTAGGTTAGAAATTGAGAGATTTCACACCTTGATTTGAGAGCGTTAATCTTTAGATCGAAAGATAGAGATTAATAGACGAACTTGCCTAAGAAATTAGGGTTCATACCTTTGAATAGGTGAATCACAACTTGATTAGTAATCACGAAAAAATCTGAATTGAAACTGAATGTTGATAGGATAGGTGGATCAATTGCTTGTTCGTTTCGTAAATTATTGATTAAAATCCCTTGAAATTGAATTACTTAGCTTAGTTAGTTTTTTCTATTGCATCTTAGATTTAGTTTAGTTTAAATTGGTTCAAAACATATCTTCCCTGGCTTTAGATCATATCTTCCGTCCAGTTTTACGTTTTAGTTAAATCTGTCTTTTCAGTTTCGTTTAGTTTTATCCACTGTTTAGTTTAGAAATCATGACATAGGTTAGTTAGTTAAACAAAAGCTAGGGTTAGCAATCTTGATTCCCGTAAGATCGACCGGTATCAACCTCTTTACTACGATCCTTGCACTTGAGGTATATCGGATTATAAAATTATTACTTGTTTGTTTTGTTAATAAAATCCGTGACAAGTTTTTGGCGCCGTTGCCGGGGAACCGGACGGTTGTCTAGTTTTTGTTTTTCCGTTTTTCGTTTGTTTTTGTTTTGTCCTGTTTTATTTCGTTTTAAATTCCTGTTTTTAGTTGATAAACGTTTAGGTAATTAGTTAATTAGGGTTTTAGCTTAGGGTTTAAGGTTCTCTTGTGATTATTTCTCTTCTCTTCTCTTCTTTTATCTGTTCTTTTCTGCAAATTTTTCTTTTCCGTTCTTGTTTTCCCGTTTCTAAACGGACGCCTCAAAATTGGACGCCCGTTCTTTCGGAAAGTCTTCGATCTGAACCACTTTCACTCGCTTGGACTAGCGCCCATAGGTTTCGGACGCCCGCCCAAGTATTCGCGCGCGCATTTGAGCCGCGTTTGGTCCACTAAACGCCCGTCCGATCTCAATTCCATCCGGACGCCCGTCCAAACTCTTGGACGTCCGTCTGGTCCTGTTTTCTTCAATACTTTCCTTTTCTTCTTTACCCTTTCTTTTCCTTAGGTTTTTAATTTTTAGTTTAGGCTTTCAATTTCTTAGTTTTTAGGTTTCAACCACTTGTTTTTGGTCCGGTTTATGCAAACGCGGAGTCAAAAGGGACCGTTATTATACACCCCTGACCCCGAGCGAACCGTAGTCCGCCAAACCGGCGGATTTTCCGTTTCGCATGTTTCGGCGCACGAGCCGAGCAAGATATTGAAGATCAACTAGCAAGGAGATCATCGATTTTGTGATAATGGCGCGAATAATAGACGCGTCGTTGGCGGACTACGCCATGCCTGGCGAAGTCAAAGTCAACCCGGCTATTGTTATTCAACCATTACCGCACACACCTTTGAGTTAAAGCCATGACTTATCCGGATGATGCAAAGCATGCATCAATCTTTCACGGCTATCAATCGGAGAATCGCATACCCACTTACATACGTACGCTTAGAGATATGCGGCACTACACGCATCCAAGGAGTAAGTGAGGATGCGATTAAGTGAAACTTTTTCCATTTTCTCACGAAAGGAGAGGCTAAAGAATGGTACACCTCTCTCCTTTCGAATCTATCACCACCAGGCGTAACTCGAAAAGGAGTTCTTGAGTCAATATTTTCCACCTTCCAAGACGGCCCAGTGTTTAAATGAAATATTCACTTTCTATCAGAAAGAGAATGAATCCTTCTTCGAATGTTGGAAGAGATTCAAGTCTCTGCTTAGAAAGTGTCCTCACCATGGCTTGCCCATGGGGCGGCAAGTCAACACATTTTTTGAGTGGATTGACCGAGCTTACCAAAGGCATGGTCAATAGTTCATCGGGTGGGGCATTTCTGAAGAAAACGCCTGAAGAGGGATGGGCATTGTTTGAGGACATTGCAAAGTATAACTATGCCCCCTCTTATCAAGCAATCCAAGCACCTCCTCCTCCCAAGGTTGAGGAAGTCAATTTGCAAAGTTTGATCGCCATGCTGCAGAAGCAGATGGCCACACCTCAAGTTTCCAATCCGGTAAATCAAACTTCTTCTTTTCCTCAGAACCTCGGTGTTCAGACATATTGCTTCTTTGTCGCCGGCCTATGAATGGCCAGTGTCAATTTAATCCCCCTGCACCTTATCAAGTGAATGTTGTCCATGATTATGGACAGTACAATCAAGTCACATGTCAGAATTGTGACGAGGTGGGGCACACTTCTAGGTTCTGTCCTATGAACGGACAGAATGCTGAAGTGAATGCATTCTATGGTCAGAACAATCAAAGGTTCAATCAGTTTACTGGCCAGAACAATTTTCAAAACCAAGGGTTTAATCCATCTTCAAGTTTTAATCCTAATTCGAATTTTAATTCGAATCAGAATTTCAATAGAAACCCTGGGTTTAATCAGAACCAAAACTCGAATTTTTCCAATCCTACGCAAAAATTCAATCAGAATTGGCCTTCCAATTCAAATTCTCAATTCCAAAGTCGGCCCAGCCAGCCCTATTCTTCAAACTTCCAGAACTCTCAAGGCCCCTCCCAACCTACCAATCTTGAATCTAAGTTGGAAGAGCAAAGTAGATCAATGAAGAATCTTGAGAGACAAATTGGGCAACTGGCTGAACAGTTAGCTTCTAGACCCCCAGGGCAGCTACCCAGTTTCACCGAGAAGAATCCGAAGGGTGGTCAAGTTGCTCAAGCTGACTTGAACAAAGGCCCATGTACTGACCTCGTGCCATCAATTCAACACGGTAAAGAGGAGGCCAGTGCGATGAATTTGAGAAGCGGTACTCAAGTTAGTGGTCCTTCCCATCAGGGAAACCACTAGCCCCTCCTGCCATTGATAAGGCGGGAGGGAAAGTGAGCACCTACACTCCCTCAAGCGCAGAAGAGAAAACTCAGTGCCTGAACCCCGAGAGGTGAAGAAGTTGGAGACCTCAAGTGGTGATCCCTTGAGGCGAGAAATCAAACAAAAGCGAAAGTCGAGGGTGATCCACGACTACAAAGAAATCTGAAAAAGCTGTTCGTTGGAAGGATCTGGAAGACAAAGCTGTAAGTGCATCCTCAAAGAAAGTCTTTTCCGAGAATGACCTTAAGAGACTTCCATTTCCACCGAGAAAGAGCAACATTCCCTTGATTGAAGACAAAAAGTACGAAAAGGTGCTGAACCTTTTGAAAAATACTCAGGTGAATCTTCCATTATCAGATGTCTTGGTCGAGATGCCTAAGTATACAAAATTCATTAAGGATGTTGTGTCTTCGAAAAAGAAGTTAGCAGGCATGGAAAGGCAAATTGGTGAGGATTGTTCCATGATTAATTATGAAAACTTACCAATTAAAAGAGGTGACCCTGGCAAGTTCGTACTTACAGTGTTAATGGGAGGTCTAGTCTTCCCTAATTCTTTGTGTGATCTAGGTGCCTCTATAAGTCTTATGCCAATGTCTCGTATGCAAAAGCATTTCGGTTTACAAAGACTTCTAGAACCCACTACTATGAATTTACAATTCATTTGATAGATCTTCTAAGAAAGCTTCAGGATCCGAAAGGCGTTTTGGTTGATTGATAGATTTACCTTTCCAATTGATTGGTATGTTTTAGATATCGAGAAAGATGAAAACGTCCCCTGATTCTTGGAAGACCTTTCTTATCTCTGACTAGAGCCCTCATAGATTGCGATGGTGGGCAAGTGACTATCCGAGTTGGTGATCAAGAGGTGAGTTACAATGTCTTAAAGTCCATTCAAGTACCCTCTGGCCCCCAACCGGATTTTCCATAGATTATATGACGGATGATTTTACCGATTATATGGATAAGCAAGTCATGGCTGTAGAAGCAGAATATGAGCGATTGGTTGAAAACCTAAATACTCATGGTGTGGTTAATCTAGATCAATTAGCATCTGATTTTGAGGAAGACTTGTTGGAGGGAGAAGCTTTGGCAGTGGGACCACAGAGTAAGCTCAGTGATATTGAGTTGAAAAGTGGAGATCTCAAGTCGAGTTTAGAAGACCCCCCCTGCATATTTGGTGTTGAAGCCGTTGCCTAAACATCTTAAGTATGTGTTTTTACGAGAAGGCGACAAGCTTCCATTGATTATATCTGCCAAGCTGTCTCGACTAGAAGAAATGAAGTTAATCAACGTCTTGAAGAAAAATGAGAAAGCTTTTGGTTGGCAAGTAGGAGATATCAGAGGAATATCTCCTGACATCTGTATGCACAAGATCAAGACGAATGAGGGTGCAAAATGTGTACGACAGCCCCAGAGGAGGCTTAACCCTCATATGCAAGAAGTCGTTAAGAAGGAGATCATCAAACTTCTGGACATGGGAATCATTTATGACATCGCGGATAGTGAATGGGTTTCCCCTACTCAGGTAGTTCCCAAGAAAGGTGGAATTACAATTGAGAAGAATGAGAAGGGAGAGGAAATTGCATTGAGACTTGTCACTTTGATTCTGATGCAGATCGATTATCGAAAGCTCAATGAGGTAACCATGAAAGATCACTTTCCCCTTCCATTCATTGATCAGATGCTTGAGCGTCTGGCGGGACACGCATTCTACTGTTTCCTAGATTGATATTCAGGGTACTTCCAAATACCCATTGATCTAGCTGACCAAGAAAAGACCACTTTTACCTGCCCATATGGTACATTCGCTACAGCGAATGCCATTTGGTCTCTGAATGCCCCAACCACTTTTCAAAGATGTATCTTGGCTATATTTGACGGGCTCGTAGAGAAGTGTATGGAGATTTTATGGGCGACTTTTCGGTTTTGGTCGATCTTTTGATGATTGCCTTGACAATCTTGATCACGTGTTATCGGATGTGTGGAAAGAACTTAGTACTTAATTGGGAAAAATGCCATTTCATGGTAGATGAGGAATAGTTCTTGGCCACAAAATCTCCGCCAAAGGTATAGAAGTTGATGAGGCGAAAGTAGAAGCTATCGAGAAGATGAGCTACCCTAAGAATGTGCTTGAAGTGAGAGGCTTTCTTGGACATGTCGGTTTTTCTGAAGGTTCATTCAAGACTTCTCCAAGATAGCCAAGCCCCCATCCACTTTACTAAAGGAAGGCGTTGAGTTTAATTTTGATGAGAGCTGCAAGCAAGCGTTTGAGAGCTCAAGGATCGTTTAATATCCGCTCCAATTCTTATATCGCTGATTGGAACCTACCGTTTGAGCTTATGTGCGACGATCAAACTATCTTTGTTAGTCTTTGTACTAGGGCAAAGGTCAGGGAAGTTCCACCTATCTATTACGCATGATCCACACATTGAACCCCTCTCAAGTTAACTATACCACTCACTTGAAAAGGAGCTTTTGTCCGTAGTTTTGCTATGGACAAGTTTCGTGAGTTACTTGTTAGGAGCTCAAGTGATTGTGTGGGTGATCACGCCGCTGCGTATATCGATGACTAAGAAAGAGGCTAAACCGCGCCCTCACTGCGTTGGATCGACCTACAAGAGTTTGACGTTTAAAATAAAGACAAAAAGGGCAGTGAAAACGTAGTGGCTGATCACGTTTCTAGAATGTTAAGTGAGGAAAAGGATGATCCAGATGATATAGATCTTTACTTTCCTCTAGAAAACATTATGTTGATAGACGGTTGTCCTCCTGATGTTCCGTGGTATTCTTCCATTGTAAACTACCTTCATGCCCGTTATCTCGATCCAGAGATGTCTTATCAAGAAAAGAAAAAGTTCTTCTCTGATTTGAAATATTTCGTTTGGGATGAACCTTATCTTTTTAAGATCTGTAAAGATGGTTTGCTTAGAAGATGTGTTCCTGAGTCTGAGCAACGGGATATTATTGAGCAGTGCCACAGTGGACCCACTGGAGGTCACTTTGGTCCGTGGAAAACCGTTGCTAAGATCTTCCAATCTGGTTTCTATTGACCCACGATCTTTAAAGATACAGAAGCTTTTTGTAAAGCTTGTGATAAGTGCCAAAGAACCGGTACTCTGACAAGGCGTTTTGACATGC
This sequence comes from Gentiana macrophylla, assembly GCA_026214975.1. Classification (NCBI taxonomy): domain Eukaryota; kingdom Viridiplantae; phylum Streptophyta; class Magnoliopsida; order Gentianales; family Gentianaceae; genus Gentiana; species Gentiana macrophylla. The sequence goes on along the minus strand of CM047816.1, from coordinate 64,392,077 downwards.
CTTTGAAACCCATCCTAGAATGCGAAGTCTTTGATGTGTGGGGTATCGATTTTATGGGACCATTCCCATCATCTTGCGGTAATAAATACATCTTAGTCTGCGTAGATTACTTGTCGAAATGGGTAAAGGCTCAAGCCACTCCTCACAATGATCATAAGACGGTAATGAAATTCTTAAAGAAGAATATCTTTGTGAGATTTGGATGTCCACGTGCCTTGATCAGTGATGAAGGGACGCATTTCTGCAACCGACCCCTAGAGGAAGTCCTTGAAAGGTTTGGTGTTCGTCATAAAACTGGCACACCATATCATCCGATGACTAGTGGTCAGGTTGAAAGGAGCAACCAAAGCATCAAGAAAATCTGGAGAAGGCAGTGGCATGATCATAGAAAAAGCGTAGTTTGAAATTGGATGATGTACTTTGGGCTTACAGAACTGCCTATAAAACCCCTATGGGTACATCTCCATATCAAATGGTCTACGGGAAACCATGTCATCTGCCTGTCGAGTTAGAGCATAGAGCTTATTGGGCTACAAAGTTTCTGAACTTTGATTCCCAATCTTGTGGAAAACATCGACTACGTAGATTACATGAGCTAGACAATTCGGACTCAGGCTTACGAAAGTGCCAGGATTAGTAAGGATAAGATGAAGCTAATCCATGATGCTAAGATTAAGAAGAGAGAATTTCAAGTCGGAGAACAAGTTCTTCTTTACAATTCTAGGTTACATTTGTTTCCTGGGAAGTTGAGGACACGTTGGTCCGGTCCCTTTGAAATTTCCAAATTATTCTGGAGGCGTTCTAGAACTACGAGGTTATGGTGACCAGCCGTTTGAGTGAGCGGACAGAGGTGCAAAACTACACCTTTGGTGAGCCTAAAGACAAGCCTTTGACCTGTTCGGTTCCTCGATATCATTGGATGTGGTGCTACAGCGATCGAAGAATTAGGCGAGTTTTCACCCGATCCTTTCTCACGAGGATGACGGTGATGGTCAATCTGAAGAAGTTCTAATTTGGTAGTTGGGATATGGAAGAATATTGGAAGGAGCGTCAACAAAAATGTCACCGAAGCTTGTAAGGCGAAGAAGTCAACCATGGGAAGTTTAAACGTGTCGGAAAGCTATAAAGAATTTAACCCCGTGTGTTAGAGTCTTTGTTTCTGCGCCACACTACTCGATCGAGCTTACACGAGGTAGTGGTGGTGGCGAGAAAAGTCAAATGGCCTGATCCAGGCTAGACTTCAATGATGTCGAGCTAACGACATTAACCAAAAGCGCTCTTAGGAGGCATCCTAGATATCCCCTTATTATATTAGTTAAATTTTGTTTAGCCATTAGTGTTATATTTATTTAAGTTTTAGTTTAATTAAGTTTTAGTTGAATAAGTTTTTCGCTTTTATCTCATCGAGTTAGTTTGCTTTTTAGATATGGATTACGGAGTTCTTCCGGAGGAGTTCCCCATCATTAGTCGGATCCCACCGATTCTGATGGTGATGGACCGGGAGGCACTATAGTCTTGCACGTAGATTTTGAGCTTAGTACCCCGCACGAAGACCATCACCTATGTTCTCATTGCCCCCATTGTTCGGGAGGTAGTGACTTCACCACTCTTGAGGAGCTCGAGGAAGCTATAGGACGCCCATATACGGTCCTAAATGACCCTATGCTAATGAGATCTAGCGCCTGTACTACTGAGCTTCACATTTTAGAGGTTTAGAGGTGGTGGAGATGACCTGGGGCATACAAGGCGACTATGATTTCCCTCTCCGCTATTGATATGCTTCGTCGTCTCATCCGTTTGGTGGATTGGGACGAGATTTATGCTGAACTAGCGTTAGTTAGGTTTGTTTCGTCGAGCCCCCGACGTAAACGGAGCGTTGAGTGGGAGGCAACCTTTGTTTTCTTTTTTGTTTTTATTTATTTTCTTGTAATTTTATGTTTTTCGTTGATTTCCATTTGTATTTTTGAAGTTTTAATTAAGTTTAATGAGAAAATGCAAGTTTGCATTTAAACTTTATGAAATTTTATAAATTTTGCAATTTTCTCTATTGGACGCCCGCCCGATTGCCTCGACGCCCGTCCGTTATGCATAATTGTTGAACAGCGCCCAACATTCTTGGACGCCCGCCTGAGACCCTTTCAACGCCAGTATGTAAATCGAGTATCCGGACGGCGGCGTCTGTTTATATGGACGCCCGTCCAGTTCATATGATCTCCAGCTGAACGCCCGTCCAGTTCATATGATCTCCAGCTGAACGCCCATCCAGTTACTTGGACGCCCGTCCAGCACCTGCCTATATATACACCTTTAACCCATGGAAACTCACTTTTTTATAATTTCAAATCCTCAAACCCGACTTTTGCCCTCCTTTTGCCCTAAAATCCTTGTTTCTACACCAAATTGGGCGCTTCAAAGTCCACAAACAGCTCTCAATCCCTTCTTGTCGATTTTCCACTCCAAATCCCCCAACAAACACCCATTAATCCGATTCAGTAATTTAGTTGGTGCGACTGTTTGGAGAAAAAAATTTGATTTTTGGGTTCAATTTGGCATTGTTTGGACTTCTAATCCGTTCTATCATCATCCCATCATCGTATTTGGTAAGATTTTGTAAGCTTTTCCTAGATTATTGCATGTTTTTTTTAGTCGATTTTCGAGTCCACTGTTTTATAGGAATTCCCTCTTATTTGTTTTTTCTTTCTTGTTCTGTTCTTGATTCTTGTTCTGTGGTGATACGGGATGTTGATGGATGGTGTTGGATGGTCTACATTGCTGTTTTGGTGTGGTTTGGTGTTGGATTGTTTGGGAAATCCTGTTTGGACGATAAACGGGTGGTTGTAATTGAATTTGGGTTTGGGATTGGTGTTTGTTTAGCCTTAATTGGAAATGGTGCGTAAAGCGGTAGCTAAGAGGCATGGTAAGGGGGTGGCTACAAAACCTACGAAGAAAAAGAAGGGTATGGTCCCCACTTTAGGAAACCCCAACCAAGGTATTCGTATTGGGGAGCGTCAGAATCCTCCACGAGGTCAATCTAGAGTTCCTTTACAGGATGAGCCTGAGTCTGGGTCTGACACCGATGATGAGCCGTTAGTGAGTATGCAGACTAGGGTGTGAAGCTCGGGGTGAGCAGTGCACAATGAGCTGAGGAGATGAGCCGGCTAGACAGAGAGTGAGACCCGCTATCCCTATTCCCTTTATCTCTTGTTAATCCTTGAATTTGCTATATCTTTTCATTTTGGTATAACTCCCCGTTTTCCCCGAGATGGTTCCGTGTTTGTCAAGTCGTGCAGGTATGTTTTTGGCGGTTTTGTCGAGCTACATTGTAAGGTTACGAGTTTTAAGTGTCACTATGTAGGCTTCGGCCTGACCGATGTTTGAAATCAGCTAAGTCTTTTATCTTTTTTCTTTCGTTCTGCACAACATGAGGACATGTTGTCGTTTAAGTGTGGGGGAGGGGAATGTTCGATATGTATCTACACATTTGCTTATATCAATATGTTTCTATGCAAAATGAGCTAGAATTTTCAAATTTTTCGACATTTTTGTTTTTGTTTTGTCCCGAGTAAGCAATGCATAACCTATGTTCGTTATTTTTATAGTCATTTAAGCTGTATATCACATGTTTGATAAGTTAGTTGTTTCACCTGATCTATTTTTCACGAGCCATAGTAAATGATGAGCTAATTTATAAAGTTATACCCCTTTTCGACGAGTGATTTTTGATTATCTTATAAGTCATGTACTTAGTGCTATGTATATATCTTGAGATTTATGATAGTTTGTATTTAGATCCGGAGTATGATATACTGTGAATATCTGAAGGTTTGAATGTGATAAATGACACGTAACTATTGCGCTTTTGAAATGAAGTGAATAAGTGAAGTTGTTTTAAATTATAAATGTGTGTGTCGAAAGCTGGTCGATGATTTGAGTGCGGTAGGTCATACCACGAATGTCCTATTCCACTATGATGACCAAAAGCTCACGACAGTCAGAAAAAGCTGCCTTATGATTTGAGTAAGGTAGGGTATATCTCGAATATCCTATTCTGCTATGACAGGGCAATAGCTCATTCTGATATGTGTTTAAAAGTGAAATAGTTAAATCAACTTATATAAGAAGTGGTATGAATGGATAAAAGACTGAGTTATCGTCTATCTTATCCCCAGTATAAACTGACAGATATGTTGTAGGGATTATCCTCTGAGTATTTCAGAAAGGCCCTGGATATATTCGATCATTCTTTTCGGGATATATCACGTTTGTAGGGTACATCTTATGAGTGTCATTTATCTTTAGTTTGAAGGGGGTATTAGCTAGTTTTGCTTTGAGTTCTCGAGTTTGGATTTAGTGGAAGTTTTCTGTGGCTATGCACACACACTGGTGAACTTCTGATTTATTGGATATGTGTTATATATGTTTAGATGTCTGATCTTTTCTCGAGCCTTTACTTTGTTTTGTTTTGCTCGGGACGAGCAAAAGCTAAGTGTGGGGGAGTTGTTAAGGGTGAATTTATACGATTTATAAAGCTATATTTTATGATAATTTCCCTCATATTTGTATGAATTTGTATAAGAAACAAGTGTTTAATGGAAGTATTGAGCAAATGGTATTTTAAAAGAGTTAATCGCAAAATAGGTTAATATATGTGTTTTAATTATGATTTTATGATTATTTGGACGTTATTACATTTTGTGATGTTTTTATGTGTTATAGATACATGTTTGAGGCTCAAAAGATGCTCAAGAGTTGATTAAGTTCGAGGTAATTGAAGATAAAAGAGATAATGAAGGAATGAGATAGAGAAAAAGAGATAAAGTTCAAGAAATCAAGATTAAATTCGATCCCGAATCAGCTGGCGCCCGGGAAGTTGAATCAAGCGCCCATAGTGGGCTGAACGTCTGCTTGAAGTGAGCAGCGCCCAGGAATGGGAAGTTGATTCAGGAAGTTTGGACGCAGAGAGTGGGCCGCCGCAGACGGGCGTCTGGTCATGACTCGGCCCGACTCGAAGAAGATTACACAAGCTGGACGGGCGTTCACCCTTTTCAGACGGGCGTCCATCGGCCGACATGCTGAAACCGACTTAATCTTCTATAAATATCAGCGCGTTTTTCCTCACAAGATACGATAGATATTAAAACCCTAAACCCTAGGGGCGGCTGAGATTTCATTGTTATTAGTTTTCTAGTAGTTCTAAACACTTTTTATGTATTTTTACTTCAATAATTCGATCTTCAAGAGGATGCTAAGAGGCTAGGCCTCCATTGAACAAGCATTGTGAAGCCGCCCGATTCAACAATTCAGTCTCTTTTCGTGGTTATTTTGTGAGTATCTACTACAAGTTGTTTCTTTTATCATGCTTCATAATGTTTATTGCGAAATTTATATCGAAAGATGTTTGCTTTGTTGATCGTTTGATTGATGAAAATCAAGTTAGACTTTAGATCACCATGATAAAGAATTGATATTTGATCTAATTAACGAGAGTTATTAGGTTAGATTTCTAGGTTAGAAATTGAGAGATTTCACACCTTGATTTGAGAGCGTTAATCTTTAGATCGAAAGATAGAGATTAATAGACGAACTTGCCTAAGAAATTAGGGTTCATACCTTTGAATAGGTGAATCACAACTTGATTAGTAATCACGAAATAGTCTGAATTGAAACTGAATGTTGATAGGATAGGTGGATCAATTGCTTGTTCGTTTCGTAAATTATTGATTAAAATCCCTTGAAATTGAATTACTTAGCTTAGTTCGTTTTTTCTATTGCATCTTAGATTTAGGTTTAAATTGGTTCGAAACATATCTTCCCTGGCTTTAGATCATATCTTCCGTCCAGTTTTACGTTTTAGTTAAATCTGTCTTTTCAGTTTCGTTTAGTTTTATCCACTGTTTAGTTTAGAAATCGTGACATAGGTTAGTTAGTTAAACAAAAGCTAGGGTTAGCAATCGCCAGTTCCCCGTAAGATCGACCCGGTATAAACCTCTTTACTACGATCCTTGCACTTGAGGTATATCGGATTATAAAATTATTACTTGTTTGTTTTGTTAATAAAATCCGTGACATTCAACTACTACAATTCCAACGAAACGGAAAAGATATAAGTCTAGATATCTCAAACAATTACATGTTTGTTATCTCAAATCAAAACCATATTAAAATGCATAAAATAAAAGATGACATTCTTCAACATATCAACCCTAGCTCACACGTCCGCTCCATCATTTCTATCATCAAAACCGTACTCCTCATCCTACCAATCACCTTCTCGGAGTGGGAACAATAATAAGGGGGTAAGAACAATTGTACTGCATAAGGGTAGAAGAATCGGTACTAATAAAATTAACAGACATATTATATAAGCATTAAAGGCCACAATCGCTACCACATATGTAGAAACAACTCACTCCCCTCTACTAGCCCTGCTAGCAACACCCTAACCAAATAAGGGTTTGTTACACCATGATCAATGGACACTACGTATGGTGAACACTGCACTACAACCATTAAACACCTTATATGGCACAGAATGGTCCGTGTGGAAGATTACATGAGTCCGTTTGGCATCACACCAAGTGGAGGTGTAATAGTTCCATGCTGCAAACAGAAAACGTGCCTCACCAATGACCATAGTGTTTCAGCTTTTAGACACATCACATACTTTTATTATGAAGTTAATCTATCCACCTGGTTCATTCACAAAAGGCCCCCTAAGGACTTCTAGTCCTAGACAGTCTATTTAAATTACCTAGCACGTTGTAAAAGGACAATTGACTACTAAGTTAATATCTCACAAGGTCTAAACAGTCGCCATTCAGTGCTCCCACCTTTTCCCTGTAGAGGGGCTCAATTGTGGTGTTGAGCCGAGGCTATCAGAAGTTGGTATTAGATATTTCCATATACCAATTATTATCCCCAAAGGATAAACAAACCACACAACATCAAGCAAAATGCCCAAAAGAACAGAAAAATCCAAACAGATGGGGTGGGAGCACGCCTGGCCTCTCAGCTTCTATTCTATTCGTGCAAAAAGGTGTCCGGGCGCACGCCAAGGCTAGGATTTCGCACGCCTGGGCCTTCCACCCATCTCATGTTCCACAACAGTAAGGTCGGGCGCACGCCGGGATCCACCCTGGGTGCACACCCAGGGTTGATTCCCAGACTGTTCCTGGCCTGTTCTGTAACTATTCGCTATTCCTTTCAATTCCAAACACATATTGGTACCTTCATGGTACATAATTACACCAAAATCTGCAGTTCTTAAACAATAATAATATACCAAACAATAATTACCAACAAAAACACAATTACACCGATTAAAAACACCACTTACCTTATTTTGTAACAACAAGCGATCCAAAAAGCAAAACCCCATGAATCCTTTGATTCTTGGACTTCTACGCACATTCTACGACTTTAAAACATAATTCTATGGGTACTGTAGTAATCTATGCCTAAAACTCAGAATTCTAACCAAAACATTTGAAATTCCGATTTGGGGTTAAAAGAGAAAATTTAGGAAATATAGAATTTCTAGTACCAAAACGTTGCCGGCGACGAGACGATCAACTTTCCCTACTTTGTTCTGCACAAAAGCTCAACGGATTAGCCGGTAGGGTGAAGATTCTTCTTCTTCGCTTTTCTTTACCCAGAACTCGGAGTTCGTATTCCTCCGTGCTCATTTTATCGGTTAATGTTCATTTTCTTTTACTCCTTCCAAATGATGAGAAGACATTAAGGAGAAACCATATATTGTATGTTATTGGAATGTGTTTTCCATACATCTAGCTTCTATAGGTACAAAGACTAAACATTCTCATTATGCCATGTACATGAACTTAGTGTATATAGACATTAAGTTCCACTGAAACTTTTGACCCTCTCTAGATTCAAATAATACTTTGATTAGTGTTTTTGGATTTTTTATTATCATACTAGTGAACGTGAGCCGTGCAAGGCATGGCAGACCCAAAATAAATCGTTACCAATGATAATATCAAAGAATAGATCCCCAACGTGAAATAAATTGTGTAAAGTTAAACCGTAAAAAATTCAAGGCACAAGACAAAGAGAGCAAGAGAAATATATCACATTTTCTCTTAGAGGTAACTCTTTCTTAGAGACTTGAAGATTGTCAATCACCTCTCTTCCAGCCCTATCAGGAGTTTCCATCTACAAAATAAACTACTAAAATGATGTATCGGAGAACAATGTCATAAAATCAATCACTTTAGCTTCGACTTTACGCAATGAAACATTATAGAAAAACAATAAGCGGGCCATAACTACACGGTCAAATCTCCCGGGACGCCTTAGCTTCCAGATCATTAATATGCTTGAAAATGTATTTCACTCATTTTCTATACGACATTTCTCTTTCTTATCATTAATGAATACGTCATTGATCTCGTTTTCATTCATTTGGTAAAAAAAACACGTGTCAAATGGTCTGAAGAATATAAAAAGTGATTTGGTATTCCAACGTCAATTTTAGTGACATTCGTACTGCAAATGGCCGTCGGTTCCACCGACGTTATGTTGTTCAAAATAACAAAAATATTTAATGTGGTGTCCACGTGGTCACATGTGGGCACAACTTCTTGGCGCGGATATTTGTTTGCCCTTAATTATGTTGTTGTTGTCTTTTATAGCTAAACTTGACATATCTTCCATCGTACACTACAGAGTAGAACTCAAATCCGTCGGTCTTTCCTTTTTTTCCCTTTTCTTCACAAACTACTAACGGTACACGTTTGATAAAAAAAAGTACACGGTATTATTCAATTGTTGTGCCGAAATCGAATCGAAATTTTTTGGTTGATTGAAATTTAAAATTAAACCCGCACTGTCTATTGTAGGTACTAAAAATGAACCGTATCGAAATATACACTTTGGTTCAATTTATGTAACGGAGAGTCGAAAAAAAATCGGTTTATATATAACGCTAACCGAAATTCCGGTTATTACCTAAGGGAGAACAAAAAAATGTTGTTTTTAAAATAAATAAAAAGTTTTTGATAAAAAAATACACGGTTTTATTCAATTGTTGTGTCGATATCGAAAATTTTCGGTTTATTGAAATTTAAAACTGAATCCTCACTATCTGTTGGAGGTACTAAAAATGAACCGTATCGAAATATACACTTTGTTGGTATATTCAATTGTTGTGTCGAAATCGAAAATTTTCGGTTGATTGAAATTTAAAATTGAATCCGCACTGTTGGTTGGAGATACTAAAAATGAACCGTATCGAAATATACACTTTGGTTTGCTTTGTGTAATGGAGAGGCGAAAAAAAATCGGTTTATATATAACGCTAACCGAAATTCCGGTTTTTACCCAAGGAAAAAAAAGCATTTGATTAAAAAAAATACACGGTTTTATTCAATTGTTGTGTCGAAATCGAATCGAAATAGAAAATTTTCGGTTGATTGAAATTTAAAACTGAATCCGTACTGTCAGTTGGAGGTACTAAAAATGAATTGTATCGAAATATATACTTTGTTGTGTATAATAATCAATTGTTGTGTCGAAATCGAATCGTTTCGGTTGATTGAAATTTAAAATCGAATCCATATTTATCGTTGGGAGTGATTAAAATGAATCAGTATCGAAATATACACTTTTTGTTGTGTATAATATTCAATTGTTTGTGTTAAATCGAATCGAAAATTTTTGGTTGATTGAAATTAAAAAAATCGAATCATGTTTTATCGATGGAGGGATTAAAATGAATCAGATCGAAATATACACTTTGGTTCGATTTATGTAACGGAGAGTTGAGTCGTTTATAGATAACGATAGCAGAAATTAGGCTTTTATAAAAAAAAGCTGCTTTGTTAGAAAAAAAAAAGAAAAAAAGGTGTGTCACACGTGTCACCATGAGAGACTGCCACGTGGCACATTGTGGGCAAAGCCTCTTCGATAAGATAAGATACAATGTTCATATTTTATATTGAAAAAATCTCTCTAAAATAATAAATCTTGTTTTATCGATAAACTAAAATTTTATTTATTTATTGATATATATATATATATACACGAGAAAGTGATAGGTGGCACCGACCAATGCCCCGACTTTGTCCACACAAATAATTTCAGCCACAATCTTAATTAAAAAAGACAGAAAACAAAAACCAAAACAAAAAACAAAAAAAACTCAAGACCACAAATCTATACATTCGGAGGATATGGTACACATATTTTTTGGGACTCTATCATCTATTCACATATCATGACAATAAATAATTGATTACTTTAATTAATATAAATAAATCTTGTAGTGGTTTGTGCATTAAACAAATATAGGTAGAAGTGAAAGCATGTCGCTTTTGATCGTGATAAGCATGTCGACCGAAGAGTAACCAATTTTCGGCCTTAAATGATTTTAAATTTTGCAAAACATTTGGGCCACTAAATAGGCAGAATTAAGTTACGTTACGTGATGTATTTGGTGTGCGTGGGTGCGACATATGAAAGAAACCTTTTCACCAGCCATTGTTTGGATAACGATCAAGGGGAGGTTTTTTTTTTTATTTTTATTTTTATTTTTTTAAACAACTTTATTTTATTAATAGAAGAAAATAAAGTGCTACAAAAAGTTTTCATTATATCCCTGGTCAGCTCTCGAGTTTGCGTGATAGAATCATAAGATGGCCTCCTTAAACCCTATGTGCAAGAAACCCAAGGTGAGGAAAATCCATCACATATAAGAAGATCATTTCTATACATTCCCAAAAATATCGAGGAGGTTTCTAATACTGAGACTCCAACATAGGGAGTGATCCGTGAGACATAAGACCATCATTGGGTTAAAGTTTTTTTTGGGGTTTTTTTTGATAAAGTGATTGAAATAATGATTAGAAAGTTAATATGTTTTTTGAAATTTATGTAGATTATGAAATGATTGGTGAAATAAAATAGTATAATAAATAAAATAATGGTAAAAATGGTTATAAAGTTGATAAAGTGAAATGATTAGAGATAATTTAATATGTTTTTATTTATAGTTGAAGAAATGATTGAAAATAGAATTATAAGATATGATAGATGATCGGTGAAATGATATAAAAAAATTCCGAAGAAAACTCTAGCGAAAACAAACGGAGGCTACGGTCTTTTCGGTTACGGCAGCAAAACAAAACAAAGGACTATAGAAAAAGGAGAAATGTGGAAAGGGAATTAATGTCCACTTGACTACTCCCAAATTGGAAAAAAAAAATACCATGGAAATTTACATGTATCATTTATTATTATTATTATTATTTTCTATCAAGGACGAAAGTTTTATTAATATAAAACTAAAATAAATTTACAACCAAACTAGCATTAAGCTAGACTAAAAACCCAGCACAACACTGGACTAGGACCCAACACTACGCTGGACTAAGACCTAGCCAAACCGCTAGACTACACCCCAGTACAAGAATGGACTACAAGAAACGCAAACGAAGCCTAAGACACAACAAACAACAAGATCAAATACTGGATTAGAAGTGGCGTTGACGATACCGGATTTCACCACTCCACGCGTCATACAAATGACACCCAAATATTAACGGAAATAGACTTAATACCTTAACTAGGGTTAGGAGCCCCCACCACAGGCCTAAGGGCCAAACTGAGTCCTCGGGAAGGAAGGTTGCTCAGGTTGTTCCCCGAACCACCGCAGGTCGATCAGGACAGGGAAGGGGTACACCTACACAGCTCGGTCGAGTCGACCTTAGTGTCTCGCCGCAGGTCGGCCAGAGAATATAATAATAATAATTATTATTATACGATAATTATGGAAAGAATGTTAGGATCAAACGCTTACCGTTGTACTAAAACCAATTGGTGTTAGTAAAGGCGCAACTATATTTCTTATCATTTAAGAGTGTGGGCAATCTGGCCCAACACCCCCCCTCAAGTGTTAGGGATCTGTCTAACACTTGCACAATTTTTTTTTTATTTAATAATGTTCGAACCAGGGTTCGATCTCATGACCTCTGGCTCTGATACCATGTTAAAGATCAAGCGCTTACCGTTGTACTAAAACCAATTGGTGTTAGTAAAGGCACAACTATATTTCTTATCAATTAAGAGTGTGGGCAATCTGACCCAACAAAGAATCCTAAGCCTTTGAGGCTACGATCTTTATCATTTAATATTCGAATGTCTCAATTATCTTCTGAAATCAAGGAATAATCCCAGGACTATCTCTAGCTTGAATAACACGAAAATAGAGTCCATATTGGACCCGGCCCATGCAGGCCTAGGGCACAATCGCCCCCTATATAAAGGTTCCCAAAGAACAACGTCAGACTTGATTCCAACATACACATTATATACGTAGGCATCCTGGAGAAATTCCCAGGCTCAGTCTAAATCATCTCCAAAAACTCCTCCCCTTGTTCATATTTTCTCTTGATAAATCACCCTCAACCAATTACCACCAAATCAAAGGGCCTAGATTTTATACCCGAAAAATTTTGTTTCGTCAATTGGCGCTAGAAGGAGGGCCTTCTATTGATGATTGTTTGTTGAAGATAGAGATTAATCCTCATGCAACCAAAACCAAACACACAGGCCCAGAAGGCCGCAGAGGCAAATGCAACAAACGCCCAAAATAATCAAAACAACGACCATGACGATGAGGATGTTGATATAGAAAGCCAGATAGAGCAATCAGAGGAAGCCTTCCTAAATTCAGAACAACAAGCTGTTAGGGAGCAATTGGCGGCCATGGACCCCGCTACCTAACGGGCCATCCTCCAGGCGGTACAATCAGAAGAGGATAACTCAGAGGAGGAGACCAGAGGTAAAAAACCTCCTAATCAAGTAAAATAGGATAAAAAGGCATCTGTCTCAAATTAGGGAAAGAAGCCACTGAATGCTCGGGTTAGGAAAGAAGCCCGTGTGGAGATCCATGTCATGATGGCCAAAAGAGCTGATGACTTTTACTTCGCTTCGCCTTTCCCAAGGTAAATTGATGACTATGATCGATCGGCTGGCTTCAAGGTACTCAAGCTAGATCCGTATGATGGATCCAAGGACCAATCGGACCACCTTTTTCAGTATATCACTCAAGTGAGTTTATTTAGTGCTTCGGATAAGATGAAGTGTAAAGCGTTCCTCACGCACTTGACGAGCAGGGCCCATGAATGGTTCCGGCTGCTCATTGGTCATTTCTAATAAAGGATTAGGTTCCGGCTCTTCATCGTCCTCAAGATCATTACCCTCGTCGGCTTCACCTTCCAGGTCAATTGAATCAGGAGACCGACACAAAGAAGCCTCAGTTCTGCTCCTCTTCCTTTGCCGATCACCTGCCTCAAAACGGCTCCTCCTGATCAAATGGTACCTTCGTCCTCTGTTTCAATATCCTCATCCGGGATTTCAATGGTAGGAGCAGTAATATCCATCCTCGGAGAAAAAGAAATGGGAATACTCTCCCCTGATCACATGGCTGGGACACAATCATGACATCATTGAGGGGCACAACGTTAACGGTTATACCCGCAGGTTGGGAGAGAAGACGCTCTTTGGAATGCGATCTTTCACTAGACGTGCTCGCTCTGATCCCACAATGCTTGGTGGATATAATAGGGCGATCACTGTAAAAATAGACAAGGATAAATGTTAGATCATGAAAATCAGAAAAACAATGAAAATGTAAGGGTAGTGATTATATTTCTACAAGAAGCATGCTCCGCAGCATTTAAAGGTTCAAAAGGCTCTGGTCCAGCATCATGCGGTGGAGCTGCATCAATAAGCTCCGACAATAACTCCTTATCAGGGATAAAAAAGTTGCCATTGAGAATGGTGTGCACATCGGCGAAATCTCCCAAGTCGGGCACGGGATCCCTGTCTAGAGTGGCCGTTACCCACCGGTTTTATTCGGCCCGATTCCCGCACCTGATGAAGAAGAATCGTGTTTTCCAGTTATTAGCTGGCGAAGCACCATCGGCGATATAGGCTTATCGGGACGGCAGGGGAAGGTTTATCACCCACTCGGTTCTGGATTCTTCTGGATATGATGAAAACTTTGAGAGAACATTCGCCATCCGGTAGAGGATGGAGAACCCGATGATACTCCGGACACTTTTAGGAGATACTTGTGTAGCTCCAATCTTGTTGGATCTTGATGACGGTTAAAATAGTCTATCCTACGGCATCAACATTCTATCCATTATGAGCTAAAAATAGTTGTTTCAACCTAAAAATATGAACCATTTAAGTTGAATATCATATATTAGGTTCGTGAGTCGAGAAATCCGCACATAGCATTTATTTTCCCTATTTCGATATTATTCCGTGCATTGTTTGTTGATTTTCAAGATACGAAATATTGGGCTGAGCATGATGGACGAATCTGGAGTGGATTGAACAAAAAGAATGGGCCTAGGGTATTCCAGAACATTCCAAGTTAAGTCGGCAGAAGAAAAAGACAAAAATACCCTCGATTTATCGAGATTCACCGCCGATTAACAGAGATTCCAGATCCTTCCGAAACGTATTTTCTTGGACCAGAACACAAGAGTACAATTTTCAAGACATGTATTATTCAATAAAAGTTCTTTGATCTTTATTTTTATTATTTTATGAGTTCTGGTTGGAGAGACGACGGAGTCACCGTCTAGGGAGGGATCCGAGGGAGATCTACACTTGTCTTCGAGGGTATGATTTTCTATCTTTTCTAAGATGTAGATCTGTTGTTGTTCTATTCGACTAGTGTGGTTTAATTTCTTATTTAGTTTAACTATGTAGTAGTTAGTTTATTTTACCCCATGTGTTATAGATCTAATTCCTTGGTGAAGAAATCATGAAATAGTGGTTGCGTTTTTCAGATCTGTGATGGTCTATATCGCTAGATCTGAATACCTAGAAAATTACTGGTGCATGATAATCGGTGCCAGCTACGTTGATTGATAGATTTAATTTACATGATTTTAGCATGATCAACTATTTGCATGTTATCGTAAACTAGCATTAAATACGAATAGTGAAGTGTTATGTTTGGACATTATCTAGATGGATCATAGGAACGTGTTGATCAATGTCGACAGATATCTAGGCGGGTTTGCGGTATGAGTTAGCGGTCAATATCGACAACTCTATTTCTTTATGCGTATGTGCTAATACGGTCCAATTAAGGAGGGTAGCTTACGTATAGATTGTCTACTACCATTGTCGGAGTAGATAGGGTTAGGAGTTGTACCCGTAGCTGAACAATGAATAAATTCACCAATGGGGAGACTGTTGCATGTGTGAGGGGAATAACTAATTACTCATAATTGAACTAATACCTTAGAAACTCTTGTTGTTCCGTTGAACTTGTATATTCTTGCTAGTTGATTATTACCAATTTCACTACTGTCTAGATTATAGTTGTTCGTAGACCATATTTGTGACAAGCTCAATCTTAATAATTAGACGTTCTTACGAGTCTCTGTGGGATCGACCTTGACTCGCTAGTACTCTACTACGATAGACCTAGTCCTATTGCTATTAAGTGCTTTGAACACGATCAAGATTTTTTAACGCCGTTGCCGGGGACTCGTGTCAGGAATACTTTTTATTTAAGATTGAGTGTCTGTATATATTCGAGTCTGTTTAATTGAGTCTGTTTTATAGTCTGTTTATACTAGAGTCGTACAGAGTCAGTTCTGTTAAAAACAAAGAAAAATTTCTCTCAATTTATCGAGGGTACGCCGTGGTAAATCAAGGGTCCCAGTTTCAATAGAATCATTTCATCGATTCAGAGCGAGTCAAGAGTCGAGTCTCAGATTTTTGAGTCCGCAGGCATGTGTAACACCAAGAGGCAAGTCACTAACCTTTTTATTTTCTTTTTGTGTCTTGTAGTACGCTACATGAAGTCCAGCAGCCAAACTCGAGAGATTCATACCTTAGATTGAAAAGTTTGCTAGACAAAAGAGAAAGGAAACTCGAGAGGAATCTGTTAGGCTAGCGGACGACGTGATTTTGCACGAAGAAGATCACAGCGAGAGGGAAGAGAAGATTCCACCTTTGGCAAATACAGAAATCAACATGGCGTAGAACGGACATAATGGACAAAATGGAGCAGGAGTTGTAGTACAAGTAGATAGGAGAACTCTACAGAGTTATGCAATACCGATGATTGAGCAATTTGTGCCAGCAATTGTTCAGCCAGAGAATGCGGCTGAAGTATTTCACCCGAAGCCAAATGTGATACAAATGATGATTAATTACACTACCTTTCATGGAGTAATGAACGAAGATCTCAGTGTACACGTCACCAACTTTCTGGAGATAGTCAGTACGGTCAAGCCAGCAGGAGTGCCTGAAGATAACATCAAGTTGAATCAGAAACTTGGACTGATCTGTTGTAGAAGTTTATGAACAAGTACTGCCCGTCTGAGAAGTCTCTACAGATGAGACAAGACATTATGAATTTCAATCAGAAATCCACTGAAACGTTTGAAGAATCTTGGGAAAGATTTAAGGAAGCACAGAGAAGATGCCCTCACCATGATATCACTATGCCCATACGAATGCATAGTTTCTATCACGGATTACGGCCAAGTGAAGAAATGAGAGTTGATGCATAGAGCAAAGGATGTTTTGCATTGCTATCACCTGAGGAAGCCGAAGAGAAATTGGAGCAAAAATCGCACTTACAAGTCAATAAGGAACGCATCAAACTGAAACCGCCAACGTAGCTGAAGGCGTATTTGGAGAAGATACTTCTCAAAAGATCTTATATAAGCTAATGGCGATGAATGAGAAGATAGATGGCATGCAAGATCACATATCCAAGGTTGAGAAAGTACAAGATATCGAAGCAACCAACACTGAGGACATGAACTATGTAGGGAGGCAAGGAAATCCTTGTGGGGGCGGATATCGCCTAGGTTCTCATGACCACCCTGGTTTTAGACTGAGTGACCCTACTGGGGGTTTTGGACAAAGAGATTCTAACGGTGGAGAGAGACCAAGACAAACTGGTGGATTCTTGCCTCAATTCAACAAGTTTGGTGGTTGGGAAGTAGTCCTGGAGAAAATTAGCTCAAATGTGACCGATACGGTCAATCAACTTACAAAATCCATGACTGAGATAAATACAAACTTCACCACTTATTGTCAGAAGAATGATACAAGACTGACCAATCAAGAAGCCTTGGTGCAGAATCTGTCGCACCAAGTGGGACAGATTGCCGAACAAGTGTTAGCCCGTCCTCCGGGAGGATTTCCAAGTAATACTGAGAAAAACCCGAAGGGCGTGAATGCAATCATGACTAGAAGCGGAAAGGAACCGCTGGGGCGACCATACCGGTATCCAGTTGGATCGTAAAACGATCGCATGATAACGCAGCAGAACCTGGAGAAAAAGAGGGGCCGGTAAACCAGGCGTGACTGTAAACCGAGAGTCCGAAAATATAGCAATAAGCAGAGCAGAGAGCGATGAGTGATCAATAGGTAAGTCTTCACGAACTGTAACTATTAATCCTACTACTTTACCTTATCCCCTTAGGGAATATAAGCCGAATAATGATGATGTGCGTTACAAATTTTTTATAGAGATGTTTAAGAAGTTGCAAGTGAATATAATTTTGGTAGAAGCTCTGGCCTGAGTGCCAAAGTATGCGAAATTCTTGAAAGGAGCAAATGCTACCAAAAGGATGCTGTTGGACCTTAAGACTATATGCCTTAACGAGGAATGCTCGACAATTTTGCAATCCTTCCAAGTGTAAAGATCCTGGGAGATTCCTCATACCATGCACAATTGGAGGAGTATGCCAAAATAAAGCATTGTGTGATCTTGGAGCCAGTTTCAATCTTATGCCACTCTCCATCTTTCATAAGTTAGGCATGAAAGAATTGAATGAAACATCTATAACTCTTCAATTAGCGGATAGGTTTATGAAGCAACCTTGTGGAGTGGTGGAGGATGTGTTGGTGAAAATTGATAAGTTTGTATTCCCTGTAGACTTTGTGGTGCTAGACATGGAAGCTAACCACGATGCTCCATTGATCTTAGGAAGACCTTTCCTAGCTATGAGCAAGACACTGATAGATGTTCATAAGGGTGAGCTGATTCTGAGAGTGATTAAGGACAAAGTAGTGTTCAATGTGATGAATTCAATGAGATATTCTCAAGATGAAGGAGAAGAATGTTACATGATAGATGCCATAGACGAGCTTGTTTTGGAATTATATCAGCAAGTGGCACTAGACCCTGAGGTAGCAGAGACTTTGCTCCTGAAGGATGAAGAAAGTAATGAAGAAACCTGGCCTGGGTGTAGAGAAGGTCAAGTAGGAGAAATAGAACCTATATCTTCTGTGAATTTAGGAGGAACCATTCATAGGCCTTCGTGGCACAAGTTCATTGACTTACAATTGACTGGTAAGCTGTTAAGATCATCGCTAGAAGAGCCACCAAGGAACTTAACGTTGAAAACTTTGCCATCTCACCTAAAGTACGTGTACTTACAAGATGATCTTGCCCCCTTATAATTTCATCATTATTATCACCTTTAAAGGAGGAGAAACTTTTAAGAGTGTTGATAGAGCATAAGGGAACGTTTGGGTGGACAATTGCAGATATTAGAGGAATAAGCCAATTGGTGTGTCTTTGTAGACCCTGAGAAGAAAGCGGTAGCAAAACCTCAAAAGAGGCTGACGGCACAACTGAAGGACGTTGTTAAGGAAAAAATCATAAAGATGTTGGAAATGGGAATCATTTTCCCAATTGCAGACAGTGAGTGGGTAAGCCTGATTCATGTGGTGCCTAAGAAAGGAGGATTCACTCTCCAACCTAATGAGTCTGAAGAGTTAATCCTTGTGAGACTAATTACTGGACATCGAGTTTGCAATGATTTCAGAAAATTGAATGATGCAACTCGTAAAGATCATTTTCCCTTACTATTCATTAATCAGATGTTAGAAAGATTAAGCGGTCATGCGTTTTATTGTTTCTTAGATGGATATTCTGGTTACTATCAGATCCATATTGCACCCGAGGACCGAGAGAAAACAACTTTCACATGTTTTCTGTGTTATGTAATGCACCAGCAACTTTCCAATGTGCATGATGTCATTATTTGCGGACTTGGTGGAAGATTTTCTGGAGATTTTCATGGATGATTTTTCTGTATTTGGAGATGGCTTTGACAAATGCTTGGACAACTTGAGTAGAGTGCTAAAGAGATGTGAAGAGACCAACCTTAGGCTTAACTGGGGGAAATGCCTTTTCATGGTTATAGAAGGAATAGTGTTGGGTCATAAGAGTTCAAGGAAATGAATGGAGGTTGATAAAGAAAATATAGAGGTGATAAAGAAGTTACCCCCTCCAAAAAACTTAAAGAAGTTGCGAGGTTTAAAGAAGTTGTGAACTTAAAGAGGTTTATTAAGACTTGTCTAATATTTCTAGACCCTTGATGGAATTACTTGCAAAGGATGTACCTTCTGTGTTTGGAGAAGAATGTAAGCAAGCTTTCCACACACAAAAGCAGATGCTTATAACCGCCCCAATTCTGGTACACCAGATTGGAACAAACCTTTAAAGCTTATGCGTGATGCAAGTGACACGGCAATTGGAGCAGCTCTGGGATAGCGGGAGGATAAAATATTTAAGCCTATCTATTACGCCAGTCATACCCTTAACAGTGCCCAAAGGAATTATGCGACTAAAGAAAAGGAACTCTTAGCTGTCATCTTTGCATTTGACAAGTTTCGACCTTATCTGATAGGATCGAAAGTCACCGTATTAAGTAACCATGCGGCTTTGAAATACCTTTTAACCAAGCAAGACTCCAAGACGAGATTGTTAAGATGGATTGTACTCTTACAAGAGTTTGATGTGGAAATCAAAAATAAAAAGGGATCTGAGAACCAGGTGGCTGATCACCTGTCAAGATTAACTTTGCTAGAAGAAGGGCAACCGACTGAGATCAGGGAGAGCTTTCCTGATGAACAACTTTTTCCTGTCTGAGTGGTAGCTTGAGTAGAATCTTAGACCTGACATAATACATCATGAGTGGGCAAGGTATACCCTTGGTTTGCTGATATTGTCAATTATCTAGCAGGAAGGTACCTACCACCGGAATTCCCAAATGCAAATAAGAAGAAGTTTTTCACATATCTGAAGCATTATCATTGGGATGATCCCTACCTATACAAATTATGCCCTGATGCCATTCTTAGAAGATGCGTCCATGATGATGAAATTCCATGTATTTTGCACCTATGTCATTCTAGAGAAGCTGGAGGTCACTATGGGCCAGACAAGACAGCAGCAAAGGTACTGCAGTGTGGATTCTGTTGGCCAACAATTCATAAATCTGCTTACGAGTTTACACAAGCCTGTCATTCCTGTCAAATGACTGGTAATATTTCAAAACAGAATGAGATGCCACTGCAGAGTATCTTAGAAGTTGAGTTATTCGATGTTTGGGGAATTTATTTTTTTGGGCCATTCACATCGTCGGAATCAAATCGTTACATCCTGGTAGCAGTCTATTATCTTTCCAAATGAGTGGATGCAGTGGCCTCACCTACTAATGATGCCAGGGTTGCCCTGAGGTTTCTTAAGAAAAACGTTTTGACGAGGTTTGGAGTGCCCAGAGCCATAATTAGTGAAGGAGGGAGTCATTTCTGTAATATGTTGTTTGAGAAGATGATGATGAGATATGGGGTTAGACATAAAATTGCAGCAGCATATCACCCCTAGACAATTGGACAAGTGGAAGTCACGAATAGAGAGACCAAGAGGATTTTAGAGAAGACTGTGAATCCCACAAGGAAAGATTAGTCTTTGAAATTAGATGGCGCTCTTTGGGCGTACAAAATAGCTTATATGACCACGATTGGGATGTCACCGTACATGATAGTATTTTGAAAAGCGTGTCATTTACCGGTAGAACTCGAGCACCGAGCATTGTGGACTACGATATTTCTAAACATGGATGATAATTTAGCCGGTGAAAAGAGGATGCTAGAGTTGAATCGATTGGAGGAGTTTAGACTTCAAGCATATGAAAATGCCAAGATTTACAAGGAGAGAACGAAATTCCTGCACGATAAGAGGATTATAAACCACACATTTCAAGTTGGAGATAAAGTGCTGGTATATAATTTGCATCTTTGTCTTTTTCGTAGGAAACTGAAGTCTAGATGGTATAGACCACATATAGTCACGAAATTTTTCAATTCAGGTGCATGTGAAGTTAAACATGAACACCCGAGGAAAACTTTTATAGTAAACGGCCACAGGCTGAAGCATTACCTAGAGCACAAGTATAACCCTGAGTTGGAAGTCTTTACGTTGACAGAGCCAGAATATGAATAAATGAGCCTTATTAGTACAGTCGAGCTGGCGACTATAAACTCAGAACTATTTCTAAACCCTTATTTATTGCTTCTGTTTAATTTAAGTTATTTTGAGTCAATAAAGTAGCATGACAATCACAAGTTTTTTTCATCACATATATCTTCAGTCATCTGGCTAGAGATATATGTGGTTTTTTCCTTCACGATTCTCATGTGATACCCTCATAAAGTTTTCGTGTCTTGCTTAGGATGATAAAGAATAAAGTTGCTTAAACTGTTTTTGCGCATTCCTCCGGTATGCACAATTACCGCCACCTTATTTTCTTATTGCCCTTCGCATGTTGCTCACAGTTTTTGGAAGTATTTTGGAAAATAGGTAACAACTTGGAAGATGGATGACCTAGGAGCTAATGATTCTGCTCCGGGATTCGTTTTGACTCAGCCGACATTTCCAGAGCTAAGTACCTTTTTCTTTCTTTATTATTAGTCATTGGGGACAATGTCTATAATAAGTGGGGGATAGGCGCCTTAACATGGTAGTCGAAAAATGGAATAATGTTGAAAAATTTAAAACACTGTTTTTAGCTTGCTTATTGCACGTTTTCGAGTAAGGAATCGGTAGAAAAGGAGCCCAAGTTCAATTGGAAGTGAGCTATAGTATATTCAGTTTAGTATGAAAGAATGAGCATATATTATGTTGCGTGAAGTAGTAACTTATTAATTATTATTCTATCATTGCAGTCAATATTTGAGCACATAATCTAAGTGAGAAGTGTTTAAGATTAGAAGATAAATTGTATTAACCGGGAATCATTATTTGTCTGTGTATATACTTTAACAAATTGTTGTAAGACAAGGGAAGAAACTTGAATGCCACAAGAGGTAATCGGGACAAACGGGCTTGCGAGTGAGAGAGAAAAGAGTGAAAAAATCTGCCAAGCAAAGCTGATGGAGGGTAAAACGTACGGCTATTGCAGAAGAAAAAAGAAAAACAAAGAAAAAAACAAATGGAAATATAGGCAGTGAGGGAAGAGAACTCGTTTAAAAAGGGCACGACTCACGCATAAAAAGAAACAAACGAGGACTTAAAAGCGATGCTCACTCCCCAAGTCCACCCGACCCGATTAAGGTACCATGTTGTGTAACCAAGTCTGAAGGCAAGATGAGCGAGTGTATGAGCAAGTAAGTTAAGATTGTGGGGTTAATACAACTTAATTCTCCTCACAAACGTACTATCACGACTGATCCATCACACGACACATTGATGCATGATAAACAGTGATTAATAGGGAGCTTATGGATTGAAGTTTGATTTATGTTTCTGCCGGAAATCTTGATTGAATTTGTGGTAGTTGATGGGGATTGCTCTTGGAGGTACATTCCGCCTTGATACTCGGCTCGCGGACGAGCAAAAGGCTAGTGGGGGGTAGTTGATGACGGTTAAAACAGTCTATCCTACGGCATCAACATTCAATCCATATATGAGCTAAAAATATTTGTTTCGACCTAAAAATATGAACATTTAAGTTGAATATCATATATCGGGTTTGTGAGTCAAGAAATCTGCACTTAGCGTTTATTTTCCCTATTTCGATATTATTTCGTGCATTATTTGATGAATTTCAGGATACGAAATATTGGGCTGAGCATGATGGTTGAATCTGGAGTGGACTGAACAAAAAGAATGGGCCTAGGGTATTCCAAAACATTCCAAGTTAAGTCGGCAGAAGAAAAAGACAAAATTACCCTCGATTTATCAAGGTGCACCGCCGATTAATCGAGATTCCAGATCATTCCGAAACGCGTTTTCTTGGACGAGGGGTAGAACTAGGTGTTTCTAAGTCGGTTTAGGTAGATATAAATAAGAGGCTTCGCCTCAGAACAAAAGAGTACAATTTTCAAGACAAATATTATGCAATAAAAGTTCATTGTTCTTTATTTTTATTATTTTATGAGTTCTGGTCGGTGATCGGAGTCAATCAGGTTATAATATACTTGACCACCATAAACCAATACTAGCAAGAGGACTAGGCCCATCGTAGTATAGCTATAGTGAATCAAGGTCGATCCCACAGGGAACCAATTGTGGATCATCTTATATACAAACAATTAATTAAACATGTCAAGGACATAGAGGCGGTCTACGACCAACATAAGACAAGAAAGGTAAAGACACGACTCGACACAACGTAATTAACCTCCCCAATTATAGTCTTTATCGTTTGGACCTAGATAATTTATATAATAAACTGAACTTATTAGCTGTCAATCCGTTTGTATCTATCTTAGATTGGCTACGGGAGTCATCCTCTTTAACTTGACTTAGCACCGGTTAGGTTGCTAGATCACTGTGCTACATTACGTGACTTCACCTTTTGGGTATCCATCTCATATAACTTGCACGCTTACGACACTAAGGATGCCGATATTAATCGTACACCTCGTCTGCAGCAACATTCCTATGGTTGGCGTAATTCTAAGCGATTACTCAAGCTCTCGTCCAACTAGCAATTATCAAGTTATAGTCTCATACTAATCTACGACGTACGTATAATCAGGTGCATGCAATTCTCAAATATAAACCTACCTAGATATTGCTGAACGTCCGTGAAGAGCAATTCATAATCCTACCTAAGAGTTGTATATTGGTATTTCCTTTTTACACGTTTTAATTAAAGTAAGCGAGTAACGTAGCCATAGCCATACCTACTGAGATAATAAATTCAACAAGGCTAACACTACCATAAAGACGCGTGGCGAAATAATCGATGAAGCAGGCTCGGTCGACCGAGTGTAAGGCCTCGGTCGACCGAATGACACCTTTCGGTCACCCGAACGATTTCAACCCAGAATACATCTGAGAATATATCTCTTAGTGTTTCATCATACAGAACAGATTAAACAGTAATTCGCATAGTATTAATATGAACTAACATAGATACGCATTATTTAAATCAAGTAGATTCATGAATAAATACTAAGTGTATGACGTAGGTTATGGGATCCCCATAGACAAGGAGTCGCCACATCCCTAACGTCATAGCCTAGATCTACATCATCTAGCTATGATTAACTAATTCAAATGATAAAGCATAATTGGGAGGGATTAATTACTTAAAAGAAAGAAGCAGAAAATAAAGGCTTACATATTGCGACCCTTAAATCATTGAAACCCTCAAATTATTCTACATTGTATCAAAGTTATATTATGAATTGTAAGATTGAAGAAAGAATGAAGGGATGATTTACAATTTCTCGTAGCTGCTGCTTATATAGGAGTTTCTGCCGACTTATGAAGGATCTAGAAGGTAAATATGAAAAAATCCCATGAGTGACCGAACCGACATACTCGGTCGACCGAATGATAGGGCTCGGTCGACCGAGCCTTTTTCTGCACGTGTTAAACGTTTCTCTCGTCTATCTTGTTCCCCACTGCACGCTTTCGTGTTGATCTGATTTCTCTAATTTATCTCTTGATTTATGCTCCAATTTTCTTCCTTATTATCTTGAGATCCATTGATTGAGTGACATTTATCCTCCCGATTTATCACGATCTACGAAATCAGCATTTATCGCACAATAAATCGGTCTTTTAATAATAAAAACAGCTAAATACCAAATATCATATTAATAATCACTTAACATTAAATAATAAATATAAACGAGTGATTTAATATGAAATATACATTATTAATCTCAATTTAAGGTCAACGTTGATGACTTTTACGGGTATAATTTGACCGTCATCAACTACCCCCCACTTAGACTTTGATCGTCCCGAACAAAGCATCAATAAGTCATTCCCCAAGACAACATTTTCTATGGTCAAATCATACTTACACAAGAAACTCAAGTCAACTCATACTAGTCATGCTCATAAGATATCCATTATTCACTACTTACTATGAATCGAAGTGATGTGTGCATGTGCATTTAGTTTTATATATTCGTGGCAAGATTAGAGTTTATGCTAACTTCGCAATCTCAACCTACCAACCTCAAAGATTCATACTTCTTATGCCTCGCAATGGTTAGAGCACTAGAGCAATAAGCAAGAGCGTATCTATAGGGATTTTGGACTCAGAGACCGAGTACTACTCAAAGCCTCTTAAAAGTTGAATTTCTTCAATTCTTCATATTTTTCAAATACTATCAATCTCAAGGAAGAAAACTTTTTAGAGTATCCCCCTATCTTAGATCATGTATAGCATCGAATATTACCACAAGCGGGGCTACTTTGGTAATAACACTACAAGCCCAGTGTCTAACATTTTGCTAAAACACAGGGTACGTCTCAAGCTTATTACTCCGCTTTAATGGCTAAAAGATAAGAATGCATCAATGAGATAGATATTGATACTACGTTCACATAACCAATCATCTATGCAATGTACACATACTTTCTTGAGTTATTATGATTTGCGCGGTATACTCGATTCACAGATTGAGTAATTGAATAATAAATAACTACTTGCAAAAACGGGCATGAATATCCATAAATTTACTTAACATAAGTATAAAATGATCACGTAGTCATGAAACTTGGTTCATTTCCTATCAATTCTTAGCTAGGAACTCACAATTCTAAAGTGCGAGATACATAATATGGTATTTATTCAATTTTTTCAATCATGTGCCGTTTCATTCAATTTTCAATTATAACATAACATGGCTAAGTCTCCTACCCCACTTAAACATGGCATTGTCCTAAATGACAAAAATAAATGAGAATTTAAGAAAAGACTTAGCTCTGGAGCGGGTCCAAGTAAAGGAAAAGATCGGAGTAAATTTCAAAGACGTCGTGGAGAGATAGACACATCCTGTATAAGCAAACAAACTCCACGAAATCGTCAAATACCATGTCTATGGAAGTTATAAAATAATGTGGCGATGAATGAGGTATAAATACCTAAAAGCAGTTTAAGCCACTTTATGTTATACAACCAATGACAAGTGGAAACCAAAAAGAAAAATACTAAATAGAAAGAAAAATAAACAAGCAACTAAAGATGGTGGTCTTCATCTACAACCTCCACCGCCTAAATATTCTTAAAACCGGGAGGAGAAGACAAAGATCAAAAAGCATTACCCCACGGGGGAAAACACGAGGTTGACTAGATCAACCTTGTATGCAATGTAGTAAAAGAGACACTTCGTAATGTATAACAGATTCAATGTGACCTATTGGCTAAATACAAAATCAAATACTTAGCGTAGAAACTTCTCACTTGCATTGGATATCAACAACTTAGGGAGATGTAGCTCCTCCTCGAAATTACTAATAACCCAATGTATCACGTAAAAGTCATAACCGTCATCAACAAGGTCGGATCGGTGTGATAGTTCAGAACAAAACTAATCATCTAGAAATGCCGGAATCAAAGGGTCATGAAAATCAAAATGATAAAAGATAATCATTAAAGCTTAGCAATATTTCGAATTCTGCAACACAAAGGTATTGTGTAAACAAAATGGAGGTTGAGACTATGATGGGTTTAGAAAAAGATACACATAAGGATGGGAAGAAAAGATAAAGGGTGGGTAAAAATTGTGTTTTTGGGATTGAGATTTGTTTAAAGGAATGGGATTGGGTGGGAGAGTGAAACGGATGGAAAGAAAGAGAGGCAACGAAAGAATTGTTAGAAATGTGAACTGTTGGGGTAGATTGGTGAGAGGATCGAAAAGTTTGAAGGTGAAAAAGTGTAAAGGGAAAGATAAGGATAATTGCAGAATGAATTGCACACTACTTTGGATTTTCACTTGGATCAACTTTCTAAAAGGTTTTAGAAGTTGACCAAAATTGTTCTTGTTCACACCAATCATTCTCTGTTACGTTTTCAGTAATTCTCAAGTTCTCTTAATGCTTCCATCTTAAGGTTATTTGCTAAATTTCCTTTTCTTTAGCAATTTTTCGACTCTCCTACGGAACTCTATTTCACGTGGCCTATATTGAGTAAAAATGTTTTGCACATCCTTAGCCCAATGGCCATCGGAACACGGCAAAATAAAAAACCTCAACATATGTCACGTTACTTTTATTTGACTCAAAGAAAACAAAACCTAAAATCCTAAAAAGAAATCCTAAGGGTTTTAAAGAAGTAGTTCTGAGTTTGAAGTCCTCAGCTCGACTTTCCAAAAATTATCCTTGTCAGTTATCATTCTTGGATCGCTGGACTTTGACCCTTCGCGCACATATAAGAGGTGGGCTTGTTGCTTTTACTGATTAATACCCTTCCTTGGTTGTGAGACCTAGGAAAGCGACATTTATCCATACCATTTATCCAAAGCTCTTACCTCGGCTCGTTTTAGGAATTAGTGAATTCTAATAAACTCGGTTAAAATTACGGTTTTGGCCTTGACATTAAGAAACAATGAATCAAAGTACTCGAATAAGGTTGGTTATGTAGGCAAGCTACGCCGTCTTATTCGTTGGAACATATGTGACGATTCAGGCCAATCCGTCAAGATTAAGCCCCGTTTAGCCCGAAGGCTTATCGGCTATGCTAAGTCTTGTTGAAGCAGTAACGCACATCACACGTGGAGGGAGTCGATTGAGCGAAGCTCGGTTGAACTCGCCGACTATGGTTAGACCATTTCGAACCCATGTACTAAGAGTCTCCGATTTCTATATTGTCACCCAAAGAAGTAATCTTGTTTACATTTAAGGTGGAGTCACCGAAAAGCCATCACCATAAAACTCAACGAAAGCAGAAGATGGTGTTCTCTCAAAACTCAACGTCTTCTTTAGATTGTGAATGCTTAAACTACACAATTTGTTGCTCCCCTGGCCAGTAGAAGCAATTTCATGCATAGGACAAAGAGATTTTAACAGAACTACGAGGAACTCTTTATTCACTGCTTCCTTTCAACGACTACATGTTGTTGGATCGATAATGGCGCAAACACACTCTAGAGGGGGGGTGAATAGAGTGTTGGGTGAAATATGAACTCTTTTTCGATTATCCAACACAAGTACTAATTAACAAGTTGCGGAAGATAACTTAATTAATTATTCGCTTGTGTTATATTACCTAAGTGATCAAGACGATATATAACATGTTTGCAGATTTATTAGTTCAAGTACTTAACGCAAGTAATATTAAATGGATCAAAAACCGACTTAGCAAACTTATATACCAAGCAAGCAAGATAGAAGCAATTTGATGATTAAATAATGTGAATAAACTTTATTAAGAAAATCAAAAGCAGGCTGCAAGGATAAGGATTAATTCGAGACTTTAACGGTAACGATTTGAAAGACCCACTAAAAGATGAACAAAAGCTGTCAAAAGGTTATATGCTGTAAAACCAAAACAGATTAAAACTAATTAAATTTATCAAAAATTGTTGTACAGATTAACTAACCAAAACCAGATAGAATGTCTAGCAAACCTCAAGAACAAGCTAAGTCACAGCAAAATACCAAGGCTAACAAGAAAACAAAGAACTTGATTTTTTATTATTTTTATTTTTATTTTTAAAAGATTCAGGTTCAAATT
Source organism: Gentiana macrophylla (assembly GCA_026214975.1). NCBI lineage: Eukaryota > Viridiplantae > Streptophyta > Magnoliopsida > Gentianales > Gentianaceae > Gentiana > Gentiana macrophylla. The sequence goes on along the minus strand of CM047816.1, from coordinate 64,363,287 downwards.
TACAGAAGCAGGTCTAAACAAACTCAAATGACTGAACTTGCAAAAAGGTCTATTGCAGAAAGTATTCAGTACAATTCAAGTCCAGGTATAAATAAAGAAATCGAATCAAAAACAGAATTACACTCAGCAGTTATGGACTTAACAACTAGGCTGAACTTTCAGATGAGTTTCAGAGGTGATAATCAAATTCAGGGAATAAGATTATCAAGGCTGAACCTCAATGCTGAAAACAAGATGTTCAGCAGTCCTTATCCAACACCCCAGACTTATAACAGGATTAAAGCTATATTCTATTACAGAGCAGGCCACAGTAGACAGATACAAAGGGTATCAGCAAAGCAATGGTTCAGCAGAACAGATTCTCATCAAAAATTCAGTGATCAACAGGTTTAGCAAAATGAAGCAGGTTAAAGCAAATGCAGCAGGTGTTCTAAAACAGTAGAGCTGATGTGCAAGACAACACAGATGTGCAGCAGTGTATAAGATTCAGTAATGCAGATTTCAAACCAGCAGGTTTATATCAAATTCAGCAATACAACACTTTAAGAGATCAGCCAATGATTCAGTACAAATAAAACACAGCTAAGCATGCAAACAGATTCAAACACACAACTGAATCAGTAAATTGCTTCACTGATTCACCAAACAAAGTGCAGTCAAGTAGTTTGACCACAAAATGATACTTAGCCACAGACACAAGTCAAGACTGAGTATCTAGGGGTGTAATAAGACGGTAAGCAGGATCAACACTGAAGCAATTCAGGCTTTGTGCTAAGGGCTAGATTCACACAAGATTAATTATCACCAAATCAACTTGAACAAAAACCTTTTTGTCCTCACTAGGCTAACTTGTTCAATAGACTCAGTTGATCAATTAATCTTAGCACTAACCAAACTTAGACACACACTGAATTCAATCAGTGACCAAAAACACACAAATTCACAAGTAATTCTACTTAGAAATGCAGTAAACAGGCAATACACTTACTGATCAATTTGGAGAGTCTACACAGAACTTCTGCACTTCTGTATGCCACAGAGTGTCAGAACGGTATCACCTCCAGTTCTTGACTCAGTAAAGGCCTACCACTGATTCAAAGCCAAGCTTATAGTTCTAGTATTCCACTGACTGTAAACTTGCTCTTGAATCACTCAGGGACGACCCACAACTTTCACAACACGAAGAAGAGAAAAATTTTGTTTGAAAATGTAGGACTGCACGTGTGTTTTTCTTGATAATGCAAGTCTGAATATACTAAGTATTTATAGCAAGAGAGGGGTGAAGAACCCTCAATTTCAGTGAACAGAAATAAATGCAAATCAAGATTCTTTCCATATAACCGTTTTGACATGTGACTAAAAGCGGTAACCTTGGCACACAGTCACAGTCAATTTGACACGTTTTTATCACTTTTCCAACCAACCCTCTGTGTCAAAATGGAAGTGCTTAAACCGAGTGGAAAGAATTCGAAGTACAATGATTTCTTGTTCTAATACTTAGATGGGGTAACTAACCGAATTGACCTAAATTGGACAAACCAATTGTCACAAAGACATCGGTTTGTCATATGGGTCAATTAAACCGAGAACCCAGATTTGGCTATAGATTTAGGGCCAAAGCGGAGTTATAACCGATGGGACTGGGGCAAGCGTCTGTATTGAAAAACCGTGATATGGGTGTCTAACCGTTCGGGATCTTTTCGAATCAAAATTTGCAGGGAACTACCATGCCAGAAATCATTCCAAGATGCAGCCTTTAGCTTCCAGAATCAAGGCCATCACGTTATAAACGTGTTTCGTTGATTCAATCCCTGAAATCAAGCCAATAGGACAAAATCAATGCAGAGTCAATGATCGAATCAATTTAAATCATACGATATTAACACGAATTAGAGAACAACTGAAACTTCCCTGAAATAGGCTGGGAATCGAGCATTAAAGCTTCGATTTTGGGCACAGGAAAACGCTAAGCCATCGTTGATTTCAAAGCTGCGAATCCATCGTAATAACTGCAGGGAATTAGCTTCAAACTTGCCTTCCGGAATCGAACGATTCGGTTTCACTTTGAAATGGCTTCCAGAATCGCACGAAATCAGTTGCAATAAAGGTTCAGATTTTCCATAATAGCAATTAAGCACAAGGATGAAACAGAAGAACATAGGGGAAGAATCGGTAAGGGCAATAGAAGAGAATCGGGACTTGATTTTTGGGAATATAAGGAAAAAAAAAGGGTTATGTGGTTGAAATGAAAAAAAAAATAAAATAAAATAAAATGGAGCCGAGAAAAGTATTACTAAAGAAAAACATATTGTGCTCAGCCATTAAACGGGTCCAAAATATAAATTAAATATCATACACAAAATATTATGTGTTACATTATCAATATGACTTACTATACTATACATGTAGCATTCAACGCCATCATATATAATATATAGTCGATTTAATTATGTGTTTACAATTAATTTATCGAATTGAGTACCTGCAAAACACTTAAACTGCAAACCATATTAGTGCCATATAAAACGCGAGAAAACGTCACATAGTATATTAAATAAAAGCTTTAAATCAAAGGGTTTTCTTTTTGAAAATTAATCAACACATAAACATTACCACAAAATACTTAACACATGTTTCCTTACACTCTCTAGATGAGAAAGATATGGGGCAAAACCTTCGACACTAATAAAATTAATCTTACAAACCAACTCCAGGCTAAGATTCATACTAAGGTTCATGTATAGGCTAACTTATGCTCAAAAAACCAAAAGGTAGTAAAACATAAGCAAAAAAAGGTAGTACCTTGCCTTCAACATTGTACCACGAAGAATTTAAGCCTTTAAAATTTTTTCGGAGCCATCTTTGTGCCTTAAAGGTATTGCTTCCATCGTTTTTCCCATCTTAGATTCGTAGCTCCACATGTTTGCTGGGTTATTTTCTCGGCGCCCGTGAAAATTCTCGACTCAGATTATTGCTTCCCTGGTTTACGCAAATAGAAGAAAAACAAAAGCAGACCGTAGATCGATTTTAACATGGTTTCCCATGCCGCTATCGACTCTACTGATTAAACATCTGAGGATAAGCAGACACGCCGAAGTCCGAGAAAAATAGAACCAGGCTCGGCGGCAACGAGGCGATCTCATTGGAGAGCGAAACCATTATTCAGATTCGGAATTTTACACATAGCCGACAAACGAGGAGGACTCAAAAGCAGACTAAAAGCAGAAAACTTGACATGAATAAGAAAATTATTTATATATAAAATTGACCGTTGGTTCCCCGCAACGGCGTCAAAAACTTGATCGGAGTCAATCAGGTTATAATATACTTGACCACCATAAACCAATACTAGCAAGAGGACTGTAGCCCATCGTAGTATAGGTATAGTGAATCAAGGTCGATCCCACGAGGAACCAATTGTGGATCATCTTATATACAAACAATTAATTAAACATGTCAAGGACATAGAGGCGGTCTACGACCAACATAAGACAAGAAAGGTAAAGACACGACTCGACACAACGTAATTAACCTCCCCAGTTATAGTCTTTATCGTTTGGACCTAGATAATTTATATAACAAAACTGAACTTATTAACTGTAAATCCGTTTGTATCTATCTTAGATTGGCTACGGGAGTCATCCTCTTTAACTTGACTTAGCACCGGTTAGGTTGCTAGATCACTGTGCTACATTACGTGACTTCACCTTTTGGGTATCCATCTTATATAACTTGCACGCTTACGACACTAAGTATGCCGATATTAATCGTACACCTAAATGCTCAGCAACATTCCTATGGTTAGGCGTACTTCCTAAGCGATTACTCAAGCTCTCGTCCAACTAGCAATTACCAAGTTATAGTCTCATACTAATCTACGGCGTACGTATAATCAGGTGCATGCAATTCCCAAATATAAACCTACCTAGATATTGCTGAACGTCCGTGAAGAGCAATTCATAAGCCTACCTAAGAGTTTTATATTGGTATTTCTTTTACACGCGTTTTAATTAAATCGAAGCGAGTAACGTAGCCATAGACATACCTACCGAGATAATAAATTCAACTAGGATAACTCTACCATAAAGACGGCGTGGCGAAATAATCGATGAAACAGGCTCGGTCGACCGAGTGTAAGGCCTCGGTCGACCGAATGACACCTTTCGGTCACCCGAACGATTTCAACCTGAATACATCTTAGAATATATCTCTCGGTGTTTCATCATACGTAAGCAGATTAAACAAGAATTCACACAAAGTATTCATATAAACTAACATAGATACGCATTAATTAAATCAAGTAGATTCATGAATAAATACTAAGTGTATGACGTAGGTTATGGGATCCCCATAGACAAGGAGTCGCCACATCCCTAACGTCATAGACTAGATCTACATCATCTAGCTATGATTAACTAATTCAAACGATAAAGCATAATTGGGAGGGATTAATTACTTAAAAGAAAGAAACAGAAAATAAAGGCTTACATATTGCAGCCCTTAAATTGCTGGAAACCCTCAAATTATTCTACATTGTATCAAAGTTATATTATGAATTGTAAGATTGAAGAAAGAATGAAGGAATGATTTACAATTTCTCGTAGCTGCTGCTTATATAGGAGTTTCTGCCGACTTATGAAGGATCTAGAAGGTAAATATGAAAAAATTCCATGAGTGACCGAACCGACATACTCGGTCGACCGAATGATAGGGCTCGGTCGACCGAGCCTTTTTCTGCACGTGTTAAACGTTTCTCTCGTCTATCTTGTTCCCCACTACACGCTTTCGTGTTGATCGGATTACTCTAATTTATATCTTGATTAATGTTCCGATTTTCTTCCTTATTATCTTGAGATCCATTGATTGAGTGACATTTATCCTCCCGATTTATCACGATCTACGAAATCAGCATTTATCGCACAATAAATCGGTCTTTTAATAATAAAAACAGCTAAATACCAAATATCATATTAATAATCACTTAACATTAAATAATAAATATAAACGAGTGATTTAATATGAAATATACATTATTAATCTCGATTTAAGGTCAACGTTGATGACTTTTACGGGTATAATTTGACCGTCATCAGTCGGAGAGACGACGGAGTCGCCGCCTAGAGAGAGATCCGATGGAGATCTACGCTCGTCTTCGAGGGTATGATTTTCTATCTTTTCCAAGATGTAGATCTGTCGTTGTTCTATTCGACTAGTATGGTTTAATTGCTTATTTAGTTTAATTATGTAGTAGTTAGTTTATTTTACCCATGTGTTATAGATCTAATTCGTTGGTGAAAAAAATCATGAAATAATGGTTGCGTTCTTCAGATCTGCGACGGTCTATATCGCTAGATCTAAATACCTAGTAAATTACTAGTTCATGATAATCGGCGCCAGCTACGATGATCGATAGATTTAATTTACATGTTTTTAGCCTGATCAACTATTTGCATGTTATCGTAAACTAGCATGAAATACGAATAGTGAAATGCTATGTTTGGTCATTATCTAGATGGACCCTAGGAACGTGCTGATCAATGTCGACAGCTGTCTTGGCGGGTTTGCGGTATGAGTTAGCGCTCAATATCGACAGCTCTAGTTCTTTATGCGTATAGGCTATTACGGACCAATTAAGGAGGGTAGCTTGCGTATGGATTGTCTACTACCATTGTCGGAGTAAATTGGGTTAGGAGTTGTACCCGTAGCTGAACAATGAATAAATTCACCAATGTGGGAGGCATTGCGCGCGTGTGTGTGTGGGGGGATAACTCACTGTTCATAATTGAACTAATACCTTAGAAACTCTTGTTGTTCCTATTCTTGCTAGTTGATTGTTACCAATTTCACTACTGTCTAGATTACAGTTGGTCGTAGACCATATTTGTGACAAGCTCAATCTTAATAATTAGACGTTCATACGAGTCTCTATAGAATCGACCTTGACTCGCCAGTACTCTACTACGATAGACCTAGTCATATTGCTAGTAAGTGCTTTTCACGTGATCAGATCTTAGTACATCCAGAAACTCAGGGCACCAGGGTAACCGTAATCCACCCTTCAATTGGCCCTCGTAGATAGCACCAAATCCCTTGGAGGGATGATAGGTATACGGCCGAGGTTCCACCGGAAGTGTGGGGTTATAAATCCCCTGATTTATGTTATATTCCTGGCATATGTAGTCTAGGCTGCGTTCAGCAAGAATGGAGGCTCTCCCAAAGCTACCTATAAGGCGTTGAGTACCCTCTTGGATAGACGGGTTTCCGGGTCAATTGTATCAAAGTAACTGTGAGAGGAAGCACCGGCTAAATTGGTCGAAGCACCATCTACCTCGGGACCATTCTCCATTTCCATGGAGTTTTCCACAGAAACACTTGTGGGAGTCGAAGCTTTAGCTCTCATCATTGAGAGAAAATACTAGGAAAGTGAAATTTAAACGTAAAAAGAAGCAATAAAGACTTACGTTAAAAATCCTCAGATGTAACAGTGCTTTATGCCTGCCAAAACATGATGGAACGGTTGATATGACCAGGGGCTATAAGCCTTAGAATGTTCTCGAAAACCGTCCCTTTGAAATGGGTGGGAGACACCTCGTATTTCAAAAAACAATAAGGCAGAAGTTATGGTATGACTGTGCCACCTGGCATTGTTGACTATATCAACCCTGCTAAAGCAGAGACCGATCTCCGGCACGAGTGAGTCGGACCAGCCTAAGAGCCACATAATATCTAACTCAGATCCGACCTGGCCTCATGAGCTCAACTGGATTTGGGGGGCTTATGACGATACCGGATTTCACCACTCCACGTGTCATACACATGACACCCAAATATTAACGGAAATAGACTTAATACCTTAACTATAAGGTCTAGGAGCCCCTACCATAGGCCTTAAGGGCGAACTGAGTCCTTGGGGAGGAAGGTTGCTCAGGTCGTTCCCCGATCCACCGCAGGTCGGTCAGGACAGGGAAATGGGTAGACCTACGCAGCTCGATCGAGTTGACCTTAGTGTCTCGCCGTAGGTTGGCTATAGAATATAATAATAATAATAATAATAATAATAATAATAATAATAATAATAATAATAATAATAATAATACGATAATTATGGAAAGAATCCTAAGTCTTTAAGACTCCGGTCTTTATCATTTAATATTCGAATGTCTCAATTATCTCCTGAAATCAAAGGATAATCCCAGGACTATCTCTAGATTGAAAACATGAAAACAGAGTCCATATTGGACCATGCCATGCAGGCCTAGGGAACTATCGCCTCCTATCTAAATGTTCCCAAAGAACTACGGCAGACTTGATTCCAACATACACATTGGATACGTAGGCATCCTGAAGAAATTCCCGGGCTCAGTCTAAATAACCTCCAAAAACTCCACCCCTTGTTCATATTTTCTCTTGATAAATCACCCTCAACCAATTACCACTAGATCAAAGGGCCTAGATTTATACTCGACAAATTTTGTTTCGTCATGCTGAGCAGAAGTGAATAAAATATTCATCGAAGATAAAGATTGCTCAGACATGGGCCCTCATTGTAATCCATTACTCAACCACAAAACAATAACACATAGAAATAATAAAATAAATAAAATAAAATTCTTCCAAATCAAAGCTGGATGCTCTTCCAGGAGCCTCACCTCCACTGACTAGCTACTCCACCCACGTGCCACAGAGCCACATCTGAAACAGAGAGAGCCCGAAAGAAAAGCTTTCCCCTCCACCCAGAAAATGCTCAACGGGAGGAAGCGAAGGCTGAACGGAAATACCAAGCAAACGCCGGTGACACCAAGCTTAATCCAAGGGCCTCACTCCAGATCCATACAGGACAACCATAGATCTAGCCGCTCCCACCACATACAAGCACATATCTTGCAGAGAAAGGTGATGAGGGGCTTAGCTTCTTGATGTGATGGAGCCAAAGACCTCAAACAGCCTCAAAATCAGGAAAACCTCCAGATCTAAGATGAAAGAAGATTCCGGCCAAACTCCGGCCAAAAGCGAAATCACCCGCCGACCCAAGCTATGGAAGGAGGGGGAGGGATGGTGAAAACGCCAAAGCAGAAAATGAGAAGAAGGCAACAGAAGAAGAAAAAAAATAAAAAAAATAAGGGTTGGAGCCGGCAGCCTAGTGCCGCAGGCGTCGGGAAGGTGCCATTTACATGTATCATTATCATCTCATCTTATGAAATACAAATATTTAGGGGATGAATTCAATAGACCGAGTAATGGCATGGCCCCAAATTAAAGCTTTTTCCAATAAATATTTTATTAATAGTTTTTTGTCTTTATTTTTGTTTTTTGGATTATTGGTCGTTTTCATGTATATCCGGCACAAAACAACCAAACATATCATTTTTTATACGAACACATATACTCCCTCCCTCCGTTCTAATTCAACGGTCTTTGTTAAAAAATTGTTACGTTTTATTTCATTTAGTTAAATTTTTCCAAAGCACTATTTATTCTGTTTTTCCTAAATATACCTTTAGTCATTAAGAGATGAGAGAATGAAAAAAAAAACATTTGGTTATATTGTCATTTTGGGTTAGAGTTGAAATATTATTCATCTCCTTAATTTGTGTGTTTTTGACAACTGTTGTTGAAATTCATAGAAATAGAAATTACCACCCGAAATAAAAACAGGAATTTTCATTAATCAGAAAGTAATCAAGTTAAGTGACATAATGTTGATGGAGTATTTATAGATGATACTCCATCCAACGATTACAAACTGTTGTAATTTGTTAAGGTGGTTACAATAGAAAAGGAATATAAGAAAACTATATTTAGATGTATCATACTAGCTTTTCTCAGCTGGTCTTCTCATATGAAATGGTCTACTCAGCTGATCACCTCATATGTTCTCAGCTGATTACTTCTGATTGGTTTATCTCAGCTGTAATGTCTTCTGATCTGACTATATCATCTCCGTTGAATGATTTCCAGCACGCGTTTCAGATCTTGCTTGTACACAACACTCCTTCATCCACTTATATATGTGAACACTTATACGTCTCAATTACATGATATATTTACCACAACTTTTTCCCGTATATTGAGCTTATTGGTATAATTTATATCCGGATTTCCGAGATTTTTGAGTTATTTATATATTAGTGGCTCTTCGTGCCGATTTTGAAAATAACTAACTTTTGGGTATTTACTAGTCTATCACAGGTATGTGGAAGATGGAAGTTAACAGAATTGATTCGAATCCATTACACCAGATTCTAATTTAATCAATACTCGTTGTAGTACATCAGCAACATATTTGTCTATTAGATTGTATATAGCTGATCTATTAAAACAATCTAACTAACTAGACACTAGGCAGACTTACGGACTTGCACCTAACACAAATTTGTAAAGTCAAAACTACCCTTCCACTATCTAGAAATTATCTAAAATCCCCCTCAAACTAAGTGTGAGGGAATCAAATTTAGTTTGCTCCTGAATGTCTGAAACTGTTCAGTTGGCAGGGCTTTGGTGAACAGATATCCTACTTAGGACTTTAAAGGATTATAGCAGACTCTCAGCTTTTAAGAATTTTATCCCTTATGAAGTGTCCATCAAATTCAATATGTTTAATTTTTGCATGGTAGACATGATTCCGAGAAAATGAGACTGCTCCAAGACTGTCACACCAGGCAATAGGAGAGGTGGACTGTTTGATCTTCATTTCTTGCAACAATTGTGTAAGCCAGGTTATCTCAGGTGCGAGGTTGGCAAGAGACGTGTACTCAGATTTTGTACTAGACCTTTCCACAACTGACTACTTCTTAGAAGCCCAAGAAACCAAAGAAAATCCAACTAAGACACAATAACATGTTACAGACTTCATGTCTGTTGGATAACATGCCCAATCAACATCTAAAAACCCCAGCAGATTCAAAAAATCCTTAGCATGAGAGAAAAGAGCATACTCAATGGTTCTTTTCACATACCTCAACTATTTCTTATGCCATCCAGTGATCCACAGTAGGACTATGCATAAACTGACTCAAATAATTCATTGCATAGGCTAGAGCAAGTCTTGTAGAAGTCAGGAACTGAAGGCCTCCCAGTGCCCTTGTGTAAAGAGTGGGATTCAACATAGGTGCATCTTGATTGGGAGCCAAATGATAACAAACAGTGATGTGTGTTTTGCTTAGTTTGAGATTCTCTAGATTGAGTCTCTTCAACACCTGGGGAGCATATGGCTATTGTGATAGCAGCATCCCTAAGGTGTTTCTCCTTGCCTGCATGCCCAGAAAGTGTGCAACAGGTCCTAGATCCTTCAAAGCAAACTTTGAGTGCAACTGATCAATAAACTTTTGAATGAGATTGGCACTACTCCATGTGACAAGAATATCATCTACATAAATCAATACATACAATATGTGAGTGGCAATCTGTAGGACAATCAGAGAAATGTCAGCTCTGGACTACTGAAAGCCCATTCCAACATATGAGTTCTTAGAGCTACAAATCAGACCCAAGGTGATTGTTTAAGGTTATACAAGGCTTTGTTGAGTCTGCACAAAAAGTGAGGTTTTCTTGGATCAACAAAGCCTCACTAATGGGCCCATTCAGAAAAGAATATTAATATCCACTTGCCTTACACTTAAATTCAGATCGACTGGCACTACCATCACCATTATAATGGTTTAGGATTTGGCTATTGGACTGAATGTGTCTGTAAAATCCACTATGTTTGATGGAATTATTTGGCCACTAGTCTAGCTTTGTATTTCAACATTGTGCCATCAGGGTTGGCTTTCAATTTGAAGGTCCATCTATTCCCCACAATCCTCTGCCCTGTCATTGGAGGAACTAAGTCCCATGTCTTGTTTTTCAGTAAAGCTTCAAACTCCTCCATCATAGCCTTCTTCTGCTCAGACTTTGTGAAGGCATTTGATACTCTAACATGCTAAAAAATGTGAGCTGGTATGTTGGATCAAGTTAAGGAAGAATGATAGACATTTGGTTTGAATACACAAACTTTTATATCTTGTTTGCATATGATGTCCGGTAGGATTATGTGTTGCGGAAGGAGGTTCGGGACTAAGAAAAGAGCTCTCAGAAAGAGGAGACTCACTAAAGGAAGAATAGGGGCTTCCTAGATGAATGCTAATGCTCAAGGGTGAAACGGGTTTGACTTGAGATGAGGATTCTTGGGTAGCAGGATGTGTTGACTAAGGAGCAGAGGGAGACTGAGGTGATATTTCCTCTAACTGAGGGGACACATTGATAACAAAATGAGATGTGTGAATAGGCTCAAATTGTGAGAATAAGAAAGGCAAATTGATTCTAGTATAGTATCTTAGATCAGTGTGAACATATCTGTGAGATCTGGAAGGGAATCTGACTCTCATTAAAAACCACATCTCTTGTGATATATATTCTTCCAGAATTGTCGAGACACTTATATCCTTATGTGCTAAGGGCTAAGAACCAAGTTAACACATTTTGTTGAGTGATATCCAAATTTAGGATATGAATAAGGTCTTAGGTTGAGGAAACATGCACACCCAAACACTCTATATTTACTATAGTCAGGAGCAGTGTCAGAAATAATTTGAGATGGAGGTAAGTTATCAAGAACAAGGGTAGGTAAGTCATTTATAATTTGAACAACTTGTTGAAAGCTACTCCACCAAACATGGACGGAACAAGGAATTGATGGCCGGGTGGGCTAATGGACTATCTTTTATTGGTTGGGTGGGCTGTATTAAGATAACTAACTGTGTTGGACTGAATTATATAAGGTTTATGATGTACCGAAAATAAAAAAATAGGTGGGCTGTGTTCACCCTATCCACCTCCTTGGTTCCGTCCCTGCCACCAAAACATTAGGGGCATTGAAGCTTGTGCCAATAGGGTCAAACCCATCTTTACAACGTGTCTATGTTTTCTTTCAACTCTTCCCTGTTGACCATCTGCATAAGGACAATAATGTCTACATGTGATACCATTTTATCTTAACATTGGTGCAAATCTCTTATAATCACCCAAATCAGATTGAACGCTTTTGATAGTAGTATTAAACTGAGTTTCAACTAGTTTTTTGAATGTCATGAAAGAAGACAAGGGTTCAGATTTATGTTTTAAAGGAATAGTGAGACATTGACGTAGAATAAGGTGAAGAGTGCAATTTCCCAAATTGGAAAGCATCACAAAGCACAAGATTATTTGTTACAAAAATACTATTAGTACTAGCAACAGAATTCAAGAATTTAGTGGAAGGATGACATAGTCTCTTGTTCCAGACACTCATGTCTTTTTCAATATTCAAGGCACTGGCCAGGGAACTAAAGTGAGACCGCTTGGCCAGGTAGAATTTTTTGGAGTGAAGGGAGATCAGGCTGACAGAGGGACTGAAGTAACCTTTGAAGTTGACTCCTCTAGTTATAGGAATCTGGTATAGTCTATGCTTAGGAACTTCTATCTGCAGAGGTTTCCTTGTTTTCTAGTCCTTAACATAACAATATTTATCATCAAACTCATCAGTGATATGATAATCATTAGTTAATTGAGACACACTAACAAGATTTTATGTCATATAGGGAACATGCATGGAGTTTTTTAAGTGAAGTTGTGTGTTGGTTTGTGCGGGAAGAATACATATACTGTTGGTCTCTTGTAAATGCTTGTGACAAGTTTAGGGGGGGGGGGTGAATAAACTTGTCCTCTAAAACTTTTTCTTTCTTTAAGTAAACTGATACTTTAAAGATTATAGAGTTAAGTTAACTGAGCTGAGAAAATGTCTGACTGGCTTTTTCTACAATCGTGTTAAATGCAACGGAATATATTAATTAGCTTTAGCTGTGTTGTTCTTGTTGAAATATGCTGAACTGAGTTTTGGTGAAACTCAGTTTTGTGCTAGGTGCGAGTTCAATCAGTTTGTATGCAAGAGTTCGATTGCTGGATAAGATAAAAACTGTAAAGTAAATAAACTGAATAAAGTAAATTTACTGAAAGAAAATGCAGAAATAAAAACACAGTTTTATAGTGGTTCCAGGTGGTGTAATCCTGTCAGTCCACTCTTCCACTGTGATGTAGGAGGAAAATTTCCACTAGTCTTCTTGAGGTTACAACGGTTACAAAAAGCCGTAGTTGATTGTCACTGATTAATCCTAGCTTCACAATCTAAACACTTGAAAAATAGGTAGGATTGCTGCTCTCCAAATGCTTCACTAGTCCTGGAAGGGTATGAATTGCCTCTGCACTAGCTCCACCACGAATACAATCTTCCTGACTGCAAACAACTGTCCTTGACACCCTAGACCGGATGCTTCACAGTCCAAACCTTTGTTAAAAACAAAGTTGGGTTTGAATCAAGTAAGTGATTTCGACTAGTTGAATCTTCAAGTGTTGGTTCTTGATTGATCTTGTATGATTGAACACTTTGAAGATTTTCTGGATTGTAAGTTGTAAGCTCAAATGATAGCAAGATGAATACATGTTCTTTACAATAACTTGATAGCTCGAATGTTACTTGTGTTTGATCTTTGTAGCTAAGTCCTCTATTTATTGGGTGAAATCCAACGGTCAAATTTTGGAATTCCTTAACGTTCGAATTGGATTCCTTAGAATATTGATTAGCGTGCAATGCACAACTACTAGCAATAGGACTAGGTCTATCATAGCAGAGTACTGACGAGTTATGGTCGAATCCCACAGAGACTTGTAAGATATGTTTAATTTATATTGAGTGTCCTAAGAACGGTCTACGACCAACTCTGATGCATGGACATAAACTATGGTGCCAATAAACACACAAGATTATGCAATTTCAACAGAAGCACACAAAAATTTCTAATGTATTAGTCTAATTATGAGTGATTAGTTATTCCCCCCAATATATGAACTGATCTGCCCCGTGGTGAATTTTAGATCTTTAACAGCCACGGGTGCTAATCCCTATTGTTACGCTACTTCCATTGAAACGACAGTAGGTGCCTATGTGCAATTAACCTCCTTCGATGGTTTTATTAATTCACATGCAATAAGAATTTGGACTAGCCGGCTCAAGACCAAAGACCTCCGTAAGCAGCTATTGTGGATTGACTACCACGTTCCTAAGGATCGATCAAGACTATGTCCGAACTAACACTTCACTTTATCATCCTTCATGTTAATTTACGATGACATGCAAATAGTTGATTATGCTACAAACATGTAAATTAAATATGTCGATTAGACGTAGCTGGCGCCAATTATCATGAATAAGGATTTACTAGGTATTCAGATCTAGCGATAAAGACCGTCGTAGATCTTGAGAACACAATCACTACTTCATGATTTCTTCACCAATGATTCAAATAATATATATATATATATATATATATATATATATATATATATATATATATATATATATATATATATATATATATAAACTAACTACTACATAATCAAAACTAATAATAACAATCAAAACATACTAACCACACAAGAACAACGACATATCTACAACTAGAGAATGCCAGAAAATCATACCCTCAATGATGAGCGCAGATCTTCCTCAAATCTCTCCCTAAGAGGCGGATCCGTGACTAGAACTCATAAAGAAAATAAATAAGGAACTTTTATTGCATAGAACTTGTAATATTTTTGGTACTCTGAAAACTGAGGCTGATGCCTCTTATTTATAGTCAAAATCTGACTTAGTTAACACTAAAAACTACCCCTCGTCAAAGAAAATACGTTCCAGAAGGTTCTAGGTGCTCGATGTGTCGGTTGCGGCTCACGGTATATCGTGGTCATTTTCATACTTTTTCTTCTGCCGACTTAACTTGGAAGGTTCTGGAATACCCTAGGTCCGATCCTTTCATCAGCCCACTTCATAATACGTCCTCAACTCGTGGCCCACCTTTCATAATCTAAAAATAATCCAATAAAACATGAAATAATACCAATTCCGGAAATAATAAAGATAAATACCAAATACTCGTCCCGTGAACCTAACATATCGCATTCAATGCAAATGGTTCACATTTAAAGGCCAAAACAACTTTTTTTTAGCTCATAGTGGGTAGAATGTTGATGCCATAGGATATACTATTTTGACCGTCAACAACTACCCCCCACTAGCCCTTTGCTCATCCTCAATCAGAGTATCAAGGTGGAATGTACCTCCAAAAACAATCCCCACTAACCATCATATGCTCAATAAAGATGTCAGGCAGAACATATGTCATGTAACAATCCATAAGCTCCCTATTAATCATCACTCATCAATGCATCAATGTGTCGTGTGATGAATCGTTGTGATAGTGCATTCGTGAAAGGAATCAAGTTATATCAACCTCACAATCTCAACTTACATGTGCATACACCCGCTCTTCTTGCCTTCAGACTCAATTGCACAACATGAAACCTTAATCAGGCTGGGTGGACTTAGGGACTGAGTATTACTTAAAGGTCCTCGTTTGTTTTTAACTTTGTGCGAGGGTCGTGCGTCTTACGCTCTGAGTTTGCTTCCCTCATTTCCTTTAATAATATTTTTTTTTGTTTTTCTTCTTGCCAGATTTCTCTCTAATTTTTCTTTTTATTCTCACTCTCTCACAAGCCCGTTTTGTCCCGTTTTTCCTTTTGGGGCATTCAAGTTGCTTTCCTTGTCCTCCAACAATTAGTTAAAGTGTATAAATAGACAAATAACGACTCCCGGTTAAAACAACTCATCATCTGATCTCAATTGCTTCTCACTCATATTATGTGCTAAAATAATTGAATGCAGTGGTAAAAAAACAATCAATAAGTCACTACTTCATGCAGTCCGACACATGCTCATTCTTCATTCTAAATTGAATATGCAGTAGATAGCTTCAAATCATTCATGGGATCTTTTTCTACTAATTCCTTACTCAAGACGTTCAATAGGCAAGCTAAAAATAATGTAAAATTTTCAAAATTATTGCCTTTTTCAGTTTAGAATTTTCAATTTCAAGCTAAGACTGCCTATTACCCCCACTTATTATAGGGATTGTCCCCAATGACTAATAATAAAATAGAAAATAGGAAATGGACTTAGCTCTGGAATTGGCAGTCTGAGTCAAGTCCTAAATCATGGAGTGTGAATCAGCTCCTAGGTCGTACATCCTCCAAGTATCCACCTGCATTTCAAACACTTCCAAAAACATTGAGTAACATGCGCAGGACAATAAGAAAATAAGGTGGCGGTAATTGTGCATACCTACGGAATGTGCAAAAATAGTTTAAGCCACTTTATTCTGTATTGACCTAAGAAAGACGCGAAAACTTTAACAAGGGATCACATGAGAATCTCTAAGGAAAAAACCACCTACATCTCGAGTCAAATGGCAAAATATCTATGTGATGAAAAAAACCTTCTCGATTGTCATACTACTTTATTGACTCAATAAGTAAAAAACAAAATAATAACTAAGGGCTAATTTCATCAGCTCGACTGTACTAATAGGGCTCCTTCACTTGTAAATCGGGTCGTCCAACATAAAGGCTTCCAATTTGGCATCGTAATTGCGCCCCAAGTAATGCTTCTGATGTGTCCGTTTGGTGTAAATCCTCCCAGAGTGTTCATCTGTTACTTCACATGCACCTGAATTGAAGACTTTTGTGAGGACGTATGGTCCAAACCATCTAGACTTCAATTTTCCAGGAATGAATCGAAGGCGTGAATTGTACCGCAACACCTTATCTCAAACTTTGAATGTGCGGTTCTGAATTTTCTTGTAATGTTGGTGCTTCATTCTTTCCTTATAAATCTTTGCATTCTCATATGCTTGTAGTCTAAACTCTTCCAGTCGATTCAATTCTAACAATCTCTTCTCTCCGGATAAACATTCGTCCATGTTTAAGAACCGAGTAGCCCACGGAGCATGATGCTCTAGTTCAACCGGCAAATGACACGCTTTCACAAACACTATCATATACGGTGACATCCCAATGGTAGTCCTATAAGAAGTTGTATACACCCATAGAGCGTCATCTAGTTTCAAAGACAAGTCCTTCCTCGTGGGATTCAAAGTCTTCTCCAAAATATTCTTTATTTCTCTATTCGTAACTTCCACTTGTCCACTCGTTTGGGGGTGATATGCTGCTACAATCTTATGCCGCACCCCATACTTCATCATCAACTTTACAAACAACCTATTACAGAAATGACTCCCTACATCACTAATTATGGCTCTTGATACCCCAAACCTCGTCAAAATGTTTTTCTTAAGGAATCTCAGGACAACCCTGGAATCGTTTGTAGGTGAGGACACCACCTCCACCCATTTGGAAACATAGTCTTCTACTACCTGGATGTAATGATTTGATTTCGATGACGTAAAAGGTCTAACAAAATCAATTCCCCATACATCAAATAGTTCTACGTCTAAGATACTGTGCAGTGGCATCTCGTTCCGCTTCGAAGTGTTATCAGTCATTTGACAGGAATGACAGGCTCTAGTAAGCTCATAAGCAGATTTAAATATGGTCGGCCAATAAAATTCACACTGCAGTATCTTCGCTGCTGTCTTATCCGGCCCATAATGGCCTCCAACTTCCCTCGAATGGCAATAGCTCAATATGCTCGGAATCTCATCATCATGAATACATCTTCTTAGAATGTTATCAGGGCACATCTTATACAAGTATGGATAATCCCAATAGTAATGCTTCAGATATGTAATAAACTTCTTCTTGTCAATGCTAGTGAATTCCGGTGGTAAGTATCTTCCTGCAAGATAATTCACAATATTTGCAAACCAAGGGTATACCTTCCCTACTGTTGATGTGGTGTGTCTGGGTTGAGATTCAATTGGAGCTACTACTGAGATGGAAAATTTTTGTTCGTCTAGAAAAGATTCATGAATCTCAGTAGTTTGCTCTTCTTCAAACATTGTTAATCTCGACAGGTGGTCAGTGATGACACTCTAAATGGTACCAATAATTATACCTATATTCACCCCGAATTCTTCTTAAGAGAGGATAGATTGGCTTGTTATTTCTCAGAATATATGTCAAATGCTATGTGAGTGTTTGCAGGATTGTAATTCTGCATCTATGCTATTTTCCCGATATTTTGGTACTGTTTTTTTCTTGTTTTGCGTGTTTTAAAGGATGTACCAAAACTGGAGCATTGGAGAACCGATCTGGACCAAAATGAGTACATTGGGCCAAGTCATTGAAGTCCAAGAAGAAGTCTGCTGAAGAAAAGGAAGAATAGAAGGCCCGGTAACCCGAGGGTTAGGCCCGGTAAACCGGCGTCTTGTGGAACACGAAATTGATTCTGCCGCATTGTCTAAGTCGGTTAGGGTTTTAGAGAGTCTTAAGTCGGTCATTGTATCTATATAAGGCCGCAATTACATATTATTGTATAAATTTTAATAGTTCATTATCATTTATTTAATAACATTACAATCTTTATTTTGCAAAAAAGTTTTCTTGAGCTTTGGAGAGTTGTTTTTGGTTTCCTCCCATCTTCCATCATCTCTAGCTTGAGTAGATCTAGCTAGATCTCCATTGTTGAAGGTATGAAGCTTTGAACGTTCCTTTTTTGTCTTCAATGTGGTAGATCTGTT
Source organism: Gentiana macrophylla (assembly GCA_026214975.1). NCBI lineage: Eukaryota > Viridiplantae > Streptophyta > Magnoliopsida > Gentianales > Gentianaceae > Gentiana > Gentiana macrophylla. The sequence goes on along the minus strand of CM047816.1, from coordinate 64,344,742 downwards.
CGTATTTATGTGTTTTAGTTAATCTGCATGTTTAACAACCCCATAATTTACTTATTTTAATCGTACTGAGCAATGTAGATCCAAAAATTAGGAAAAGCCGCCCCCGGTAAACCGGAGGTCTATACCGCTTTTCCGAGGCATATTTTAGAAAACCTAAACTGGGATTCACTACAGCTACGTTGATCGGCAATAATAATTAAAACGAGTAATAGGTCTGGCCAATCTAGTATTCGTAATTCATAAATTAACATGAAGGACCACAAGTGAAGTGTTAATTAGGACATAGTCTTGATGGACCCTAGGAACGTGCTGGTCAATGTCGACAGCTGTCTAGGCGGGTTAGCGGCATGAGTAACGCTCAATATCGACGGTTCTAGTTCTTTATGCGTATAGGCTATTACAGACCAATTAAGGAGGGTAGCTTGTGTATATATTGTCTACTGCCATTGTCGGAGTAGATAGGAGTAGGAATTGCGCCCGTAGCTGATAAATATGATAATAATCATTAAAAGCTCACGATTAATCTTGGAAATAATGTGGGGAAGTAAACATAACGATTAACTAATCCAAGTTAGTAGATCATTGAGGAGAGGGAGAGAATGCCATGTTTCTTTTCTTTCATGTTATTGTTGGTCATTGACCGCCTCTATGTTGCTTTTTAATTAGGTTAGAATCATTTATACTTAGATGTTGCATTGTCTCTGTGGGATCGACCTTGACTCGCATTTACTATACTACGATGTACCTAGTATTCTTGCTAGTAATATCGACGTTAGTGACTTACACGCGATCAAGATTTTTGGCACCTTTGCCGGGGACAATGGCCAATTTTAAATATAAACGTTTTAATTTTAATTAAGAAGTCGTTTTTATTTTAGTTTATTTTATTTTGAGTCTTGAGTCGTTCTGTATCAATCCTGCACATGTTATACTGCCAGAATTAGAAAATTCAGGGCCGGTTTCCTGAAGGTAACCTCTGAGTTACCGAGGCCTGGAAAATTGATTTCAGAACTGTCCCTGTTATTTTGTGTTATTCCCTGTTGATTTTAGTTAATAGGTCCGCAACAGTTTGGATCACACCCAACTGAAGCGGAAGTTGCTAACGTTTTCTTTGTTTTATTTTGTCTTTTTGAAGGAAGATCAGAACACTTCAGAGATTCGATCGATTAAGAGTTGAAAAAGCACAAACAAGTCAAACAATATGCCTAGAATAGTCTTGAACATCACACCGATTTCCATGTATCCTCGAACTGAAGCACGAGAGCATTATGAGACTACAAAGAAACGGTTGGAAAAAGAGGAAAAAACAATCAAGCAAGAGCCTGAAGATTACCTGAAGGGGTATAGCACATATTGCCCAGGTGAGTTTCCTTGCGAATTAATTGATATATCATCTTTGGATTATGATTCTGATGCTCCTGAAGAGGATCCTGACACGATGTTTTCGGAGCCTGAGGATTTCCTAGACTCAGACACCGTGGTGAAGTTAGGAGACCCTTGCACGTTCGGACTCCCGATTTCTGTTAATGGAATATCCGTAGGATTAGGTCTCTGCGACTCTGGCTCGAGTTGCAATATTCTACCTTTTTCCCTCTATCAAAAGATCAAACTTCCGGTCGTAATGAATCAAACCAGGACCATGACCTTCGTAGATAGAACCAGAGACATACCTACTGGTTTGCTTAAGAAATGTACAATTAAGGCTGGAGGGTTCACATATCCTATTGACTTCACGGTCATAGATGTACCCGAGGACCCTAGTGCCCCAGTTCTTTTAGGAAGACCTTTCTTAGCAACGAGCAGGGCGGTTATGGATTTTGATAACAGGGAGATTACTCTAAGATTGAATAATGATGCTGTATCTTTTAGGATCTTAGAACCCCTAGAGAATCGGCCGGAGAGTTGTAAGATGACGTATGCTTCAGGAAAGGTGGAGATCTTGGAGATTGAAGGGCATAAGCATAAAGAGGTTTTCATAGAAACCGTTGAGCAAGATTTTATGGGATTAATGCTGAGAGAAAGAGAAGAGAATGACCACGACAAGATGCTCACGGAAGGTAGTCCTTCCGTTTTACGTAGTGAACAAGTTGAGCTTAAAATGGAAAATGTGGAGTCCTTGGGTTTAAAGTCTAATTCTCGACGCAAAGGCAGACCTAGCACGCAAAAACAAAAGGGAAAGTCATGCTAGGAAGAGAGCTCAAAAAGTTTCTTTAAAAGTGCAAACCGCTGGAGCGAAAGTTTGGCGAGTTAAAGCTCCAACCCTTGATTGATCGGAGATCTGAAGAAAGTTGAGCAGGCGACTATAATCTCAGAACTATTTCTTCAAACGCTTAGGTAGTTTAGGATTGAATAAAAGTAGCCAGATGAAGGGACGATCTTTTTTTTTCATCCTACCACAAATTTAGGCTTGAAACCAAATGGTTGTGGAAAGTTTTTTTTTACATCGTTGCGGATTCTAGTGAAGTAGGTTAGGTTTTGAATCGAAAATAACAATTGAAGAATAAAAAGGTAGTCAATTTGAGGTCACAATTGATCGGACAGGTTGAGTAAGAAGTGCAGCAAAGGCAGATAAAAAATATGGGGAAAAGATACCCCGGTATCTCGAGATTAACCTCCGGGTTACCGAGGTTGAATTTTCAGATTTCTGAACGTCAGTCCATAAAGATAAATTTTTAGAGACACGGAGGACACACGCTGCACCAGATACGGTCAGTCAGCAGAAACCGAACCATTTTCCCCTCTTTTCAAAATTTTCATCCTTTCCCACACTCCACCTCAATCCCATTAGTCACCTCCTCAAATCCCTCACCCTAAAAACTTATCTACCCATAATCCCACTAAAACCATCCACATTCTTCCGAGTTAAACCACCCCATCATCACCATAATCATCATTCTTATCATTTTCATCTCTTTCACTCACCAAACTTCTTCTATTTCTTCCTTCTTTATATATTTCGGCCACCATCACCACCATTATCACCACCATAACCAAACTATTTCCTTCCATTTTCAAAACCTTAATCACCCATTTTCCAACCCTGTTGTTGTTCTGTGGTGATGCTGCAATGGTGAAGTGCCCAAAATTCTTCATCTTTCATCATCAAGAGCACATCCTCAGAAGAAATCCAGAAAAATTCAGGCCGGTAAACCGTACCCTACCTCCGGTTTACTGAGGGTTGTTTTCCAAAAACAGCTTCTATTTCAGGTTCTGTACTTATTCAGAATGGTTCCTAAGCGTCAATGGTCAGCTGTTCATCCCAGTGGATATCAGACAGTGTATGGAGATGCCAATCCGTTGATAGACGGGGTTACGCAATTCCATTCTTTAGCTATTTACGAGTCGTTCCGAGGCCATTAGAACGTAAGGCCAGTGGCTCGAAAACAAGGGGTAGATTTGGATGACTGCGGCTCGATATTTCTGGAGGCCCTACAAGCACAAGATTTATTGGACATGGCTGAGGCACCGACAAGGGTCAACGCCACGGTGGTAAGGGAATTCTATGCATACGTTTCGCATAACCCCGGAGCCACATTTGCTATGGTTCGTGGTATCAAGGTTGACTTCTCTATTGAGCGGATCAACGCTCATTTTGGGGTTAGAAATCCACCGGTGGGCCTGGATGAGTACACATCCTCAAGCAATATTGATGATCTCGAGAGGATAGATATGGTTGCTGAGTTCTTAGGGGTGCAATGGAAGCGCAATCCTGCTGGAGCCCCCACCATCTTCCTAGAAAATGAGCTATCTTGGGACCGGAAGATGGTCAAGCGATTTGTTTGTGCTTGCCTTCTTCCGAATAAGCACACGGTCTTTGTCACCACTTCGAGGGCAGAGTTGATATTCTATCTTGAGACGGGTGCCCCAATCAACATCGGTCTTTTGATGCATAGCCGTATTCATGAGCTTGCCGCCACTTCTGAGCGAGAGCTGCTACCATATGGACCGATGATTGATATGTTTGCTCTAGAGGCCGAGGTGAAGATGCGTGTTAGCGATGATTGGGAAGATCCTGAGCCACAGGTCAGTTCACTGTCAGTTTCGAGAGTACAGAGACGGGTTAGAGCAGAGAGGGAGTGTACTTCAGTGCATGGAGCACCGAGAACTCCGAGAGCCTTGTTTGAGGAGCACTCGCGAGAAATTGCGAGTCTACATAGAAAGATGTATCAGATTATTGACTTTTTCAGAGTTCCGCCTGCTACCCCGACACCTAGGCCCTGGTCATAGATCATCCTTTTCCACTGCCGCCGCCTCGAGTTCTGCACCACCTCCCGGTTTTGAGCCAAGAGACGACTAAGAGGGTTATTCTGATGATGACTAGCTTTTATTTCTTTTTATTGTTGTTTTCCATTTTCTTGTTATTCTTTTTCTTTTCCTACTTAGTTGATGTAGCATAATAATTTTAATATAATGATTTTGTCGGCTTAATTTGTTTTGGAGTTATGTTATTTTCTCTTTTACTACCGTATTTTTGTTATGTAGTTTGTTGTCACCACTATTCTTCATGGTTTGTTTGAGATATTTAGTGCAAATTCTTCAAGGATTCTTTACATGATCTCGATGATTTATACGACGACCCGTTTCTTCTTTGGTTCCGCCCTTAACCGAAGCTAAGTTCCTTTTCATTTTTCATTTTCTCATCTTACACATTGGGGACAATGTTTCGATTAACCGGGGGGTAGAGGAACGTCACTTAGCTTTTTAGCATTATATTCCATGAATTGCGTGATTGTCTTGATTCTCTTTGATGCACGATTCACCACTTAGACTTTGATTCCTTTCGACAGAATTTCGAAAAATTATGATATTTTTTGATCCTTTTGAGTTAATTGACTTCATCTTTGTTTTACTTTGCACGAGTCAGAGAAAGTGTCCACTTCTGAAGTAGTGGCGTATTAAGCGTATATTCTATTATGAGCCACCAATTTAAGCACGTATAACTCACTTCCCTTGGTATGTAGTCGATAACATATTGCTTTGACTAGAGTTGACCCTGGCTTCATCATGAATCATGTTCCACCAATGCTTAGAAAGGCAATGGAATTTTAGATTCGGTAGTTTATCATGAGTAGGGCCGTGAGGATAGTTAAATCAATGAGAGTTTACCCACCAAGAAATAGAAGTGCATTGAAATATATACATTTAATCTCTTTGGCAATATCTTAGTCGATGGAGCGTAAGACGCACGACTTTTGCATAGACCGATAAACGTGAGCCTAAAAGTAATATATGCTCGGTTCTCGATCCATCTTGCCAGCTCAATTAATTAAAAAATACATGTTCAAGACTAGTTAGTTCGACTACGGGTTGACGTAATGTGAAATTGTCTACATTTCTAAGCAGTTGTGAAAGTTATTGCACACACACATTGGCTCATTACTTGAATAGTGTTTAATGTGTTACTGATGAATATGAGTGACATGATCATGATCTTGGCTTAGTGGGGCATAGTTGTTTTTAATTAACTTGTACATTGATCAGAGTGTTGTTTTCTTTTCACCCTTTTGCTCGGGATGATCAAAAACTAAGTGGGGGGTAGTTGATGACACTCTAAATGGTACCAATAATTATACCTATATTCACCCCAAATTCTGCTCAAGAGAGGATATACAGGCTCGTTATTGTTTAGAATATATGTCAAATGCTATGTGAGTGTTTCCAAGATAGTAATTCTGCATCTATGCTATTTTCCTGATGTTTTGGTATTGTTTTGTCTCATTTTGCATGTTTTATAGGATGTACCAAAACTAGAGCATTGGAGAACGGATCTGGACCAAAAGGAGTACATTGGGCCAAGTGATTGAAGTCCAAAAAGAAGTCTGCTGAAGAAAAGGAAGAATAGAAGACCCGGTAACCCAAGGGTTAGGCCCGGTAAACCGGCGTCTTGTGGAACACTAAATTGATTCTGCCGTATTGTCTAAGTCGGTTAGGGTTTTAGAGAGTCTTAAGTCGGTCATTGTATCTATATAAGGCCGCAATTACAGATTATTGTATACGTTTTCTTAGTTCATTATCAATTCTTTAATTACATTACAATATTTATTATGCAATAAAGTTTTCTTGAGCTTTGGAGAGTTGTTTTTGGTTTCCTCCCTTCTTCCATCATCTCTAGCTTGAGTAGATCGAGCTAGATCTCCATTGTTGAAGGTATGAAGTTTTGAACGTTCCTTTTTGTCTTCAATATGGTAGATCTGTTCGTATTTATGTGTTTTAGTTAATCTGCATGTTTAACAACCCCATAATTTACTTATTATAATCGTACTGAGCAATGTAGATCCAGAAATTAGGAAAAGCCGCCCCCGGTAAACCGGCGGTCTATTCCGGTTTACCGAGGTATATTTTAGAAAACCTAAACTGGGATTCACTATAGCTACGTTGATCGGCAGTAATAATTCAAGTAATAGGTTTGGCCAATCTAGTATTCGTAATTCAAAAATTAACACGAAGGACCACAATTGAAGTGTTAATTAGGACATAGTCTTGATGGACCCTAGGAACGTGCTGGTCAATGTCGACAGCTGAGCTTTCTAGGCGGGTTAGCGGTATGAGGTAACGTTTAATATCGACAGTTCTAGTTCTTTATGCGCATGGGCTATTACAGATCAATTAAGTAGGGTAGCTTGCGTATATATTGTCTACTGCCATTGTTGGAGTAGATAGGAGTATGAATCGCACCCGTAGCTGATAAATATGATAATAATCATTAAAAGCTCGCGATTAATCTAAGGAAATTATGTGGGGAAGTAAACATAACGATTAACTAATCCAAGTTAGTAGATCGGTGAGGAGAGGCAGAGAATACCATGTTTGTTTTCTTTCATGTTATTGTTGGTCAATGACCGCCTCTATGTTGTTTTTTTAAATAGGGTAGAATCGTTTATACTTATAAGTTGTATTGTCTCTGTGGGATCGAACTTGACTCGTATTTACTATACTATAATGTATCTAGTATTCTTGCTAGTAATATCGACGTTAGTGACTTACACACGATCAATCAGCCACTTGGTTCTCAGACCCTTTTTATCTTTGATCTCAACCTCAAACTCTTATAAGAGTAGAATCCATCTCAACAGTCTCGGCTTGGAGTCTTGCTTGGTCATAAGATACTTCCAAGCTGCGGTCAGTGAAACCATGACTGTAGACCCTACAAGATAAGATCTAAAATTGTCAAATATGAATATCACAGCTAAAAGTTCTTTCTTAGTAGTTGCGTAGTTCCTCTGGGCGGTATTGAGGGTACGACTGGCATAATAAATCGGCTTAAATATGTTGTCCTCTCTTTGTGCTAGGGCTGCTCCAACTGTCGTATCACTTGCATCACACATCAGCTCAAAAGGTTTATTCCAATCTGGTGCTACCAGAATTGGGGCGGTATAAACAATTGCTTCAATGTGTTGAATGCCTCCTTGCATTCCTCTCCAAAGACAAAAGGCACATCTTTCGCTAGCAATTCTGTTAACGGTCTAGAGATATTGGAAAATTTCTTGATAAACCTTCTATTGAATCTTATGTGGCCAAGAAAGGCTCGCAATGTCTTTAACTTTGTTGAAGGTGGTAACTTCTTTATGACCTCGATCTTCACCTTGTCCACTTCCATTCCTTTCTTTGAAATCTTGTGACCTAACACAATTCCTTCAGTAACCATTAAATGGCAATTTCCCCAATTAAGCACGAGGTTGGTCTCTTCACATCTTTTAAGCACTTTACTCAAGTTGTCCAAGCATTCATCATAGCTATCTCCAAAAATTGAGAAATCATCCACAATAATTTCCAGAAAATCTTCCACCATGTCAGCAAACAAAGACATCATGCACTTCTGGAATGTGGCCGGCGAATTACATAATCATAAGGGCATGCGATTATAGGCAAATGTTCCATAGGGACATGTGAACGTGGTTTTCTCACATTCTTCAGGGGCAATGTGTATATGGTAGTTACCAAAATACCAATCTAGAAAACAGTAAAAAGCATGACCGCTCAATCTCTCCAAAATTTGGTCGACAGAGGGTAGGGGAAAGTGATCTTTTCGAGTCGCATCGTTTAGTTTCCTAAAATCAATGCAGACTCGATGTCCAGTAATCAATCTGATAGGGATCAACTCATCAAATTCATTTGGTTGGACAATGAATCCTCTTTTCTTGGGCACCACATGAATCGGACTTCCCCATTCACTGTCAACTGTCGGGAAAATGATTCCCATTTCTAGCATCTTGATTATTTCATCCTTAACAACGTCTTTCAACTAAGGCGTCAACCTTCTTTAAGGTTGAGCTTATTCTTTTATTTCCTGGGTCTATAGAAATCTTCTGCATACAAATAGAGGGACTTATTCTTCAAATATCCGCAATGGTCCACCCGAATGCTCCCTTATGCCCCCTTAGTACTCTTAATAGCTTCTCCTCCTCTAAAGGTGATAGTGATGCTGATATAATCAGGGAGAGAGTATCATCTTGTAAGTATACGTACTTCAGGTGAGAGGGCAAAGGTTTAAGTGTTAAATTTTTCGGTGGCTCCTCCAATGATGACTTTAGTATTTTTGCCAGTCAATTGTATATCAATGAATTTGTGCTATGAAGGTCTATGAATTGGTCCTCCTATATCCACAGATGATACATGTTTTACTTTTTGCACACGACCTACACTACACCCATGCCAAATTTTCTCCTCACTTTCCTCTTCTTCTTCTTCTTTTAACAACAAAGTCTCAGCTACTTCAGGATCTACTGCCAATTGCTGTTGTAACCTTAACACAAGCTCATCAAAGTCATCAAGCATATAACATGCCTCTCTTTCATCCTTGGTGTACCCCATCCTCTTCAACACATTGAAGACCACACTGTCATCATTCACTCTTAAAATTAATTCTCCTTTATAGGCATTTATCAATGTCCTACTAGTCGATAGGAAAGGTCTTCCTAGGATCAGTGGAACATCACTATTATTTTCCATGTCCAGCACGACAAAATCCACAGGGAAAACAAACTTATACTACAACAAAATAGGCCTTTGGCGACATTTTATTCACGACATTTTGATAAGTGATGTACATTTGCCGGCGTAAGTTATTAATTGCCATGAAATTACGTCATTTTTGCGACCTATTATTTTATGCTGCAAATTGTCGACAATTAACCGACATTCATTGTTTATGTCACAAATGCATGGCATTTTTTGTGGCAGTTTAATTTTATGTCGTATATAGTACGTCACTCTTTCGACGCTCTGTAAATATATCGAAAATTTTGTGGTAATATTATGACATATAGAACCCAATGCCACAAAATACACGACATTTCTCAAATCACCATTTTTTATGCATTGAAAAAACGACACTAACTATGATGTTTTTGTATTTTACAATAAAATATAAAGCGTTTTCATTACATTATATCAAATTGTGCTACATAATTAAAAAAATAATACGTACCTTATCATGGTATTTCATTAAATATTCAAACAAAACGCACACATACATATTTGATTTAATTACTTTTCAAGCATCTCCAATAAGGACAACACAAAAGGTTTTTAACCTTTTATAAAGCTTTGATGCCATTGGAGAGAGGCATGAGTAGGAGAGATAATAATAAACAAAAGCTTTAAGAATTTAAAACGGTTCAAAACCTCGTACTTCAGATTTCTCTTGTTTTTTAAGGTTTGTGTGTAGTAAGAAATACACATTTGTGTAGTGAAGAAAGTTAATTTGTAGTGGTTTAATGATAAAATTTTTTTAACAGGTTTTGTGTCGTAGAGAAAATGTTTATAGAAAGCGATTAATAATTGAAGATCTGGCACAATCATCGACTTCTTTTTAAGTGCGATCATCGACTTTTAAATGCTCGATAATTGTGGATGCTCTTAACATAGATGACCGTTGGATGTCATATGGGTGACGTGGCGTCCGACAAAAAAAATCGTCTGTCTAGCTATTTATTTATTTTGGACGTTTTCTAAAGAAGAAAAAAATGTGTGGAGTTCAAATAATAATAATAATAATAATAATAATAATAATAATAATAATAATAATAATAATAATAATAATAATAATAATAATAATAATAATAAGTATTATTATAATAAAAATAATCATAATAATCTTTATATCACTATTTTTTGAGGGATTATTATTTTAATTATTATTATTATTATTCTTAAATTTGAAAGGAATAATTTTTTTTAGGGGATAGGAATTTGTTTATCTTCTTGAAATAATCATGTTTAGCGAGTTTAAATGTCTTTTCTACTGCGTTAACATTGTAATTTAACATTTTAAATATAATGAAATCTATATATTGTAATAAACAAAAATATTGAAATATATTTTTGGGTATTTTTCTAATCTCTTAGCACACGTATTCTTGTTCACTTCTAATCTTAAAATTTTCATACTTATTTATTCTTTTTCACTTTTATTTTTGCTAGAATTTGGGTCTTGAAAACACTTAATTTCACACTCAAATTAAGTCAGGATAGTCAATCGTATTATGACTAATATTGGATTAGAATAATATCTGGTTTGTGAAAAAATGCTCATTGTTTTCTGTTTGGTCTGTATACATATCTTTATTTTATTTACCATACTAAAAGTTTTTTTCTAGTATAGAAACTAGTTTTTTTTTTTTTTTAATTGGTGTTTTGTATTTCTCCATTTGCGCAATTGCATTTAACTAAATTAGATACATCAATACTTTATGAAGATAATTGTGATTTATTATTATTTTGGACGTCCCACCCAAATATTGGCACGTACCAAAAATCTATTTTAAATTGGTCCTTATCCATTATCTAATTTTATAGATGGCATTTTTTTAAGAGCTTGTATTCCACGTCAATTTTTGACATTAACATTGTTATGACACCAAACAGCAGGCTGCAAATTCATCTTGGCACCACATGTTTAGAGATTTTTATTATACTTTATTTGTACTACACTAATCACTTTTATTTTATAACACTATAACATTGTAACATGATTACATTATAATAAATTTTATGTTTTGTAATTTAAAATACCAATATTATTGTACAATAATAACTTTATCCCGTTACCCCTCAACACCCATATATATTATGTATGCGATCTGTAGAGCACTTATATGATATATCATTTACGTCCCTTAAAAATGTTCACTTTTTAATAATAACAAAAAATAAAATTTTAGAAACAAATACATAATAAAAATTGTCACATTAAAAAGTGTCATATTAGAAAACCACTTTACCGTGACCGAACTGTCGGTTCATGAACCGACAGTTAATGAACCGATGAGTCACCAATCAAATTCGTCAAACCAGCGGTTCAGTCGATTTTTTAGTATAGTTGATGTTTATATCACGAAAATATAGATATGACATTACAATAAATCTTTAACCCATTTATCAATTTTATCCCTCTATAATTCAAAGTTTTATAATTCGATGATTAATTATCAAATTGATGTGGACTGATTCCAATTCGATTATAAACACCAAATTGATCTTACTTCAAGTTCAGCTTGGTTAATTATTTATAAGAGAAACTACTTTTTAAGTGTGTGAAAAAAGCATATAAGTTGACCAAAGACTTGAGCCTTGGTCTCAACTTTTACCAAACCGTCGGTTAATGGACTAGTTGTTCACAAACCGGTGGGTCACCAACCTAAACCGTAAAACCGGTAGTTTAGTTTATTTTTTAGTATAATTAATGTTTATATCATGAAAATACAGTAACGACATTACAATTCCTTTACCCCTTATAACTTTTAACCTTCTATAATCTATACTATAATTCGATGATAAAATAACTAGTTGATGTTGATTGGAGTTCAATTTGATCATAAACACCAACTTCATATTATTTCAAGTTCAATTGAATCAATTATTATAAGAGAACTTTTTTTTGAAGTGTGAACAAATATTAGCTGCCAATGACCTAAACCTTAGTCTGAACCGTGTCGAACTGTCGGTTCATGGATTGACTATTCACGAACCGGTGGGTCACCGACCATAACTGTCAAACTGGCGGTACTGATGATTTTGAGTAGTGTATGTTTATATCAATAAAAGACATATATGGCATTACAATAATCCTTTTACCCATTATCCTTTGTAACCCTTATAATCCGTACTGGAATCCGATGACCAAATACCAAAGCGATGTTGATTATAGTTCAATTCAATTGAAAACACCAAATTGATAATATTTGATCGTAACGCACCAAGACCCCGGGCCTGGTTGCGCTAAATGTGTCATAAATGGTCCGGTCAAATTCTTACACCGCTGTCCTCGTTTGATCTAAAAGGGCTAACCCGAGTTGACAAGACCTTTATGTCTCACACTTATATTGAGGCGAGCAGGACATTACTTTACTGATGTAGGACTTTACATTATCCACCTTATAAGGGACTGCTGTCCTCGCCATGACGGCCAAGACTTGTCCCAGTTCGTCCCTACCAGAGGATTTCTAGAGGTGGACCCCACTGACATACAACAAAGTGTGGCACTTAGGTCCATCTGATAGTCGTCTCTGAATACCATTCTTTAACGCCCCCAGACCAGGCCTGGTTGCGCTAAATGAGTCATAAATGGTCTGGTCAACTGCTTAGACCGCCATCCTCGCTTGGTCTAAAAGTGCTAACCCGAGTTGACAAGACATTTACATCTCACACTTATATGGGTGAGCATGACTTTACTTTACTTTACTACGGAGATCACTCGCCCTCTACCAGCTCCGTAGTACATCCTTGCATAAGTAACGTTTGTCACATCAATATCAAAGAACACTACGCACAGTGAACAACTGCACCACAACATGGAAGCACCTCAAGGGCACGGACAATACCGTGCGGGAGTTACACGAGTCCCTTGGCATCAAACCAAGTAGAGAGGTGTAATAGTCCCATGCTAAGAAGAATAGACGTGTCTCACCAATGAGAAAGACGATTTAGTAACCTGAGTCTGTCGTTTTGCCTTCTGCTTGTTCTATGATGTTTGCTTACGTAAGACTTACATGTATAATTTGATTAAATTTTCATTTTATGCATGCTGGGTGTTCTTTTCCGGATAAGAACTTGGTATCCGGGACAGGGGCGTCACATTGATGTTCAATTTCATTAATTAATTATAATAGAAAGAATATTTCTAAGTGTGTGAAAAAAAAATTAGTTGACTAATTACCTGAAACATGATCTGAATTGTATTGAATCGCGACTGAACCGTCAGTTTATGAATTGGCTATTCATTAACCGGTGGGTCACCAACCAAAACAATAAAACTGGCATTTTAGTCGATTTTTTAGAATCGTTGATGTATATATAGATTACAATAATTGGATGACCGAATATCAACATGATATTAATTGAAGTTGAATTCGATTACGAACATAAAAAATGATATCATTTAAAGTTTGATTCGATTAATTATTTATAAAATAAACAAATTTTTAAGTGTGTGAAATAATAGAATATTTATTGCCTAATGACATGATCGCGATCTGCACTGTGGCTGAACCATCAGTTCATTAACCCACGATTCATGAACCGGTGGGTCACCAATGAAGTGTGAAGTAATATAATTTATAAAAATTTTAGTAAATAACTCATGCTTTATTGTTAAATAAATACAGTATTTGAATCTGAAATGAATATGCTGAATAAAAAAAAATGTTGTTTAAAAAAAATTGCAGACGTCCATTTTCTTCCGAGTAAAAAAATGTTGTTTAATAATACTCAAATTCATGTAGTACATATATGAACTTTCCTTGTACGTACGAAATTTCCGGTGTCTCTCACAAATGTAGATTGCAGAGGGGTTTTAAGGATAAAACGGTTTTGGGTTGACTTTTTTATTGAATTACCATCTATCCCAAAAGCTTAAGCTGTTGGGTTGATAGATAATTATCATTTTCTTAGATAAGTACAACTTATTGTTGGATTGAATGTTTGAATAACAATGGTTAGTTGGTATTTTGAATAATTTCATTTCGTTGTATGTTTTGATCGTATGTGGTTTACCAATATAGATGAATGTCAGGTATGAATTTTCATATGTGGATTGGCAGGATTGCCAATATAGAATGTGATGTAAGAATGCTAGTACTTCATTTGTATATTGATAAACTGACAAAAACATGGTCAATAATTCAATTACTACAAGAAAGTGCGTAAGAAAGACGGTTAATATTTTTTCGAAAAACATACCACGTTTCAAAAAAATTCCATTCAAACAAAACCAACATTTTCAATATGTGGGCAAATAATTGTCGTGCGATTCACCGCAGTAAAAATGAGTGCTGGTAAATTACTATTTGAAAAACTTCGTAAAATGGAACAAATGACGCTATAGTGCCACAATTTGTCTCACTGCAAATGAAAATTGTCGGCAAATTAAACAGCACGCATCAATCAAAGTAGGTGTCGTTAAATTGCCACGAAGTTATGTCCGTCACATTAACCAAGTGCCAGAAAAACCGTCATAAAAAATAACCGACACATTTTGAAAGCGTCAGCAAAGTGCCACAAATAAAACATACGTCACTTTTACTATGTGCCATATAATCGCCGCAAAAGTTTCCCGGCGGAACAACAAAATGCCGCAAAACATTGCCGACGCCAGTATTGACGACACTTAAATAACCGCCGTTTTAGGTGCCGGGATTGCTTTTTACGACACTTATTTTCCATTTCCCGGCATTTATTTTGAGCCGCGAAAGGCCTATTTTGTTGCAACTTTCACCAAAACGTCCTCAACAACTCCACACGGTAGTTTCATCGACCTATCCAGCAATTGAATGGTGATGGATGTCTCATTCAATTCCTTCATGCATAACACAAGAAAAATAGAGAGCGGCATCAAATTGACACTCGCTCCTAGATCACATAATGCTTTGTTCAGGCATACTCCTCCAATGGTACAAGGTATGAGGAAGCTCCCAGGATCTTTACACTTAAGGGGTAGTTTGCGTGGAAAAAATGCTGAGCATTCCTCATTTAGGCAAATAGTCTCACGGTCTAACAACTTTCTTTTGGTAGAAACTGCTTCTTTCGGAAACTTAGCGTACTCTGGCATTCCAGCCAGGGCTTCTACCAAAGGTATATTCACTTGCAACCTCTTGATCATTTCTATGAACTTTTTATAACGAGCATCATCATGATTTGGTTTAGACTTCCTTAGGGGATAGGGTAACGATGCAGGATTAATAGTCACATTTTATGCACACTTGCCTACTTCCTGCTGCTGCTCTCCCTTCTTATCTGCTGAATCTGAAGATGCTCGATATATGATATGGCGTAGCCATCTTTGAATCGGGTCTCCCGCTGCTCTCTCGATTCTTTAGTGTTCTTACGTATTCGCTCTTTTTCATTTGCATGCGATTCTTCTCTGATAATTGGTCCAGACCATTCTTTTTTGATTTTTATCATAATGGCATTCACGTCCTTGGGGTTCTTCTCTGTATTACTGGGTAACCCTCCCGGAGGACAGGCTTGCACTTGTTCGTCAATCTGCCCTACTTGGTACGACACATTCTGCACTAAGGCTTCTTGATTGGTCAGTCTTGCATCATTTTTCTGACAATACGTTCCAAAATTTGCACTAAGCTCGCTTATGGACTTCGTCGATTAACTGACACTCTCGGTCACTGCTGAGCTCATCTTGTCCATAGCCGCTTCCCAACCACCGTACTTGTTTGATTGAGGCAGAAAACCTCCACTTTGCTTTGCTCTCTCCCTACCTTCAAGATGACTATATTTGAAACAAGGGTGATCATGAGAACTTGGGCGATATCCGCCCCTATAATGGTTTCTTTGCCTTCCCAAATAATTCACGTATTCAGTGTTGGTTGTCTCAACCCCTTGTACCTTCTCTATTTTGGTGATGCGATCTTGCATGCCATCCATATTCTCATTTATCACTAGCAACTGGTATTGGATCTATTGAGATGTATCGTCTCGAAATACTCCTTCAGCTGCCTTCACAATCTCAGTTTGATGTGTTCTCCACTGACTTGTAAGTGCTATTGAGATGTATCTTCTCGAAATACGCCTTCAGCTGCCTTCACAATCTCAGTTTGATGTGTTCTCCACTGAATTGTAAGTGCTATCTGTTCCAACTTTTCCTCAGCTTCTTCTGGTGACAAGAATGTGAAACACCCATTCCTTGACGCATCAACTCTTTTTTGTTCACTCGGCCGCAGTTCGTGATAAAAACTGTGCATTCCTACGGGAGTGATATCATGGTGAGTTCATCTCCGTTGCGCTTCTTTAAAGCATTTTCAAGCTTCTTAGAAAGTTTCGGCCGGCTTCTGCTTGAAATTTATGATGTCTTGTCTCGTTTGCAATGACTTCCCGGGTGGGCTGTATTTGTTCATAAATTTCGGCAGTAGGTCTCTCCAAGATTGGATAGATCCTGCTGCTAGAGACAACAACCATATATTCGCCTATCCTTCAGCTTAAATGGAAGCAACTTAAGCTTGATATTATCTTCTGGTACTCTTGCTGGTTTGACAGTGCTGACTATCTCCAAAAATTTGATGACATGTACACTCAGATATTCATCAGGCACTCCATCGAAAGTGGTGTAATTGGTTACCATCTGTATAACGTTCGGCTTTGAATGGAAAATCTCGGCCGCATTCACCGGTTGAACAATCACTGGCACAAACTGCTCAATTGATGGCAAGGCATAGCTCTGTAGAGTCCTTCTGTCTGCCGGTATAACAATTCCTACTTTTTTTTCCCCATTTGCTATATTTTCTAAGCCTCTTCCGTTCTATGCCATCGTCTCTTCTGGATCTTCTAAAGGGGGAATCTTCTCTTCCCTATCCTTTTCACTTCCTTCATGCAAACTTACTTCGTCAGCCTACCTTTCAATCCTCTCTCGAGCTTTCTTTAACTTTTACTTCACAAACTTTTCAATTTCAGGTATGAATCACTCAAGTTTAGCTGTTGAACTCCTTGTTGCGTACTGCAAGAAACAAAAAGAAAAAGTTAGTTACTTGTTTTGGCGGTTGTTACACTCGCCTGGCAGAATCGGAAATAATAGACTCTGACTCCTGAGTCGACACTGAACAAATTGAGATGGTTCTGTTGTTTCTATAAAACTCGATATATCGGAGGCGTACCGCGCTGAATCGGGTGCAAATTTCCAGAATCGAACAAAACATACACTGTTATGACTTAATTGTTCACAGATAGACTAAAATAGACTCGTTTAGCAAACT
Source organism: Gentiana macrophylla (assembly GCA_026214975.1). Taxonomy (NCBI): domain Eukaryota; kingdom Viridiplantae; phylum Streptophyta; class Magnoliopsida; order Gentianales; family Gentianaceae; genus Gentiana; species Gentiana macrophylla. The sequence continues at coordinate 64,327,544 of CM047816.1, read as the reverse complement.
CATTATTCACATAAACGATATATACAAATTCTCAATCTCAAATTAAAATTATCCTTGACACAAGTCCTCTGCAATGGCGCCAAAAAGCTTGATCCGCGTGCAATGCACAACTACTAGCAATAGGACTAGTTCTGTTGGACTTATTTCTGAGTTTTAGTGATGAGTGCCAGACTAGCTGTTATAGTGCAAAGGCAAAATGATGTCTAGATCAAATGAATAGGTTTATTAGAGTTTGATCTTTGTATAGGTTTGATCAAACAAGCACTGTAATGGTCAGCTGACTTATATCAGCAGACTAATCTAGATCAGTAGGGTAGCTAGGTCAGTAGACTAGTCAGGAATCTGCTGAAGACTGAAGACTGAGGGCTCAAACTTAGTTAATGAAGGCTAAGGGATCAAAATTAGTGATTAAAGTCAAGGATATGGAATCAGAATTTAGAGAAGTCTGTGATGACCTAAAATGATTACATATACCTTGTGTACAAGGTCTAAGTTCCATAAGTTGGATGGTGATTGTAACTTGGTTATATACAAAAATGTGTAATCTAACTTCATAAATAAAAGTTAGATAAAAGAAGTAAGCTGCATTGTGTTTTAAACACAGCAAATTATGGTTCAGCCTACTGATATATACTTCAGCAGACTAATAAACCTGCTGTTACATATACCTCGATTTATTCAAGATTACATTGAAAGAAAACAAGGATAAGGACAGCTAACTACCTCTGATTTATCAAACAAATCAATGGTAGAGATTAAAAGAACGTTGGGATGATTCAGGACTTTATCCAATGGATACAAGTCAAAGGGTGGTCAGTCTGCATTTTGTCAAAAAGCAGTCTGACTGTGTCAGTACTATGAATAGTGACAGAAAGCAAGTCAAATGGGACAAAATCTGGAACGGCTATATTTTAATGTTAAATATAATTCACAAGCATTCCTACCTATAAATAGAGGACTTCTAACTCAAAAAAAGATGATGGAAAATAAGGAAAAACAAGAGATAATTCTGAGCTGCATTTTTATCAAGAAGAACACCCTACTGAACTTACTGAGCTTAAAGCTACTGATCCAGAGAAAATCTTCAAGTGTAATCTGCATTCAGGCTACATCAAGTTTACACACTTGAAGGCGCAAGTGTCTTGATCATATCATCTCGATCAAGCTCATCGAATCGAATCATTTATTTGATTCTATCTTTCTTTTACAAGAATCTACTGAAGACAGTTAAGCATCTATTGGGTGTGAAAGACTGTTGTTTATGGTGGAGCTGGGGAAGAGGCAATCCTACCCTTCAAGGACCAGTGGAAGACTTTGGGCAGCAATCCTACCTGTTCCAAGTGTTCAGTTTGTGAAGCCATAGTTATTGGTGAAGGAAAAGCAACATATGAATCTTTGTAACAGCTACATCAAAGATCTCTAGTGAATTACCTCCAACATCACAGGAGAAGAGTGGACTGACAGGATTACACCACCCGGAACCACTATAAAAATCGCCTACTTACTTTACTGCACTTACATTACGCATTTAGTTTATTACACACATCAACTACATCGAATCTAGCAATGAAATCACTCACATACACTACCGAGTATCTAATACTTAGTACCATATTTAACAACAAGTAATAAGGCTTAATTTTGATATAATTTCACTGTGCAAATTCAATGAGACTCAACGATCGGTGACTCGAGTGTCGCCGAGACTCATCAAGTATCAAAGAAGTCTTGAAGTTCTTGAGTTTGTTAACTCCAAAAGTTTTAAGTGTTAAGTTTATTCACCCCCCCTTATACTTAACCAAAGCCTTTTCAAGGGACCATCAAATTGGTATCGGAGCCGTGCTTCTGTTCTGAAGTAATCCTACTTGTTGTGCTTGTGAAAATGCTTTGAAAACTTTTTCAAGTTACTGATTTTCAAAGCTTTGCATCATGGATAACAACCAGTATGCTAGAACTATGCAGATGTGTTCTTTAGATATATTTGATGAGTATAAACATCGAATACAGGCTTATCTAGCTGCAACACATGATGAAATGATGGATGTGCTGACAGATGGACCACTGGAGATCACCAAGTCAGTAACATTTGGAAATGAGACACAGTACATTCCAAAGCCAAAAAGGGAATGGAATGCTGAAGATAGAAAGAGATCAAATCTTAACAATATTTCTATTTATATCATATACAGAACTCTGGATAGCAATATGTATATGAAGGCGAAAGATTGCAAAACTGCAAAGGAAATTTGGGATAAAATACAGTTAATCTGTGAGGGCACTGATGCTATCAAGAAAAAATAAATCAGTGTGGCCAAAAAGAGATTTCAAAAGTTCAAAATGCTACCAAATGAAACCATTGAGCAAATGGAATCAAGATTTAATGCAATCCTGGATGAACTTACCCTACTGAGTGTAAGTTATTCAAAAGAAGAAATCAACTCAAAAATCTTGGAAGCATTAACTGACAAAGAAGTTTGGGAGATGAAGGTCACAGCCATAGAAGAAATGAGAAAGTTACATGAAGAGGATACCTTCAAATTATTCTCAGATCTTAAAGCTTATTAATTCAGCAAGAGATTGGTTCCTACCACTGAAAAGGAAGAACCAAAAACAACTGCATTGGCTGCCAAATATCAAGAAGAAACTTCAGGAGCTCAAGATGATCTGCTGGATGAGATGCAAGAGCAGATTGCCCTACTGAGCAAGAAAATCAGGATGATGAAGACTGGAAAGAGCTCTACAAGGAATTTCACTACGAAATTCAGTGAAAAGAAGAAGGATGATTCAAGGAAAGACAATGATTACTTGTTTTCCAATGCAAGAAACCAGGACACTTCAAACCTGACTATCCTGAGTTAAAACAAAGTAAGGAACCTGATTATCTTTGCTTCAATTGCAAGAAGCCTGGACATTTTAGGCCTGATTGTCACTGAAGACCAAAAGTCAACAAAGAAGACATGGCAAGAAGGCTATGGTTGCTGAAGATGAATCAGGTTATGAAGTGGAGTCAGAAAAGGGAAATGAATCTGATGACACAAAGATCGATTCTTCGATATGGAAGATTATGCATTAATGGCAAACATGGATGAAACAGAGGAGGTATACAATACTGTATCTATCCATACTCCTGCTGAAAGTGATTGTGAATCAACTTGTGGTTCAAATCCTAGAAATTCTGACAATGATGAAACTTTGGATGCCATCCTTAATAAACTGAGGATAATACAATCTGGTTATGAGATTGTGAAGGTTGAAAAGAAGATCTTCAGTTAGATGTTGAAAGATTAAATGCTGAATTAAGAATTCTCAAAGGTAAGGAAAAAGAGGTTAGATGTGAATTAGAATAAGATCACTTTGTACATTCGATAGCCATCGAGTCTCTTTGAACCATCTTGTTCATCCACTGCATTCAAATCTGGAAATCCTTATGGTGATAGGACAGGGCTTGGATTTGGAACTCAACAATCCAATAAGAGTGGATCTAGTAAGGTCACTGAACCTAGTACCAGGATTGGTCCTAAGTTTGTGCCTGCACAAGATCCAACTCCCAAAAGGGTTGCTGAGGCAGTGAAACCTACTGAGAATGCTTCAAAGAGGCAAAATCAGAAGTCTAAAAGGACATCAGTACCTAAGAAAAAGGGTAAATCCAAAGGTTGGACTGCTGGACCTTCTAGACCTATTGATAGCAGACCTACTACCAAGTCTGCTGGACCACAGAAAGGGAAAAGCCAGAAATATTCCAAGGATAAGAATCCTAAACCCAAAAATGTTAATCATTCTAGGGATACTTATCTGAGGGGGAAAGGTAGATTGTTCCCTACTGATGATGATTGGAATATTCCTGACCCTACTACTAGAAACATCAAGTATAACCATGCTGCTAGGGTAAAACCTAAGCAATGGAATCAGCAGAGGACTCAGTAGAGGACTTATACAAGGCCTCAGCAGACTCCATATTACAGAGCTGTTCTTAACAGACAACAATCCAATGGTTATACTAATGCTTCTAACAACAGAAATCACTTCAAACAACATCACATACCAAAAGGCCAGAAAACATATGTGAATACTACACAACCAATTGTTAAACCTTATGGATGTGTAGAATACATGTATCAACCAAAGTATGACACTTTTAGAAGAAGACCTTATGGAAACATGCCAGGGGTCATGCTTGCCACTGACTATTATGGACCCAAACAGGTTTGGGTACCTAAAATGTATTGACTTTGTTTTGTAGGGTGTGCGGTACTTTGGTGGTGGATGTTCGGACATATGACAAAGAATAAGCACTGTTTGTCAAACTATGTGGCAAAGGATGGTCCAAGGGTGAATTTTGGCAACAAGAATACACCTGGATACACAAGAGGATATGGCACACTTGTGAGGAATGTACTAACAATCAGGAATGTTGCATATGTGGAAGGACTGGACTACAACTTGCTGAGCACTGGACAATTCTGTGACATGGGATACAAGGTCACTTTTGACAAACACAACTGCATTGTCATTAGTGAAAGAGGTGATCAAGTTGTGTTAGTAGGAAGAAGACAACAAAACATGTATGTTGTGGATTGGTCTACTACAGTTCCAGAAACATGACTGATTGTGCATACTAATTCAGAACTTAATTGGTTATGGCATAAGAAGCTGAATCATCTGAATTTTGATGACATCAATCAGTTGGTGAAGAAGAAACTGGTGATTGGTTTTCCTGAAATCACATTCAAAAAGGATACTATATGTGATGCGTGTCAGCAAGGTAAACAAACAAAGTCAAGCTTCAAATCAAAGACGCAATCAACTAATACAGTCTTAGAGCTGATGCATATGGATCTATTTGGACCAGTTACACCAACAAGTGTTACAGGAAAGAAATACACCTTAGTGGTTGTGGATGATTATTCAAGGTACACTTGGGTGGTATTTATGAACAAGAAAAGTGAAACACTTCAAAAGATGCGAACTTTTGAAGAGATTACGAATGAGAAAAGTTTAATGAGAGTAAAAATCGGATCGATAAAAGTACTGAAGTTTCTCAATAAAGTTATAAGAGAATACTGTGAACAGAATGGTGTACTACATCAACTTGCTGCTGCTGGTACACCTCAGCAAAATGGGGTTGCTGAAAGAAGAAACATGACTCTAAAAGAAGCAGGAAGAACTATGATTTGCGAAGCATTGCTACCTGAAAGATATTGGGCTGAAGCAGTTAATACAGCATGCTATACACAAAACAGAACCTCAGTGAACAAGAAGATGCTGAAGACACCTTATGAAATTTGGAATGGAAGAAAACCTAACATATCCTATTTCCATCCATTTTGAAGCAAGTGTTTTATCTTGAATCATAAGGAACATTTGAAGACATTCCAACCAAAATCAGATGAAGGAATTTTCAAGGGATATTCTTCAGTCAGCAAGGCATTCAGGGTACTGAACAAGAGGTCATTAAAACATGAAGAAACAATACATGTTGTGTTTGATGAACCTAAGTTCACTGGTATGGAAGATGAAGCTTATGACCCTGATGAGAATCTACAAGTCACTGATCCAGATTGTGTTGAAGTTTTGGAAAGATTCAATGACTTAAAGGTCTCTGATTCTGCCCCTGCTGACCACCCTGCTGATATTACTATTGATGCAACAACTGAGGCAGTTCAAGGATCTGCTGAACCCCTGTTGAAGAAATAGCAGACCATATTGAAGATGAGGTTCCTGAGAATCAATCTAACCAGAATCCACAATGGTTAAGGGATCACCCTGCGGAACAAGTTATTGGCAACATACAGCAAGGTGTGAGGACTAGAAGACAATTAGAAGCAATGTTTACTTGTTTTCTATCTCAAGTTGAACCTAAAGTTGTTGAAGAAGCAATTTCAGATCTAGATTGGATAATTGCTATGCAAGAAGAATTGAATGAATTTGAAAGAAATCAAGTTTGGACACTAGTGGAGAGGCTTAATCATGCAAATATCATTGGTACTAAATGGGTATACAGAAACAAATTGGATGAATCTGGTACCATTGTAAGGAATAAGGCCAGACTAGTTGCAAAAGGCTATTCTCAAGCAGAAGGAATAGATTTTGATGAAACATATGCACCTGTTGCAAGATTGGAAGCTATCTGATTATTCTTGGCACATGCTGCATATAAAAACTTCAAGTTAAATCAAATGGATGTCAAAAGTGCATTTTTGAATGGCATTCTGGAAGAGGAGGTGTATGTTCAGCAACCTCCTGGATTTGAAGTTAAGGATCAAGAAGATAAAGTGTATAGACTCAATAAAGCACTTTATGGCTTGAAACAAACATCAAGAGCATGGTATGAGACTCTATCTCAAATTTTGGTGGACAATGGTTTTGCAAAATGCACCATTGATAAGACTCTTTTTAGAATCAATGAAAAAGACAGCATCCTGCTGGTATAGATTTATGTTGATGACATAATCTTTGGTTCTGAAAATGAATTGCTATGTGAAAAGTTGGCAAATCTAATGAAGAGTAAATACCAAATGAGTATGATGGGAGAAATGAACTACTTTTTGGGATTGCAAGTTAAACAGATGAAAGATGGAATCTTCATTCATCAAATCAAGTATACCAAGGAGTTACTGAAGAAGTTTGGTATGGAAAACAACACCAAAATATCAACTCCATTGAGTACAAATATCAGATTGGATGAAGATAAAGAAGGCAAAGATGTTGATCAGACTTTATACAGAAGGATGATAGGCAGTCTGCTGTACCTTACTGCTAGCAGACCTGATATATCCATTGCTGTAGGTGTTTGTGCAGGATTTAAATCTAAACCTCAAGAAAGTCATTTAGGTGCAGTCAAAAGAGTTCTCAAATATCTAAAAGAGACTTTGGGAGTAGGGATATGGTATTCCAAGGATGGAAGCTTCAAAGTTATATCCTACTCAGATTCTGATTATGCTGGATGCAAGATTGATAGAAAAAGCACCACAGGAACCTGTCAGTTAATGAGAAATAGACTGGTTTCCTGGTTTAGCAATAAACAAAATTCAATATCAACTTCCACTGCTGAAGATGAATATATTGCTGCTGGAAGTTGCTGTGCACAAGTACTTTGGTTAAGACAACAATTAAGGGATTATGGAATTGAAGAAAGAGAAATTCCAATCATGTGTGACAACACAAGTGCGATAGCAATCACAAAAAATCTTGTTTTGCACTTAAGAACCAAGCATATTGATGTGAGACATCATTGTATAAGAGATCATGTTGAAAAGAAAGATGTGGTGGTTTATTATATCCCTACTGAAGATCAACTTGCTGATATATTCACTAAACCACTGGATAGTGAAATATTTGCTAAACTAAGAACTGAACTTGTAATTATCAAAGTTGACTGATAATTAGCAGTGTACTGGAATTCACCAAGGGGATTAGTCTTTGCTATGTTGGGTGAGCTCATTTAGCAGATTAGTCATTGGTATCAACAATTCCATGTACTTATTTTTGGAAAATTGAGCAAATGAGGTTGCCAAGGGGATTGGTCTTTGTCATGTTGGGTGAGCTCACTTGACAAATCAGTCATTGGTATTAAACTTCATCTTGTATTATCAATTGAACAAAACAAGAAGGAATCAAAGATCTGCAAAGTTACATCGTCAAGAGTTCTTGAGACATATTTGTCTATGAATTTCTTTGAGCCAACCTCGCGATGACAAGGTCTGCTTTGAATGAAACGTTACTCAGTCAAACTTTATTAAAGTCAAAAATTAATGGCGGGATATTTATTCTATCCATTATAACCACAGTTACACGATCTAATGGTTACAAAACGTTATGAAAAGTAATGGGCCACGTGTCAAGACAGCATTCACTCAGATTTAATCGTGGTTAACATCAATATACGTGCTCTGACAGTTTCAACTGCATTTGCCTATATATATGCAGATCTTACACAGAAGTTACTCTCAAAAATCTCAGATTGATTCTCTCTGCATTTACACTGTGTGAACACAGCTTTGAGAAGTTATTTTCTTCATCTTTTTCTTAACAATGGCCGAAAAAGATGATGTTCTTCAAATTGGAACAAGCCAAAGTGTGAGAGGTTTTGTTGTTGATGCTAATGAAACAGAATTAGCAATCAATATTGGTCGAAGAATAAGGAGATATGAAGGTTTGGAGAATGTGCTGAACATAAGATTGGAAACAATCTCATACACAAATGTTGTTAGCTTCTGGAGAAACATTGTAACAAGACAAGGAAGAGAAGCATTCACCACCACTGTAAATGCTCAGGAGATTGAAGTTTCCCCAAATCTACTGAGGGAAGTTTTTGGTTTTGCAGAAGTAATAGATGCTCCAATAAATCCTGAGGAAATAGGATTGTCGAAGATAGAGTTTTTTGACAAAATCAAAAAAATAATGCCATTAAATCAATCTTAGGCATTAATGTGAAACACATTGGATTTGAGTACAACCTGCTGAGCAAGATTATTGCAAAGAATCTTAGGACTCATTGGGAGTATGGATACTCTGTCTGGACCCAAAATCGAACTGCTGATGATTATTTGCAGAAGTATGAAGTTTGATTGGGTTGGATACTTTATCCACTATATGAAGAAGGTTGCAAATGAAGAAAAAGAAGGGACAAGGAAATCCAAGGCCCTACCCTTAGGATTAATGGTTCAGGCCCTGCTGAATCATTTGGAAATTGCGGATGTTGCACCAGAAAAGATAAATAAATCCAGATACAAGAAAGAGATTGATTATCCTATCCCTGGTCTGGATGATGATGAAGAAGGTGTTGATCAAGCTGCTGATTGTGATAATGGTGGAGATGACAGTGATGCTGGTGGTGAGCAGGTTAAGCAAACTGTCAAACCTGCTGCACCAAAGAAAGTTACTGAGAAAAGAAAGGCTGTAGATACTAGAAAAATAACAGAGTTGTTAAAGCCTAAGAGGACAAGGAAGCAAACAGCAGAGACTGCTGAGTCCACTGAGGGACAGTAGAGATTGAGGTTACTGAACCTGATGCTGCAAGGAAGAAGACTGTTGCTGAAGTTTTGAAGGAGCAACAGAAAGAAGCAAGTAGAAAGAGGAAAGTTATTGATCTTGAAGATGATCCACTTTCCAAAAGAATGAAAGAGATTGCCAAAAAGAAGAAACATGGCAAAGGAAAACAGTTAAGAGATTTGGAGGCTCAAAGGGAACAAGAAGAAGAAGTAGAGGAAGAAGTAGAAGTAGTAGGAGAGGCTATTGATGCTGAACCATTAACTATTATCAAGCCTAATGATGATGTAGAGGTTATTTCTGAGCAACTTTCTGGAGAATCACAGCAGTCTGCTATATCTAAGCCTGCTGTTGAAGCTACAGAATCCTCACATGTTAAGGCTGCTGAGCCTACTGAAACTGCACAAGTTGTCGTTGAGCAACTTGTTGAAGAACCACATCAAACAACTGAATCTACACCTGTTGTGGAAGTGGAAAAGTCTGTAGAAGAACCACATCAAACCACTGAATCTGCATCTGCTGTGGTAACTGAAACATTGGTTCAAGACCCTGCAATTCCTGCAATAGTTCAGGGGGAAGAAGCGTTAGATGTTGCTAACCTGGCGATGAGCATATAAGTCAGGGGGAACCAAGTGTGGTACAGATGGAGGTAGTAGGAACAAATATACAATCTAAGCAACCTACTGACCTACATGCATCTGTTGAAGAAACTCTGACTCTGCTAGTCGGGGCCTTTGGAGGTCAGCAGAGTGAACAAACAGCTCCCAGGAAACCAACAATGCCATTTGAATGGTTTGATAAGAAAAGGCAAGGGGATTTTGTTGATCCTAAACTCCAACAAGTGGCTGATTATTTCCAATGGAAATTTGGTTTCTACAAAAGACAAAAGCCTGCTGCAGAACCTATGATAGACTTTGAAGAATGGGCTTTTGAAAAGTTGGGAGTGGAGAACTTGCTGGATCTAGTTGATACCACTCTGCTGCAATCAAGATTGATTGATATATTTGAAGATCAACAGAAAGAAGAGGGTATCAAGTTTAGGGACCCCGGAGATGACCGTGATGATTCATCATCATCATCTGATTCTGGTGGTAATCATCAATCAGGTCCAGGAGAAACCAGTGGGACTGGAATGTTTAATGAACCAAGAGTGGAGCAGTCCATTGATGCTGGTCAGTCTACTAAGAGACAACAGACTGGACAAATGGATGAGGATTTGGAAAATCTCACCATCGATGAACTGGAGGCTGATGTGTGATTTTCAATATAATCACTAAATGCTACCGCAAGAGCATGGCTTACCGAGTAGTACTTAGGATGTCGATCCCACAGGGACTTGTAGTCAATCACCAAACAATTCCCGATTTATATTAGCTAGACAAATCGAAATTTTGGAGGTTTTTCTCTAAAAATCCTGAAAATAAAGAAAATAAAGAAAATATAACTACAGGCCAAGAACTTCAAGATTTAGGTGGAGATTCAATTTCGAAGCATTTCTAGGATTTTGGAGTCACCACGGAACTACTATATGACTTATCAACTATATTTCCACCAAGATATGAAATTTACACTTATAAAGGCAATTATCAAATTTTATCACAAAAATATTCTTTCAAATTATTTTCGTGATCGTACCTAAACTCAAACCACACCCGGTTTCCCACGATAAAGAATGAATTAGATCCCTTAAAGAACCATAATTTCATGCCATCAAGGTTTTTACCAAATTTTCATTCCAATAAAACCCTAGATTCAATTCTTGTTTCCTAAAGTATCAATTAATTGGTACTTTTTCAGTCACTAATTAATTGAGTAATTTATCTAAGTAAAATCGCGATTATTCACCCATTCGAGCTATTAATTTCGACAATCATACAAGAATAGCATACAAGAACCAATTTATAAGCGTCAATTTCATAAAATAAGGGAAAGATTGAGTTTTTACATCATATATTCATATCCGGGTTCCACATAATCCTAGAAACTGATAACTACTCACGTTCCATATCAACATTCCAAGATTCAATCATAAAATTCATACTTTGACAAGAAAAATAAATAAATAAAAGAAAAGAGAAAAGAGAGAAATAAACCGTCAAAGTATTGCATAAAATAATCAAACCTCAAAAAAGCTTCGTTCTTGAATTCTTAAACCCTAAAAATCCTTGTTCTTGGGGATGGGAGAAGATGATGATGATAAGAGAGGGAAGAGTTGACTATAAATCTGATGTTAAATCGCCCCCTTCAATTGTACGACTTAGGGTAATAGAAATAGGATAATTACATCATAAAATAAGTTTCCATATTTAAAATTTCCCAAGATAATCTCTAAAAATCAATTTCCTTCAATCTTGGACTCATATGGCGTGTAATCCCCCTAGAAAACATGTTTCTTCTTAAATAATTACTTGGAAAGCTCTCCACCAATCAAAACATTCCGTTGGCCTACAGAAAATCTGAATAGTTTCCGCATTTTTTCACACCCTGTTCCATTCTTTCACACATGGGTGTGATTCTTCATGCCTTCATGACTTTGACTCATTTTAGCTAATTTTCATTGCTTTTTATGCTTGGATTTATCATATCTGCAAAATATCAAAGCCACAGCAGTAATCTAGTCCAAAAGAAGCAAATTATCATACGAAAATCATAAAATAGGCATTAAAACAGGCCAAAACGATCCAAGAATAACCATATATGGTGGACTTATTAGAGGCACAAATCAATGAAGGCATAGATGGTGGTGCAAACAGATTGGTTGGTGAGGTAGATGATTTGTTTGTTGTTGAACCTGTTGAACAACCTGAAGAACAATAGAATGTTGATTTGGATGAAGAAAGAGTTACTGACCATAGTGAACCTAGTGCCAGTTCAGAGAATTCAATTCAATATCAAGATTGCATTGAAACTGAGGACACTTTAACCAAGGGTGCAAATTTTATAAGAAGGATTCACGATATCGAGAATTTCAAAAGAAAACATGGATGTATTCACGATCAGTTATTGTGGCACAAATTGCACGAGATCCAAGAATTGAAGTGGAGGTTCAAAGTTCTTTGAGGTTCAAACAGACCCGAGCAAAGGTTGGAGCAGAGAGTACAAAGTTCTTTGAGGTACAAACAAAGACTGGACAAGGGTTGGAAAAATCTTTGGGTTTGGAGGAAACCCCTGTTGTTGTTGTTGAAGAGGCTGCTGTAGTGGAGCCTACTGGAGACAAGACCACTGTAGGGAAAGATAGTCAACAGACTACTGTTATTGATGAGGATGAGCAGCTGATGGACTATGACTACAATGATGAAGAATTTCAAATTGATGAGGAATGATCTATTGATGAAGAACCAGTGATTGAAGAACATGCTATTGATCCTATCTTGGAAGAATACCAAGGACCTCACCCTGCTGGGAGGGATATGAGTTATGCCTTGGTGATCAACAGTCAGCAGCAACAATACAATGTAGAAGAGCCTGCTGATGGAGCTGCTGGAGGAATGACTGGTGGGGTACCAGCACATGTCCTGGATGAGTTGAGGGCTGTCAGGGATGACATGACACGGTTAAGGACTCAACTTGATAGACAGGAACAAAGATTTGAAGAACTGATGAACATGGTGGACAACAATAGAAAGTCTATTAAGACAGTTGCTTCAGGTTACACATCTACTCAGTATGCCATTGCTGATTTAACACAAGATGTGAGGGGAATCAAATAGGGCAACACACTGAAGGAGAAATTTTTGAAAGACCAACTTGCCTCTATTCATCAAAAGTTGGATAATCTTGCTGAGGTACATAGACCTGCTGCACCTGCTGTAATGGATCCTAAATTTACTGAAAGATTAACCCTGCTGGAGCAAACTATGCAAGAAAGGATCACAACCATTGACACTAGGACTGAGATTATTGAAGGTCAGATGAACAATCTAGTGTTGACACATGAGAGTGTTCATGGCATGCTGTCCCATTTTGTTGATGATGTCAATAAGGGGGAAGACGGTCAAACAGCAGTAGCAAAAGAGGCTGCTAGAATTTTTGCCAAGAAAAGATGGGAAGCTGATACTAATGCATATAGAGAACTCGCACTTTGTGGACTTCCACTTCTGAGATGATCTTCTAAAGCAATACAAGAATGTGTACAACAACAGAAGGAGACCTTATCATGACAAGGGCTTTCATGAAGGTCTTAACTCATTTTTGAGTTTGAAATTTTGGGAAGCAAGAGTTAAAGCCATGAGGGCTTCAAGAAGAGGTGGTAGAGGTGGAAGTAGTTTACCTACCACAAATGCAAAGGAATCACTGAATGAGTTCAAGGGAGTTTACATGAAGTTAGGCTTCAGGGTACATCAGATAAATCTAACTCTTTCTGAAGCTTGGCATTGGTGGAAACAAGTGAATCCTCAAATTGACTTCTCTCTGATTGAAAATGATTGGATGAGGGAGATGATCATGGAAATAAGAGCTTACCAAGAACAAGCAGAGAAAGCAAGAGAAGAAAGGGAAAGAAGACAGTAGATCAGCATACTTTACACTGTTTTATATTTGCTGATTCTAGACTGTAATACTTTGAACAAATGTTTATAATGAGATATGACCAAGTTTGTTCTATTTTTGTTTTAATCTTTTTGCTTTGCTGTTAGGAGAGAGTATTGGCATCATCATCAAAAAGGGGGAAATTGTTGGACTTATTTCTGAGTTTTAGTGATGAGTGCCAGACTAGCTGTTATAGTGCAAAGGCAAAAAGATGTCTAGATCAAATGTATAGGTTTATTAGAGTTTGATCTTTGTATAGGTTTGATCAAACAAGCACTGTAATGGTCAGCTGACTTATATCAGCAGACTAATCTAGATCGATAGAGGTAGGTAGGTCAAGAGACTAGTCAGAACCGCCCAAGACCGGGTGAGGGTTCAAACTCAGTTAATGAAGGCTAAGGGATCAAACATAGTGATTAAAGTCAAGGATATAGAATCAGAATTTAGGGAAGTCTGTGATGACCTAAACTGATTATATATACCTTGTGTACAAGGTCTAAGTTCCATAAGTTGGATGGTGATTGGAACTTGGTTATATGCAAAAAGGTGTAATCTAACTTCATAAATAAAAGTTAGATAAAAGAAGTATGCTGTATTGTGTTTTAAACACAGCAAATTATGGTTCAGCCTACTGATATGTACTTCAGCAGACTAATAAACCTGCTGATACATATACCTCAATTTATTCAAGATTACATTGGAAGAAAACAAGGATAAGGACAGCTAACTACCTCTGATTTATCAAAAAAATCAATGGTAGAGATTAAAAGAACGTTGGGATGATTCAGGACTTTATCCAATGGATACAAGTCAAAGGGTGGATACGATGCATTCGTCAAAAGCGATCTGACTGTGTCGATTACTATGAACAAAGTGATGTGAAAGCAAGTCAAATGGGACAAAATTTGGAACGGCTATATTTGAATTTCAAATATAAGTCACAAGCATTCCTAACTATAAATAGAGGGCTTCTAACTCAGAAAAAGATGATGAAAAATAAGGAAAGACAAGAGATAATTCTGAGCTACATTTTCTTATCAAGAAGAACACCCTGCTGAACTTACTGAGCTTAAGGCTACTGATCCAGAGAAAATCTTCAAGTGTAATCAGCATTCAAGCTACATCAAGTTTACACACTTGAAGACTGCAAGCTGCTGATCATATCGGCCTGATCAAGCTGCTGCAACTGAATCATTTATATTATTCTATCTTTCTTTTACAAGAATCTACTGAAGACAGTGAAGCATCTATTGGGTGTGAAAGACTGTTGTTTTTGGTGGAGCTGGTGAAGAGGCAATCCTACCCTTCAAGGACCAGTGGAAGACTTTGGGGCAGCAATCCTACCTGTTCCAAGTGTTCAGTTTATGAAGCCATAGTTATTGGTGAAGGACAAGCAATATAGAGCTACATCAAAGATCTCTAGTGAATTACCTCCAACATCACATGAGAAGAGTGGCTGACAGGATTACACCACCCTACTACTAGAAACATCAAGTATAACCATGCTTCTAGGGTAAAACCTAAGCAATGGAATCAGCAGAGGACTCAGCAGAGGACTTATACAAGGCCTCAACAGGGACCTCAGCAGACTCCATATTACAGAGTTGTTCCTAACAGACAGCAATCCAATGGTTATACTAATGCTTCTAACAACAGAAATCACTTCAAACAGCATTACATACCAAAAGGCCAGAAAACATATGTGAATCCTACACAACCAATTGTTAAACCTTATGGATGTGTAGAATACATGTATGAACCAAAGTATGACACTTTTAGAAGAAGACCTTATGGAAACATGCCAGGGGTCATGCTTACCACTGACTATTATGGATCCAAACAGGTTTGGGTACCTAAAATATATTGACTTTGTTTTGTAGGGTGTCTGGTACTTTGACAGTGGATGTTCCAGACATATGACAAAGAATAAACACTGTTTGTCAAACTATGTGGCAAAGGATGGTCCAAGGGTGAATTTTGGCAACAAGAATACACCTGGATACACAAGAGGATATGGCACACTTGTGAGGAATGGACTAACAATCAGGAATGTTGCATATGTGGAAGGACTGGACTACAACTTGTTAAGCACTGGAAAATTCTGTGACATGGGATACAAGGTCACTTTTGACAAAAACAACTGCATTGTCATTAGTGAAAGAGGTGATCAAGTTGTGTTAGTAGGAAGAAGACAACAAAACATGTATGTTGTGGATTGGGCTACTGCAGTTCCAGAAACATGTCTGATTGTGCATACTAAGTCAGAACTTAATTGGTTATGGCATAAGAAGCTGAATCATCTGAATTTTGATGACATCAATCAGTTGGTGAAGAAGAAACTGGTGATTGGTTTACCTGAAATCACATTCAATAAGGATACTATATGTGATGCAAGTCAGCAAGGTAAACAAACAAAGTCAAACTTCAAATCATCGTCTAAGCAATCAACTTATAGAGTCTTGAAGCTGATGCATATGGATCTATTTGGACCAGTTACACCAACAAGTGTTACAGGAAAGAAATACACCTTAGTGGTTGTGGATGATTATTCAAGGTACACTTGGGTGGTATTTATGAACAAGAAAAGTGAAACACTTCAAAAGATGCTGAACTTTTGAAGAGATTACTGAGAATGAGAAAAGTTTAATGAAGAGTAAAATCGGATCGGACACGGCAGTCTTGAGTTTCTCAATAAAGTTATAAGAGAATATCGTGAGCGAGAATGGTGTACTACATCAACTTTGTTTCTTTGGTACACCTCGGCCAAAATAGGGTTCTTTGAAAGAAGAAACAGGACTCTAAAAAGAAGCGGGAAGAACTATGATTTGTGAAACATTGCTACGAAAGATATTGGGTCAAGGCGATTAATACAACATGCTATACACAAAACAGAACCTCAGTGAACAAGAAGATGCTGAAGACACCTTATGAGACTTGGAATGGAAGAAAACCTAACATATTAAATATTCAAACAAAACACACTCATACATATATAATTCCCCAAAATCATTAATTACTTTTCAAGCATATCCAATAAGGACAACACGAAAGGTTTTTAACCTTTTATAAAGATTTGATGCCATTGGAGAGAGGCATGAGTAGGAGAGATAATAATAAACAAAAGCTTTAAGAATTTAAAACGGTTCAAAACCTCGTACTTCAGATTTCTCTTGTTTTTTAAGGTTTGTGTGTAGTAAGAAATACACATTTGTGTAGTGAAGAAAGTTAATTTGTAGTGGTTTAATGATAAAATGTTTTTTAACAGGTTTTGTGTCGTAGAGAAAATGTTTATTGAGAAATAGTTAATAATTGAAGATCTGGCACAATCATCGACTTCTTTTTAAGGGCGATCATCGACTTTTAAATGCTCGATAATTGTGGATGCTCTTAACATAGATGACCGTTGGATGCCATATGGGTGACGTGGCGTCCGACAAAAAAAAATCGTCTGTCTAGCTATTTATTTTTTTTGGACGTTTTCTAAAGAAGAAAAAAATGTGTGGAGTTCAAATAATAATAAGTATTATTATTATAATAATAATCATAATAATTTTTATATCACTATTTTTTTGAGGGATTATTATTATTATTATTATTCTTAAATTTGAAAGGAATAATTTTTTTTTAGGGGGATAGGAATTTGTTTATCTTCTTGAAATAATCATGTTTAGCGAGTTTAAATGTCTTTTCTGCTGCGTTAACATTGTAATTTAACATTTTAAATATAATGAAATCTATATATTGTAATAAACATTTTTTTTTTTTTTTTTAATTACCGGAAACGAAAGGTTTTAATTAAAAACAACAACAAACAAGTTACACCGGACCAACGCCGGAAAACAGCCGGACAAATTCCGGATCACCTCGGCCTAAAGCCGGAAACTAACACCATAAGAAAAAGACAACGGAAATGGAAATAATCCATCTCCACCAAATTCTACCTCGATAGAGAGGACTAGATTTGGTACCAAATACAATAACAGTCTTTTTCATAGACTAAAGAACGCAGACAATACTAAAAACCTGAACTAAAACTAATCCGGAATGACCGTCTGTTAGCGACCCGATCCAAAACAAAAGCAACAAATGAACCCTTGAACCACCAAGCTGAAAGCCGAAAACCAATCTAACACCCCTGAACTTTAGCTGAATCGCCGGCGAGAGGGTGGAGAACAAAGATTCCGGCAATGGCGGCCCAGAAAACAAAAACTGAAAAAGGAAAACACAAATCTTTCCCCCCGTCAACATGCAACGAAGTCCATAGCCTGAACTCCATCTCTCTTGACACAAACCGACGAAATATCATGAAAGAACCACCTCCGGCCGGCAACCGGTTCTTCAAGCCAAAGAAAGATCCCAAGACCCAACGCTGGATGAGAGTCTTTCTATTCCAAACGAAGTAGAACAGAAGATGATCGCCGGCAGCGAACGCACCATCTTCGCCGGAATATCAAGAGAAAAGATTTCTGATCTGAATCTATTTGGAAGGAAAGAAGAACGAAATATATTGAAATATATTTTTGGGTATTTTTCTAATCTCTTAGCACACGTATTCTTGTTCACTTCTAATTTCAAATTTTCATACTTATTTATTCTTTTTCACTTTTATTTTTGCTAGAATTTGGGTCTCGAAAACACTTAATTTCACACTCAAATTAAGTCATGATAGTCAATCGCATTATGACTTATACTGGATCAGAATAATAACTGGTATGTGAAAAAATGCTCATTGTTTTCTGTATGGTCTGTATACATATGTTTATTTTATTTACCATACTAAAAGTTTTTTTTCTAGTTCTTTTTCACTTTTATTTTTGCTAGAATTTGGGTCTCGAAAACACTTAAGTTCACACTCAGATTAAGTCAGGATAGTCAATCGCATTATGACTTATATTGGATCAGAATAATATCTGGTATGTGAAAAAATGCTCATTGTTTTTTGTATGGTCTGTATACATATCTTTATTTTATTTACCATACGAAAAGTTTTTTTTTTCTAGTATAGAAACTAGTTTTTTTTTAATTGGTGTATTGTATTTCTCCATTTGCGCAATTGCATTGAACTAAATTAGATACATCAATACTTTATGAAGATAATTGTGATTTATTATTATTTTGGACGTCCTACCCAAATAATGGCACGTACCAAAAATCTATTTTAAATTGGTCCTTATCCATTAGCTAATTTTATAGATGGCATTTTTTTTAAGAGCTTGTATTCCACGTCAATTTTTGACATTGACATTGTTATGACACCAAACAGCAGGCTGCAAATTCATCTTGGCACCACATGTTTAGAGATTTTTATTATACTTTATTTGTACTACACTAATCACTTTTATTTTATAACACTGTAACATTGTAACATGATTACTGATGATATATGGGCCCATTGGGCCGGGTTATCCATAATTAGGTCAAGCCCAAGGTTAGATAATCAAGAGAATGGGTTGGCACGGCAGGATAGCAAGTGATGACCAGATCAATAAGCTGGACAGAATAGTCAGAGGAGCAGGACTCCCACCGCGTCCTGACCAGAATGGATTATGGACAGAATAACAGGCTGAACGTGGTGAAGACTGAGTCAATAACACCTTAACTGCTTGGTACATGGGTAGACCCCACGTCCAGAAGACAGTCGGTAATAACTTCCAAGCACATCCAGGAAGAGACACACGATCTACTGTTATATAAGGAAGACCTTGAACTTCGAGGGGGACTTGATTCCAGTTTATTACTTGAATTGGATACGTAGGCAGCTCTCTCAAGAGTTCAGTCCAAAATTATACCCAAATACCATTGTTCTTATACAAATTTCCTAACTAGATTTATCCGATTACCCGTTTGCAATATTCGTACTACATCATTTGACGCTAGAAGGAGGGCCAATTCTAGTTAGTGAGTAATTAATACAGAAAAAATGGCACGAAATCAATGAAATTCGAAGAAGCAACAAAGTCTATAAGAGAAAGAAAAGAATCAAATCGGAGATAAAAGCCCAGGTCGAAATGACCAAGAGACCGGAAAAAAAGTTATGGAAGAAGGACAAACAAGTAATCCAGACGCTGTTAAACAGATGTTGGTAGAAAACCTGGCAAATCTCAAGGCTGAAGAGATAAAAGCCATATTTGAAGCAGTCTTGAAAGCGAGGAATCAAGATAACGATGTTTCCGAAGCACATACTCCACTTCAAGCTGCTAAGAAAGAAAAGTTGGAAGCAGAATCCAGCGTACAGGTGGTGGTTACTCACCCAGGCGGTGATAACGCCAGAGCAGAGTTAGACGCGATACTTAAGCCTAAGCAAGATGAATTTAGGCTGGTATCTCCCTTTACTGAGGACATTGATGCATTTCCCTGTCCTCTCGGGTTTAAGATCCTAAAAATCCAGGCATATGATGTAACTAAAGATCCATATGATCATATGCATCAGTACATTCAGCATGTGAATTTGTATAACGCTCCAGAAGAGATGAAATGCAGGGCATTTGCAACTCTTCTAACAGGAAAAGCAAGAGATTGGTTCAACAAGTTGAACCCCAGAACTATACCGGATTTCCCCACTCTGACCAGAAAGTTCATGCATGCATTCATCGCAGCAAGACCTTTCCAGAGAAACCGGACTTATTTGCTGATAGTTAGGCAAAAAAGTGATGAAACAGTGTTACAGTTTATCAAGAGATTCAATGGAGAATCATCCCAGATTGCAGATCTGGATGATATGTTCTTGGTAGCATCCTTCATAGCAGGACTTAGAGAAGGGCGGTTACATGCGAAGCTGAGCAACAAAGATCCGGGCACAATGGAGGAATGTCTGGAAATAGCATACAGACATTGTCAAGGAGAAGAGGATAACAGAGCCAAGAGGGAGGAATCCCATAGGGATGCTAAAAAAGGAAAGACTGATGATAGGAATGACAAGAAAAGAAAATCCTTTTGGGATAGGGTAACTGCTCCATCTCTGAAAGGTTAGGGAAGAAAGGTGCATTGCAGGACAGAGACCTAATTCCTCTGAACAGATCTCGTGACCAAATACTAGCAATTATGGAAAAGAAAGGAATTGCTAAGACTCCTCCTCTTTTGAGGGGTCCAAGGGAGAAGAGAGACCACACCAGGTGGTGCAAGTACCATAAAGATATTGGACATGACTTTGAACAGTGCAGGGATCTGATCAGAGATATCGACGCAGCAGCATTGGAAGGAAAGATCGATGAGTGCATCGATCGAGTGTAGGGAGATAATCCTAGAGGTAGGAGAGAATTCAAAAAACAGAATAACAGCCATGACAGGTACAACCAGAGAAGGCACAGAGATCCGTCTCCAGATGCGGATGGGCAAGAGAAAATGCCCCAATTAACACTGTGAACACAATTGTGGGTGAACCAGGAGAAGGTAGCAAGGCTGCTTAAGAAGATAAAAGGGGCAGCGCAGGAAAGGATGGGGAAGCGAAAAAGCAGAAAGTTATGGGAACCGTTCAGTACGGTCCTAGAGATGCCCTACCAGCCATCGTGAGTAATGAAGGACTGGTAATAGAAGCGGTTATTCAAAAAAATCTGGTCAGAAGGATCTGCGTAGACACCGGCAGCGCAGTAAACGTACTGTATTATAGTGCGTTCCAAGCAATGAAGCTAGCAGACTCGGAGTTGACTCCTGTATCAACTCCCCTTTTCGGATTTACCGGGCCACCCATACATCCTGTGGGTATGTTAAAATTACTGACAACTTTTGGCAAAGGACAACAGAGCAGGACTCTGATGGTAAATTATGTGGTGGTGATGACGGTCAAATTATACCCGTAAAAGTCATCAACATTGTCCTTAAATCGGGATTAATAATATATATTTTATGATAAATCACTTGTTTATATGGATTATTTAATGTTATGTGATTCATATTATATAATTTGGTATTTATCCATTTATAAGATATAATTTGTTATTTATCCGTTTTTATTATATAATTTGGTATTTATCCAATTTTATTTAAATATGATTTATTTTGTGATAAATATCCATTTTGCAGATTTGGATAATTATGGAGGATAAATACAAGTGGAAGAATAAAATCTCAAGATAAATCCAAGAAAATCAAGATGCATTGAAGATAAAGATCGGATAAGCATGACAAAATCCGGCAAACCAATCCATGATGGCGCCAACTTTGTGGTACACGCATTTAGGGGGGCGCATGACATTTTTTGAGATCGTCCGAGAGTTATCTCTTATTTATTTTGATATTTTGAAGTATATCTCTTAATTAGCTTGAACACCTATAAATATAG
Organism: Gentiana macrophylla; assembly: GCA_026214975.1. Classification (NCBI taxonomy): domain Eukaryota; kingdom Viridiplantae; phylum Streptophyta; class Magnoliopsida; order Gentianales; family Gentianaceae; genus Gentiana; species Gentiana macrophylla. Next base: position 64,305,751 of record CM047816.1, on the reverse strand, counting down.
TGGTGCATTACACGCCATTTACACACCTTAGAAGCATACATATCACAGCATTTGTTTTATTTTCAATATATGTTTTCTTTATTTTATGTTCTTTCATTACGGAGTCGTTAGAATCTCCGGTTAGAGATCGTATCGAGGAGTGGGAATCACGCTCGTCTTCGAGGGTAATGTCTACTCAATTATGCAATCTTTATTCGTAGATCTAATTTATTTCGTTATAGAGTAGTCTTTTTGTGTATTGATTTCGTTATGTAGTTAATTAGCGAACCCATGTTTATGTAGATCTGAGACGTAAAAGACGTTTCACGAGCAAATCTGGTTCAGATCTGAGCTTGTTGACAGCGAGCCTATGTCTCGTTGGTAGCAAGATCTGTGATGTTCTTGATTTGTCTGTGAACGGATTTGACTACGTCAGGTTCTCTGCTTTGTAATTCAAACAAGTAATTAAACATGATCAACTTAATTATTTGTCATCGTAATTTAACATGAGACCTAAAAAGTGATTGTTATTTAGGACAGAGATTGAATCGGTGTCTAAGAAGTACGCCTAATCATAGGAATATTTCTTAGATGAGGTTACGGTTTATACCGGCATCCCTAGTTTCGTAATTGTGTCAGAAGTTATATGAGATGGAGACTAAAAATGTGAAGTCACGTAATGGAGACACGATGATCTAGATGGCCTAACCGGAGCTAGATCTATCTTAGGGGATGACTCCCGTAGTCAGAATAATTAATCTTAAATGTCTTGTTTTGTCTCGTCGTCAATCTACATAGCATGGGGGAGTAATTACTACTAGCGTTATCAATACCGTTTGTCAATCATTTATAAGACCTTTAAAAACAAGTGTCTTAGTGTCGTTGTGTCTTTTGTTTGTTTTGTGTTTCTATTGTGTCAATTTTATTTCTGCGTTATTTGTTGGTCGTAGACCGCCTATAATTTGCTTTTTAGTTTAATAAGTCGTATTTCGTTTAAGCCGAGTCTCTGTGGGATCGACCTCGACTCTATCTAACTATACTACGATTGAACCTAGTTCTCTTGCTAGTGTGTTATTTAGGTATCGAGTATTTTTATTTTACTTGACCCGACATCAAGTTTTTGGCGCCGTTGCCGGGGACTCGTGTCATTAAATCAAATATAGCTTATTTTATTAAAAGTAAATTCGTAAATATTGTGAATAGAGTCTGATTTAGTTTCATTTTTATTATCTAGTCTAGTCAAAGGCCTAGCCTTTTAAGTTTTTAATTGTTTTATTGTTTTTTGTTATTTTATAGTACGCTACTCGGAAATCGAAGGAACCGCTCAAGCCATATAATCCTGAAATAGAGAAATTTGCAAGGCGAAATAGGAAGTTAGCTAGAGAACTGGCTAAGCAAGGAGAAGAGGATCCAAATCTTGAGGGAAGCGAGCACGAACCAGAAAAAGGACATACAACCGATCATTCTGAGCATTCTGAATCTGAAACAGAAATGGAAGGCATTCCGGTCAATCCGAACCAAGTACTTATTCCTGAAGTTATTAATAATGCCAATAATGTTAATAATGCGAACAATCTTAATGCTAATAATGGAAACCAAGCTGCGAGGCGCACTTTACAAAGTTATGCAACGCCCACTATTGAGCAATTCATTCCCGCTATCGTAGCACCGCAAAATGCTACGGAAGTCTATCACCCTAGGCCTAATGTAATTCAAATGGTGACAAACTATTCCACTTTTCATGGAATTCAAAACGAGGATCCTGGTGTTCATGTGACAAATTTCCTGGAAATCGTTAGCACTGTGAAACCAGAATTAATCCCGGAGGGTAACATTCGTCTTAAGCTTCTCTCTTTAGAGGCTGGATCTATAACTACTTGGGAACAATTGTTGCAAAAATTCATGAATAAGTATTTTCCTTTAGGAAAAGCCTTTAAGTTACGCCAAGACATCTTAGGATTTAAGCAACAACCTGGGGAGAGTTTTGATCAAGATTGGGTGCGTTTTAAGGAAGCTATGAGAAAGTATCCTCATCATGATATCTCTCTTTGGCTTTTAATGAAAACTTTTTACCATGGATTGAGAGAGACTGAGAAAATTAGAGTAGACGCCTCTAGCAATGGAGCGTTTGTTCTTCTATCTCCTGAGGAGGCACAAGGAAAGATGGAGCAAATAGCGATGAATAGTCAATAGGGAGGCAATGACATATTCTTTGTGAAGATGGTCACGACATATTTGAGGATAGTGCATCTACCAAAATCTTAGAACAACTGTCTGTTATCAACAATAAGGTAGATGAAATGCAAGAGAGGATGACAAGAGTAGAGAAAGGGACTGGAATCGAAGTGATTTCTCAAGGTGAGAATGCTGGTACTAAAGAAGCCAACTATATTGGGAAACAAGGAAATCAATAGGGAGGATATAAGCCTAACCATAACCATCCTGGATTCCGATATAGTTACCCCAATGCAGGAGAAGGGCCTAAACCGCCTACGACTTATGTACCACAACAAACTAAAACTTTTGGTTGGGAAGCTGCAATAGAAACACTGAGTAATGTCGTTACTGACAATATGGGACAACTTTCAAAATTGATGGCTGATTTAGCCACTAACTTTAGCCAATATTGTCAGAAGACCGCTGCTAAGGTGACCAATCAAGAAGCCATAGTCCAGAATCTCACTCACCAAATAGGACAATTAGCCGAGCAAGTCTCGACTAAACCTCCTGGAGGATTGCCAAGCACCACTGATAAGAATCCTAAGGATTTGAATGCGATCATGACTAGAAGTGGGAAAGAAGTAACTCCACCATCTTTGAAAGAGAAAGAGAAAACTGTAGAGAGCAAGGATGGTGAGCCAAGCAAGGAAGCAAGTACTTCTGGGACCTTGCCTGAGCAAGAAACCTATAAGGAACCTGCTGGCCCTAGAGTTGAGCTTTATAATAATAAGTATCCTATTTTCACTGATGTCGATCCTTCAACCTTACCTTATCCTCCACGCAAACCTAAGCCTAAGGTTGATGACAAGAGGTATAAGAAGTTCATTGATATCTTTAGAAAACTACACATCAATATACCTTTAGTTGAAGCACTTGTTGAGATGCCTGAGTACACCAAGTTCTTAAAAGAAGCTGTCTCTACTAAGAGGAAACTCCTAGATTTAGAGACCATTTGCCTTAATGACGAGTGCTCAACCATTCTTCAACATAAGTTACCTGCTAAGTGCAAGGATCCGGGAAGTTTTCTCATTCCCTGCACCATAGGTAACGTATGTTTGAACAAAGCTTTGTGTGATCTAGGAGCGAGTGTAAATATGATGCCTCTATCATTTTTCAAAATCTAGGTCTGAAGACCTTAAAAAGACTTCAATTACTTTGCAATTAGCTGATCGTTCGGTTAAGGAACCTTGTGGAGTAGTTGAGGATGTGCTAGTAAGAGTTGAGAAATTTGTGTTTCCTGTCGACTTTGTTGTGCTGGATATGGAAGCTAACTACGAAGTGCCCCTAATCTTAGGAAGACCTTTTATGGCCACTAGTAGGACGCTTATCGATGTTTACAAGGGAGAGTTAGTGTTAAGAGTTAATGGAGATGAAATAGCATTCAACGTGCTTGACACTATGAAGACCCCTGATGATGAAGAGGATGCATGTTTCATGTTGGATTCTGTTGACAAGCTTGTCCGTGATATCCCAAAAATATGAGGATATTAAGGATTTCCTCAAGGCTACCTTGGAATTAGAGGATGAAGTGCCATATGAAAAGAGCGAGGAAGAAAAAGTGATATGGCCTGGATGTAGTAGAGGAACCCCTAGACATGTTGAGGAGATGAAGTCTACCGAGGTCGAGAAATTCTACCAAAGACCGACGTGGCATAAGTTCTTTGAACTTAAGCTAACTGGACAAAAGTTAAAGACCTCGCTAGAAGAACCTCCTACCAATCTGACATTGAAGCCTCTGCCTGCACATTTGAAGTATATATTTCTTCAAGATGAGACTTTGCCGCTTATCATTTCTTCTGCCTTGACTGAAATACAAGAGGAAAAGCTGATGAGAATGTTAAGAGAGTATCGCGGAGCATTTGGATGGACTATAGCTGACATCAAAGGCATTAGCCATAGTGTTTGCATGCATAAAATCTCCGTAGATCCTGCAAAGAAAGCGGTTGTACAACCTCAAAGAAAGTTGACTCCACAATTGAAGGACGTGGTTAGGGATGAAATTATTAAGATGTTAGAAATGGGAATCATCTTTCCTATCTCTGATAGTGAATGGGTTAGCCCGATCCACGTAGTTCTGAAGAAGGGAGGTTTGACTGTACAAGCCAATGAGTTAAACGAGTTAATCCCTGTTAGGCTCATTACTGGTCATAGAGTGTGCATTGACTTTAGGAAACTGAATGATGCTACTCGTAAGGATCACTTCCCTCTCCCCTTCATTGATCAAATGCTCGAGAGACTGAGCGGACATGCATTTTATTGCTTTCTTGACGGTTACTCGGGACATTATCAAATTCATATTTCACCCGAGGATCGTGAAAAGACCACTTTTACATGTCCATATGGAACCTTCGCTTATAATAGAATGCCTTTTGGTTTGTGCAACGCACCAGCAACGTTTCAAAGATGCATGATTTCTCTGTTTGCTGATATGGATGAAGATTTCCTAGAGATCTTTATGGATGATTTCTCCGTATTTGGAGATGATTTTGATTCATGTCTCACGCATCTAGCAAGAGTGTTGAAGAGATGCGAGGAGATTAATCTGGTGCTTAACTGGGAGAAATGTCATCTTATGGTTACTCAAGGTATAATACTTGGCCACCGTATTTCTAAGAACAGTATAGAGGTGGATAGAGCAAAAGTAGAGGTGATTGAAAAACTTCCTCCACCAACCAATCTTAAGACATTGTGAGGTTTTCTGGGCCACGCAGGATTCTATCGTCGGTACGTGAAGGACTTTTCCTTAATCTCTCGACCTCTAACCGAATTATTCGCCAAGGATGTGCCATTTGTGTTTACTAATGAGTGCATGAAAGCTTTCAATAAGTTAAAAAAAATGCTTATTACTGCACCCGTTCTGATTGCGCCTGATTGGAATCTACCTTTTGAGTTACAATGCAAGCGATACTGCTGTAGGTGCTGCCTTAGGACAAAGAAAATACAAGATCTTTAGGCCCATCTACTATGCTAGTCGAACATTAAATTCTGCTCAAAGGAACTATGCAACTACTAAGAAAGAACTTCTAGCTATCATCTTTGCATTTGACAAGTTTAGATCTTATCTAGTAGGATCTAAAGTCACTGTTTGGACTGGCCATGTATCTTTGAAGTATCTTTTAGCCAAACAAGATTACAAGCCAAGGTTATTGAGATGGATTCTACTATTGCAAGAATTTGATGTAGAAATCCGTGATAAGAAAGGATCTGAGAATTTGGTTGCGGATCATCTTTCCCGTTTACAATTAGAGGAAAATGAGCCAATGACCGAGATTCGAGAAACATTTCCCGATGAACAATTATTCTCCATCACGGCCATACATGGAAAGGATGATTGCGCTACAGTATCATCGCGTGTTGAGGTTGTGAAGGAGAATAAACAACCATGGTTTAAAGACTTTGTGAATTATCTATCCGCGAAATACTTGCCACCAAATCTCAACCCACAAGAAAGAAATAAATTCTTTAAGGATCTTAGGCACTATTATTGGGAAGAACCCTATCTTTTTAAGCTAGGATCCGACAATGTCTTTAGGAGATGTGTGCCGGAAGAAGAGATGTATGATATCCTTAGACATTGCCATGCTTACGAGGCCGGAGGACATTATGGAGGAGACAAGACTGCTGCGAAAGTTCTCCAATGTGGTTTTTACTGGCCGACCTTATTCAAAGATGCGCATCAATATGCTAAATCTTGTCATTCCTGCAAAATGACAGGAAATATCTCGAGAAGGAATGAAATTCCACTGAAGAATATCCTAGAGGTGGAACTCTTTGATGTTTGGGGTATTGATTTTGTGGGACCCTTTACTTCGTCTTTATCCAACCGCTATATCTTAGTTGTGGTCGACTACGTGTCCAAATGGGTTGAGGCCATTGCTTCGCCTACTAACGATGCAAAAGTTGTACTGAAGTTCTTGAAGAAGAATATTTTTACGCGGTTTGGAACCCCTCGTGCCATTATTAGTGATAATGGAAGCCATTTTTGCAATAGGCCGTTTGAAAAGTTGATGATTAAGTACGGGGTTAGACACAAGTTAGCTACTGCTTATCACCCTCAAACAAGTGGACAAGTTGAGGTTACAAATCGAGAAATGAAGCGCATTTTGGAGAAAACTGTGAATACGACTAGAAAAGATTGGTCGTTGCGTTTAGATGATGCTTTATGGGCTAATAGGACTTCTTATAAGATGACTATTGGTATGTCCGCTTATAAGATTGTTTTTGGTAAAGCATGTCATCTACCGGTTGAACTGGAACAGCGTGCCATGTGGGCTACGCGTATGTTGAATTTTGATGAGAGTTTAGCTGGAGAAAGAAGGTTGTTAGAGTTGACTCGCCTAGAGGAGTTTCGTCTGGAAGCTTATGAGAATGCTAAAATATTTAAGGAGCGAACAAAGAAATTTCATGATAAGAAGATATTGGACCGCACCTTTAAGGAAGGCGATCTGGTTCTTCTTTACAATTCGCGCTTGAGACTCTTTCCTGGCAAGTTAAAATCACGATGGTATGGCCCTTATAGAGTGAGTAAGGTTTTCCTTCCTGGAGTCTTTGAATTATTAAACCTTAAGGACCAATCCACTTTTGTGGTTAATGGACACCGTGTGAAACATTACATGGGTCTTGGTCAAGGTAAGGAGGAGGAAGTCTTCACTCTTGAAGATCCCACCTATACTTAAACCATCGTTGAGTTAAGTCGAATTTGGCGACTATAAACTCGAACTATTTCTTAAAAACTATCTTTGTTTTTGTTTTGTCTCGAATAAAGTAGCATGAGACTCATTAAGGTTTTTTTATCTCGCCATGTTCCGATTCTAAGTTCGGAATAAACGAGGTTTTTTCCTTGATAGCCGACATGTGAGTTTTGTAGTTTTAACTCTTTGGTTTTCCGTGTCATTGGTTGTATGAAATAAAGTGGCTTAAATCGTTTTTGGATATTCTATATCTAATTACTACCACATTATTTTATAACTTCCATTGACACGTTATTAACGGTTTCATGGAGTTTCTGTTTGGTTTGCATAAACATGTTTTCGATTGCTTCTCCACGACGTTCTTGGTCTACAACTGCATTCTGCATTTGCTTGAGAGCCGTTTCCAGAGCTAAGTATTTTTCTTAAAATCTCATTTTTTTTTCTTTGTCATTGGGGACAATGCCATGTTTAAGTGGGGGGTAGGAGACTTATCCATGATGTGTTATAATTGAAAAATTAAATGTGAAAATGTGAAAAATTAAAAATTTTGAACAAATGCCAAATTTATTATCTCGTACCCTTAGAATTGTGAGTTCTTATACATAGAATTGATAGGGAAGGAACCAAGTTGCATGATTATGTGATCATTTTATACTTATATGAATGTAAATTTAAGGATATTCATGCCAACTAGTGCAAGTAGTTATTTATTATTTTCTTACTCAATTTGAATCGACGAATTCCGCACAAATCATAATAACTGAAAGAATTATGTGTACATTGCGTAGATGATTGGTTATGCAGACCTAGAGTCGATATTTATCTGCTGATGTATTCTTATCTTCTAGCCATCAAAGTGGAGTAAAAAGCTTGAAAATTATCTGTGTTTCAACGATAAACACTGGGCTTGTAGTAACATTACCAAAGTAGCTTCGCGCTTGTGGTAATATTCAATGCTTCCACTAATCCGTGAGAGAGGGATTCTTGCAATGCATACTTTACTTTTAAACCAAGTTTCTTTCTTGAGAGGTGTAAAGCTTGAAACTACATAAATGCGAAAAAAATTCAAGTTTTTAAGAGGCTTCGAGTGACTTCTCGTTCTCCAAGTCCAAAAACCTTATGGATGACGCTCTTGCTTATTGCACCATGTCTTTACCCATTGCGAGGCTTAAAAATAGGAATGCTGATGTTGGTAGGTTAAGACTTCGAAGTTAGCATAAACTTTAATCTTGCCATGAATAGATAAAACTAAATGCACATGCACACGTCACTTCGATTCATGACGAGTAGTGAATAATGGGTGCCTTATGAGCATAGGTGGTATGAGTTGACTCGAGTTTCTTGTATAAGTATGATTTGACCATGGGAAATGTGTCTTGGGGAATGACTTATTAATGCTTTGTTCGGGACGATCAAAGTCTAAGTGGGGGGTAGTTGATGACGGTCAAATTATACCCGTAAAAGTCATCAACATTTTCCTTATCGGGATTAATAATATATATTTTATGATAAATCACCTGTTTATATGGATTATTTAATGTTATGTGATTTATATTATATAATTTTGCATTTATCCATTTATAAGATATAATTTGGTATTTATCCGTTTTTATTATATAATTTGGTATTTATCCACTTTTATTTAAATATGATTTATTTTGAGATAAATATCTATTTTGCAGATTTGGATAATTATGGAGGATAAATACAAGTGGAAGAATAAAATCTCAAGATAAATCCAAGAAAATCAAGATGCATTGAAGATAAAGATCGGATAAGCATGACAAAATCCGGCAAACCAATCCATGATGGCGCCAACTTTGTGGTACACGCATTTAGGGGGGCGCATGACATATTTTGAGATCGGCCGAGAGTTATCTCTTATTTATTTTGATATTTTGAAGTATATCTCTTAATTAGCTTGAACACCTATAAATATAGTGGTGCATTACACGCCATTTACACACCTTAGAAGCATACAATTCACAACATTTGTTTTATTTTCAATATATGTTTTCTTTATTTTGTGTTCTTTCATTACGGAGTCGTTAGAATCTTCAGTTAGAGATCATATCGAGGAGTGGGAATCACGCTCGTCTTCAAGGGTAATGTCTACTCAATTATGCAATCTTTTTCCGTAGATCTAATTTATTTCTTTATGGAGTAGTCTTTTTGTATATTGATTTCGTTATGTAGTTAATTAGCGAACCCATGTTTATGTAGATCTGAGACGTAAAAGACGTGTCACGAGCAAATCTGGTTCAGATCTGAGCTTGTTGGCAGCGAGCCTATGTCTCGTTGGTAGCAAGATCTGTGTTGTTCTTGATTTGTCTGTTAACGGCTTTGACTACGTCAGGTTCTCTGCTTTGTAATTCAAACAAGTAATTAAACTTGATCAACTTAATTATTTGTCATCGTAATTTAACATAAGACCTAAAAAGTGATTGTTATTTAGGACAGAGATTGAATTGGTGTCTAAGATGTACGCCTAATCATAGGAATGTTGCTTAGATGAGGTTACGGTTTATACCGGCATCCCTAGTTTCGTAATTGTGTCAGAAGGTATATGAGATGGAGACTAAATATGCGAAGTCACGTAATGGAGACACGATGATCTAGATGGCCTAACCAGAGCTAGATCTATCTTAGGGGATGACTCCCATAGTCAGAATAATTAATCTTAAATGTCTTGTTTTGTCTCGTCGTCAATCTACATAGCATGGGGGAGTAATTACTACTAGCGTTATCAATACCGTTTGTCAATCATTTATAAAACCTTTAAAAACAAGTGTCATAGTGTTGTTGTGTCTTTTGTTGGTTTTGTGTTTCTATTGTGTCAATTTTATTTCTACGTTATTTGTTGGTCGTAGACCGCCTATAATTTGCTTTTTAGTTTAATAAGTCGTATTTCGTTTAAGCCGAGTCTCTGTGGGATCGACCTCGACTCTATCTAACTATACTAAGATTGAACCTAGTTCTCTTTCTAGTGTGTTATTTAGGTATCGAGTATTGTTATTTTACTTGTCCCGACATCAGGTGGTAAAATCTCCATCTGCATATAATGTGATTCTTAGAAGACCAGCACTGATTGATCTAAGAGCAGTGGTATCGCCAGCACATAACAGTATGAAATTCCCAACTTTTGAAGGAGAAGCCACAGTTAAAGGGGACATGGATGCTGCCAAGAACTGCTATACAACCACAATCAGTGGAAAAATGAAGGTGCAGCAGGTGACAATGAAAGACCTAGTTACAGATGAAGAAAAAAGTTGGCAGTCCAACGACCCAGTGGAATCAATAATGCTGGATGAATCGAACCCTGAATCCACATTTAGCATAGGATCGTGGATACTGCTTTGAGCGAAGCGGATCTTTGGTCGACCTCCTCTTGAGAGATTACAAGGATGTGTTTGCATGGAAAGCAAGTGACATGCCTGGACTGTCAACAGAGTTGGTTGTCCATAAGCTCAACATCGACCAAACAAGAAAAACCGGTGCAAAGAAAAGAAGAGATCTTTTGCCCCGAAAGGATCTGATCGGCCCCGGCAAGAAGTGGAAAAATTGTTGCAGGCCAACATGATTAAAAATGTTATCTATCCAGAATGGCTAGAAAACCCAGTGTTAGTCAAAAAACCAGATGGCAGCTGCAGAATGTGTGTGGACTTCATAGATCTAAACAAGGCTTGTCCTAAAGATAGTTATACTTCCCCTAGAATTGACAGGCTAGTAGATTCTACAGTTGGTTATGAGATTTTTGCTTTCTTAGACGCTTATAAGGGATATCATCAGATTATGATGGACCCTGTAGATGATGTAAAAACCGCTTTTATTACTGAATTTGGTTCCTACTACTATGTGTCTATGCCTTTCAGATTAAAGAATGCAGGGGCTACCTACCAAAGGGCAGTCAACACCATTTTTAAACAACAGATTGGCAAATCAATGGAAATATATATGGATGACTTATTGATCAAGAGCAGGACTCTTGACCAATATTTGAAAGATGTAGCAGAGGTTTGTCAAGTTTTGAGACAAATAGGAATGAAGCTGAATCCCAAAAATGCATTTTTGGAGTGAGATCAGGCAAATTTCTGGGTTATATGATATCTAAAGAAGGTATCAGGGCCAACCCTGATAAATTAGAAGCCTTAAAAGCCATGCCTGAACCAAAGAATATCAAAGAAGTTCAACGATTAACAGGAAGATTAGCAGCGCTAAACCGATTCTTGTCAAAATCGGCACAGAAGTCATTGCCATTCTTCAAAATTCTTAGGAAGGCCAGTCCATTCGAGTGGAATGAAGAGTGTAAACATGCTTTTCAGGAGTTGAAAGATCATATCAGTCACTTGCCGACTCTAACTCCTCTTCAGGAAGGTGAGATACTGTTTCTTTACTTGTCCTTTTGCAATGAAGCAGTAAGTGCTGTGTTGGTAAAGCAACATGGCATGATACAAAGGCCAGTGTATTTTGTAAGCAAAGCCCTACAAGGACCTGAGATTAGATATTCTGAAGTAGAAAAATTGGTTTTAGCCCTAGTACATACCACAAGGAAACTGAGACCATACTTCCAAAGTCATCCAGTGATTGTGTTGACAAATCTACCTTTGAAGAAAATTTTGGAAAAACCAGACAAGTCTGGAAGATTGGCAAAATGGGTAGTTGAATTGGCAGGATTTGATATCGAATACAAACCAAGAACATCAATTAAAGCTCAAGCACTAGCTGATTTCTTGGCAGAAGAAAAAGCCTTGGCTATAGAACAAAAGGCTGAACAGAACAAGGCTGAGAAGAACAACTCTGAACAGTGGCAGCTTTACGTGGACGGAGCCTCCAACAAAGAAGGAGCAGGAGCAGGACTCCTACTCATTAGCCCAAAAGGTGAAGAATTCCTGTACGCTCTTCACTTTGATTTTCAAGCTACCAATAATGAGGCAGAATATGAAGCTTTGATAACTGGATTAAACTTAGCACAAAAGTTAGGCGTGCAAAATTTAAAAGTCTACACAGACTCACAGCTGGTAACAAATCATATCAAGGGAGAGTATGAGGCAAAAGAAGGCCCCATGAAAAAGTACCTTGCAGTGGCACAGAAGAAATTGCAAAATTTCTTAACGATAGAAGTGAAACAAATAAGTTGGGTCCAAAATACCAGAGCAGATGCTTTATCAAAGCTAGGATCGAATTTCTTGTCCCACAAAAAGGTGTTGGTTGAGCAGTTGAAGCACAAGAGTTGTGATGAGATTGAAGTACAACCAATCACACAGGAAGAAACTTGAATGGATCCGATTGTAGTATATTTAAGAGATGGAAGGCTTCCTAAAGATAAAGTACATGCCAGAAAATTGATAAGACTCTCAACCAGGTATGCTCTGTACAGAAAATCTTATGCAGCACCTTGGTTGAGATGCGTTACCCCAGATGAGGGAGATTATGTATTAAGAGAAATCCATTTCGGAATTTGTGGAAATCACTTGGGAGCGAGAGCTATGGCCAGGAAATGTAGGCTTTACGGTTATTACTGGCCAGAAATGCAAGATGACGCAGAGAATCTGGTCAGAACTTGCCGGACATGGCAGGTGCATAGCAATCTATCACATAATCCTATACAAGAGATGATACCAATCGTATCCCCATGGCCTTTTGACCAATGAGGAGTAGACTTAGTGGGTCCACTACCCCGGACTCCGGGAAATTTCAAGTTTCTAGTGGTGGCAGTGGATTATTTCATTAAATGGGTGGAAGCTGAACCCTTAACCACCATCACAGCCAACCAAATACAGAAGTTCCTATGGAGAAATATTCTATGCAGGTATGGGATCCCTAAAGTTCTCATTTCTGATAATGGCACACAATTTGAAGATCAAGGAGTGCAAACTTGGTGCACCAACCTAGGAATCTCCCAACATTTTACATCAGTGGCCTATCCTCAAGCCAATAGGCTGGTAGAGCAGACCAACATGCAGATAAATCAGGGACTGAAGAAAAGGTTGGAACATGAGGGATCTCATTGGGTAGACCATCTTCCAAATATCTTGTGGGCATATAAAACCACCCCAAACGCTGCTACACAGGAAACTCCATACTCCTTAGAATATGGATGTGAAGTAGTCATACCAGCAGAAATTGGACACAAGTCTCCCAGGACAGAATTATACTGTCCAGAAACGTAGGAGGTAGACATGTTGCATGTCAAAGATGAGTTGGAACATAAACGCGATAGTGCACTGATACGGATGGCCAAGTACAAGCAGAAAGTTGCCCAGTACTGCAACTACAAAGTCAAAGGTACGTATTTTAAAGAAGCCGATTTAGTGCTAAGGCGGGATGACGCCAGTAAGCAAGGCCTCACTGGAAAGCTAGACCCGAATTGGGAAGGTCCTTATAAAGTTATCAAAGTACATGGAAAAGGATCCTATCAACTAGCTAATGCTTTTGGAAAAACAATTCCTAGAAGCTGGAATGCTATTCATTTAAGGAAATATTTTCCTTAAGGAATTACATTATCCTTTGTTCTTCATTTTAGCTTTATAATTGTAATTATGCATGTAAATATCATAATTTCTAATTTGTGCTGGACAAGGAATTAAAGACCTGATGTTTTATTTATCAGTACACTTGCAGCACAAAATAATTTTGGGCAGAGGACCCACAAAGAAACACACAAGTGTCACACTTGCAGCGCAAGAAATTCAGTGCAGAGCACCTAGTTAAAAATATCAAAATGCCAAACTCGTAGTGTGAGGGCATCCTGGGCAGAGGACCCACATAAAAAACACACAAGTGTTACACTTGCAGCGCAAGAAAATTCAATGCAGAGCACCTAGTTAAAAATATAAAAATGCCAAACTCGCAGTGCGAGGGCATCCTGGGCAGAAGACCCAAAAAAACAAACAAACAACACAAGTGTTGAACTTGCAGCGTAAAAAATTATGTACAGAGCACATAATTAAAGTAAAGGCACACAAAAACTTGCGGTGCGGGATCATTCTGGGCAGATCACACTCTCAACGGAATAGAAAGCAAACTTGCAGAGCAAGAATATCATGGGGAGAAAATAATAATGATCTAGGCCTCAAGGGCATTCTGTACAGAAGCTAAAAATTAAGAAGCTAAGGATAAAAAATCCTAACTTCTTTGCAGCGTAGCAGGAAGGTAAAGATGAACGAATATCAAAGCGAATGTCAAATTCAAAGGCATATATTCAAAAGTACAATCCCAAAAGTTTGGAAGATCCAAATACAACAACAAATAAGAAATAGGGTTATTACATCAAAAGCTGCACAGAGCAAAAAAAATTCAAAATTCAAGAAAAAATGTAGATCAAGAGGTAGGAGGAGCTGAGGGCTGAGCAGACTTCTCTGAAGGCTGAGCGGATTTCTCTGAAGGATGAGTGGATTTCTCTTTAGCATACTTGCTAATTAAGTCTTCTCCATTCTTGTACTCATCGTACCGCTTTGTGAAGATTTCACCCACTTTCTTATCGTACAACCTGTGATTAGGCAGAGTGTTATCTCCAGGTCAGCAGGTTTGGCCTCATCGACACCGAGTGTATATCCTCTGCGCAGCGCCGGAGCTAGGATGATTTAGATTTCCTCATAAGTTTGAGGAGAAGACTTATACCCAGAAACCACCTTCTGGACAACATTCTGGGCAGGAATTTCCTCCATCCGCCTCAGAGTTTCATCAAAGTTAGCTTTCATCTTCTTGACGGTGGTAAGATGTTGCAGGTGCTCCTCATTCATCTTCTCCAGACGATGATCTCTCAATTTCAACTGTTCCTCCTGGGTGAATATCAAACCCTCAGCTTTGGCAAGATCAGATTTCAACTTCTCAATCTCCAGACGAGCAACAAGGTTGGATTATTCTAAACTGGCCACCTTAGCATTGGCCTCATCCAAATGAGCCACTTTTTTCTGCAAGGTAGTGATGTCCCCAGCCATGCTGGAAGTCTTTTTATGCAATGCTTTGCCCAGGCGGTAGCACTGCAAAAAAAAAAAAAAAAAAAAAAAAAAACAAAAACAAAAACAAAACAAAACTTACAGAGTCAGCAAAGTCATCAGCAGACATATCTTCAAAGTTGAAGGAAGAACCACTGCGAGAACTACGGAGGAGGTGGATCTGTGCCTTTTCTTTCGTCTTTGAGAAAGCTTGATCCTGAGAGGCACTGCGTTCAAGCCAGTAGATTGAGCACCAGGAAGATCTTTTTCAATAGCCAGATCCACAGGGTTAGCTGTGCTCAGAATGTTCTGATCAGAAGGATTAGTAGTGTGGATGGTTTCTGTGGCAGAAGATATCGAGCCTATACATATCTCTCGCATCCTCCGCTCGACCGAAACTTCACATATACGGCGGAATAACGGACAAGGTCCGTTCAGAGTCCTCTGCCATTTGATCTGTTTCCTCCTCCTCATCGAGGTCGATGCTAATCAGATCATCTACATTGGCCACTATGAAAAGAAAGAGATAATCATGTTATAATCAAAGATCAGAATAAAATGTAAGTACAAACATACATTTTCTATACTGTTTCTTGGAGAACTCCACGTAGCCAACAGCCTGTGATGAAGTCGAGCAAAGATCTATCATGGCAGAACTTATGAAGTCTAGGTTAAGGGAAATCTTGTTACTAACAAGGTATCGGGACAGCGTGGCATCAATAAAGTCTTCCAACTTGTCCTTTATGGAGGAGGTATTCCATCGCCCCAAAGTGGCATCCGAATTGTGATTCACAAAGAAAAAGTGTTCCTGCCACTTTATCTTAGTCTTATCTTTGCCAGTTATAGGGATGATTGGAGCACTGGCCCTACGGCAGAAATGATACCATCCCCCACTACCCTGTGTCAATTTACACTGGTAGAAATTCCTAAACAACTTTATAGAAAAAGGGGTGGTGTTCAGACGACACCAAATCATGTAGCCTACCAAGAATTTAACACTATTTGGGTGTATCTGACCAACTCCTAGTTTGTAATACTTCATTACCTCAACATATCCAGGGGAGAGAGGAAACCTTAACCCACTGTGAAGCTGATCAGCGTATACTGTGCAAAAACCGGCCGGGGGATTGTAAGCATATTCAGTTGGTTTAGGAAGAACAACTTCGAAAGGCTCAGTACGGATCTTATAGGTTTTTAATAAACCAGCCATCTCAGTTTTGGTCATTTTGCTAGCAACACCGTGGCAAGCCATTATTGCTTTGGTTTTGTCGAATCGATTGATTTCTCTCTTTAAGGTGTTTAAGAAGGCAGTGTGATCTTCGGGATACTGGTGAACAATTGAAGTGGGAGAGAAAATCCCAGGAGGCAGAAGGTGAGGAGGCAAAAGACACAGTGGATTATCTCCAAAAGTTGAGGCATTTCTTAAATCAATCGAAGAAGATGGATGATCAGGGTTTATTATAGTTTTAGGACAAAACACAGGATTAGAAGAATTCACTTCCTCACTATCTATGGCTCTAGATATTTTTTCTGGGGATTCAAACAATTTCTCTACAGATCCACTGGAAGCAGTATTGGCTCTCAAACTCAAGAAAGAATCAACAATTTAAAAGAAATGCAGAATAACATAAAGATAAAGACTTACTTGTGATTGCAGAAAGGCGTTTCCAAATGTTTAAAATATAAGAGTAATGTGGAAAGCGAAGTAGTTATGTGACAAGAAGTAAAGCGACGTAAGAGTTTAGTCTACGGTTGTAATGATATCGAGCAGACGCAACTTGGCCTAGTTTCGCACAATATTAATGACATAAGTTGCATCGTTTCAGGCTATGGCAGCTGTAAAGCAGTCCACCCTAGTCTGGGGGGACTTATGATGATATATGGGCCCATTGGGCCGGGTTATCCATAATTAGGCCAGGCCCAAGGTTAGATAATCAAGAGAATGTGTTGGCACGGCAGGACAGCAAGTGCTGACCAGATCAATAAGCTGGACAGAATAGTCAGAGGAGCAGGACTCCCACCGCGTCCTGACCAGAATGGTTTCTGGACTATTTAACAGGCTGAACATGGTGAAGACTGAGTCAATAATACCTCAACTGCTTGGGTACGTGGGTAGACCCCACGTCCAGAAGACAGTCGGTAATAACTTCCAAGCACATCCAGGAAGAGACACACGATCTACTGTTATATAAGGAAGACCCTGAATTACGAGGGGGACTTGATTCCAGTTTATTACTTGAATTGGATACGTAGGCAGCTCTCTCAAGAGTTCAGTCCAAAATTATACCCAAATACCATTGTTCTTATACAATTTTCCTAACTAGATTTATCCGATTACCCGTTTGCAATATTCGTACTACATCAATTACATTATAATAAATTTTATGTTTTGTAATTTAAAATACCAATATTATTGTACAATAATAACTTTATCCCGTTATCCCTCAACACCCATATATATTATGTATGCGATCTGTAGAGCACTTATATGATATATCATTTACATCCCTTAAAAATTTTCACTTTTTAATAATAACAAAAAATAAAATTTTAGAAAAAAATACATAATAAAAATTGTCACATTAAAAAGTGTCATATTAGAAAACCACTTTACCGTGACCGAACTGTCGGTTCATGAACCGACAGTTAATGAACCGATGAGTCACCAATCAAATTCGTCAAACCAGCGGTTCAGTCGATTTTTTAGTATAGTTGATGTTTATATCACGAAAATATAGATATGACATTACAATAAATCTTTAACCCATTTTTCAATTTTATCCCTCTATAATTCAAAGTTTTATAATTCGATGATTAATTATCAAATTGATGTTGACTGATTCCAATTCGATTATAAACACCAAATTGATCTTACTTCAAGTTCAGCTTTGGTTAATTATTTATAAGAGAAACTACTTTTTAAGTGTGTGAAAAAAGCATATAAGTTGACCAAAGACTTGAGCCTTGGTCTCAACTTTTACCAAACCGTCGGTTAATGGACTAGTTGTTCACAAACCGGTGGGTCACCAACCTAAACCGTAAAACCGGCAGTTTAGTTTATTTTTTAGTATAATTAATGTTTATATCATGAAAATACAGTAACGACATTACAATACCTTTACCCCTTATAAATTTTAACCTTCTATAATCTATACTATAATTCGATGATAAAATACCTAGTTGATGTTGATTGGAGTTCAATTTGATCATAAACACCAACTTCATATTATTTCAAGTTCAATTGAATCAATTATTATAAGAGAACCTTTTTTTTTGAAGTGTGAACAAATATTAGCTGCCAATGACCTAAACCTTAGTCTAAACCGTGTCAAACCGTCGGTTCATGGATTGGCTATTCACGAATCGGTGGGTCACCGACCATAACTGTGAAACTGGCGGTACTGATGATTTTGAGTAGTGTATGTTTATATCATTAAAAGACATATAGGGCATTACAATAATCCTTTTACCCATTATCCTTTGTAACCCTTATAATCCGTACTGGAATCCGATGACCAAATACCAAAGCGATGTTGATTATAGTTCAATTCAATTGAAAACACCAAATTGATAATATTTGATCATAACACCCCAAGACCCCGGGCCTGGTTGTGCTAATTAGTCATAAATGGTCCGGTCAAATTCTTACACCGCTGTCCTCGTTTGATCTAAAAGGGCTAACCCGAGTTGACAAGACCTTTATGTCTCACACTTATATTGAGGCGAGCAGGACATTACTTTACTGATGTAGGACTTTACATTCTCCACCTTATAAGGGACTGCCGTCCTCGCCATGACGGCCAAGACTTGTCCCATTGACTTCTCCCAGTTCGTCCCTACTAGAGGATTTCTAGAGGTGGCCCCCACTGACATACAACACACTTAGGTCCATCTGATAGTCGGCTCTGAATACCATTCTTTAACGCCACCAGACCGGGCCTGGTTGCGCTAAATGAGTCATAAATAGTCTGGTCAACTGCTTTGACCGCCATCCTCGCTTGGTCTAAAAGTACTAACCCGAGTTGACAAGACATTTGCATCTCACACTTATATGGGGTGAGCATGACTTTACTTTACTTTACTACGGAGATCACTCGCCCTCTACTAGCTCCGTAGTACATCCTTGCATAAGTAACGTTTGTCACATCAATATCAAAGAACACTACGCACGGTGAACAACTGCACCACAACATGGAAGCACCTCAAGGGCACAGACAATACCGTGCGGGAGTTACACGAGTCCCTTGGCATCAGACCAAGTAGAGAGGTGTAATAGTCCCATGTTAAGAAGAATAGACGTGTCTCACCAATGAGAAAGTCGTTTTAGTTACCTGAGTCTGTCGTTTTGCCTTCTGCTTGTTCTATGATGTTTGCTTACGTAAGACTTACATGTATAATTTGATTAAATTTTAATTATATGCATGTTGGGTGTTCTTTTCCTGGATAAGAACTTGGTATCCGGGACAGGGGCGTCACATTGATGTTGAATTTCATTAATTAATTATAATAGAAACAATATTTCTGGTGTCTCTCACAAATGTAGATTGCAGAGGGGTTTTAAGGATAAAACGGTTTTGGGTTGACTTTTTTATTGAATTACCATCTATCCCAAAAGCTTAAACTGTTGGGTTGATAGATAATTAATATTTTATATGTTAATATTTTTTTTTGGAAAAAAATTGACAGGTTTTGGTGCCAGTTGTCGTTGATTGTTATCTTTTTACTTTTATTTTTAATTTCTTGGAAATCAAGTCATATATTAGTAGATCACTTTTTACTTTTTATGCCATTAATGTTACTAGCATCTTTATTCAATTTTTCATTCCATTAAGTGATAGATTATTTCATTTTTTTTTAATAATATGGACATTATCTATTTCCTTATTGTATTAAAGTTCGACTTCAAATCAACATCCACTATCGTAATATGGTTATGTTTAATTGTATTCAACACATTCTTGTTGTATATCTATTGAATTTTGTCATTGTCGGTAAGGTGAATGAAAATACGACATACTCTCGTGCAAAAATAAATGAAGGAGTTTGTCTACGAACGAGACAACTTCGGAGTAAAGCTCTTGGTGCCCAAACAATCAAGAATGTATGTGCGGTAATCTTATTTTTCATTATGCTATCAGTGTCGAAAACATTTTATTCTAGCGATTGACTATTTCATTATCAATCTAGGTTCGCGGTAAAAATCTCAAACCAATTATGTGGGTGAAGAGGTGTAGTTCATACAATCGGAATATGTGGAAACCATTTGTTATTTATTGTTTTGATGGTCGAATGTTTGGCCACAACATATGCATCTTTGCTCAAATATCCAGCTCCACTTGTAGTTTTTCTAATTATTAAAATTATTTTTTTGTTGATATTTTATAAAATTACTTTTTTATACAAAAATTGTATATGGATATTTGTTGTTATGAACAATTGTTTGTTTTCTTCCCTTGGATGCAGAATACACCAACAAAGAGGGAAAAAAAAGTTGCAACAAAGAGAAAAAACATAAGGGTTACAAATGAAAGGTAAAATATACAGGCACATCATATATATTAATATATTTTCTAATTAGTTATACAACTTTTTATACCATTCAATTTACATTATGCAGGACATATTCACGCTATTGAGATTATTGGAAGTTATTGAGATTAGACGCGTGTTTTCCGGAGGATAATAGTTGCGAATTGAGCACTTGAAATAAGAGCATTTGAACATCGTTATCATTTTCTTAGATAAGTACAACTTATTGTTGGATTGAATGTTTGAATAACAATGGCTAGTTGGTATTTTGAATAATTTCATTTCGTTGTATGTTTTGATCGTATGTGGTTTACCAATATAGATGAATGTCAAGTATGAATTTTAATATGTGGATTGGCAGGATTGCCAATATAGAATGTGATGTAAGAATGCTAGTACTTCATTTGTATATTGATAAACTGACAAAAACATGGTCAATAATTCAATTACTACAAGAAAGTGCGTAAGAAAGACGGTTAATATTTTTTCGAAAAACATACCACGTTTCATCGACCTATCCAACAATTGAATGGTGATGGATGTCTCATTGAATTCCTTCATGCATAACACAAGAAAAATAGAGAGCGGAATCAAATTGACACTCGCTCCTAGATCACATAATGCTTTGTTCAGGCATACTCCTCCAATGGTACAAGGTATGAGGAAGCTCCCAGGATCTTTACACTTAAGGGGTAGTTTGCGTGGAAAAAATGCCGAGCATTCCTCATTTAGGCAAATAGTCTCACGGTCTAATAACTTTCTTTTGGTAGAAACTGCTTCTTTCGGAAACTTAGCGTACTCTGGCTTTCCAGCCAGAGCTTCTACCAAAGGTATATTCACTTGCAACCTCTTGAACATTTCTATGAACTTTTTATAACGAGCATCATCATGATTTGGTTTAGACTTCCTAAGGGGATAGGGTAACGATGCAGGATTAAGAGTCACATTTCTTGCACACTTGCCTACTTCCTGCTGCTGCTCTCCCTTCTTATCTACTGAATCTGAAGACGCTCGATATACCGGCAGCGTACCATGCTGAATCGGGTCTCCTGCTCTCTCTGATTCTTTAGTGTTCTTCTGTGTTCTGCTCTTTTCTGCTGTCTGATTCTTCTCTGATAATTGGTCCAGGCCATTCTTTTCTGATTTTTATCATAATGGCATTCACGTCCTTGGGGTTCTTCTCTATATTACTGGGTAACCCTCCCGGAGGACAAGCTTGCACTTGTTCGTCAATCTGCCCTACTTGGTATGACACATTCTGCACTAAGGCTTCTTGATTGGTCAGTCTTGCATCATTTTTCTGACAATATGTTCCAAAATTTGCACTAAGCTCGCTCATGGACTTCGTCGATTAACTGACACTCTCGGTCACTGCTGAGCTCATCTTATCCATAGCCGCTTCCCAACCACCGTACTTGTTTGATTGAGGCAGAAAACCTCCACTTTGCTTTGCTCTCTCCCTACCATCAAGATTACTATATTTGAAACAAGGGTGATCATGAGAACTTGGGCGATATCCGCCTATAAGGGTTTCCTTGCCTTCCGAAATAATTCACGTATTCAGTGTTGGTTGTCTCAACCCCTTGTACCTTCTCTATTTTGGTGATGCGATCTTGCATGCCATCCATATTCTCATTTATCACTAGCAACTGGTATAGGATCTATTGAGATGTATCGTCTCGAAATACTCCTTCAGCTGCCTTCACAATCTCAGTTTGATGTGTTCTCCACTGACTAGCTTGTAAGTTCTATTGAGATGTATCTTCTCGAAATACGCCTTCATCTGCCTTCACAATCTCAGTTTGATGTGTTCTCCACTGACTTGTAAGTGCTATATGTTCCAACTTTTCCTCAGCTTCTTCTGGTGACAAGAATGTGAAACACCCATTCCTTGACGCATCAACTCTTTTTTGTTCACTCAGCCGCAGTTCGTGATAAAAACTGTGCATTCCTACGGGAGTGATATCATGGTGAGGTCATCTTCGTTGCACTTCTTTAAAGCATTTTCAAGCTTCTTAGAAAGTTTCGGCCGGCTTCTGCTTGAAATTTATGATGTCTTGTCTCGTTTGCAATGACTTCCCGGGTGGGCTGTATTCGTTCATAAATTTCGGCAGTAGGTCTCTCCAAGATTGGATAGATCCTGCTGCTAGAGACAACAACCACATATTCGCCTATCCTTCAGCTTAAATGGAAGCAACTTAAGCTTGATATTATCTTCTGGTACTCTTGCTGGTTTGACAGTGCTGACTATCTCCAAAAAGTTGGTGACATGTACACTCAGATCTTAATCAGGCACTCAATCGAAAGTGGTGTAATTGGTTACCATCTGTATAACGTTCGGCTTTGGATGGAAAACCTCGGTCGCATTCACCGGTTGAACAATCACTGGCTCAAACCGCTCAATTGATGGCAAGGCATAGCTCTGTAGAGTCCTTCTGTCTGCCGGTATAACAATTCCTACTTTTTCCCCATTTGCTACATTTTCTAAGCCTCTTCCGTTCTATGCCATCATCTCTTCTGGATATTCTAAAGGTGGAATCTTCTCTTCCCTATCCTTTTCACATCTTTCATGCAAACTTAGGCACCTTTCAATCCTCTCTCGAGCTTTCTTTAACTTTTGCTTCACAAACTTTTCAATTTCAGGAATGAATCACTAAAGTTTAGCTGTTGAACTCCTTGTTGCGTACTACAAGACACAAAAAGAAAAAGTTAGTTACTTGTTTGGGTGGCTGTTACACTCGCCTGGCAGAATCGGAAATAATAGACTCTGACTCCTAAGTCGACACTGAACAAATTGAGACGGTTCTGCTGTTTCTAGAAAACTCGATATATCGGAGGCGTACCGCGCTGAATCGGGTGCAAATTTCCCGAATCTAACAAAACATACACTGTTATGACTTAATTGTTCACAGATAGACTAAAATAGACTCGTTTATCAAACTCATTATTCACATAAATGATATATACAAATTCTCAATCTCAAATTAAAATTATCCTTGACACAAGTCCACTACAATGGCACCAAAAAGCTTGATCCGCGTGCAATGCACAACTACTAGCAATAGGACTAGGTCTGTTGGACTTATTTCTGAGTTTTAGTGATGATTGCCAGACTAGATGTTATAGTGCAAAGGCAAAAAGATGTCTAGATCAAATGTATAGGTTTATTAGAGTTTGATCTTTGTATAGTTTTGATCAAACAAGCACTGTAATGGTCAGCTGACTTATATCAGCACACTAATCTAGATCAGTAGGGTAGCTAGGTCAGTAGACTAGTCAGGAACCTGCTGAAGACTGAAGGCTGAGGGCTCAAACTCAGTTAATGAAGGCTAAGGGATCAAAATTAGTGATTAAAGTCAAGGATATGGAATCAGAATTTAGGGAAGTCTGTGATGACCTAAACTGATTACATATACCTTGTGTACAAGGTCTAAGTTCCATAAGTTGGATGGTGATTGGAACTTGGTTATGTGCAAAAAGGTGTAATCTAACTTCATAAATAAAAGTTAGATAAAGAAGTAAGCTGCATTGCGTTTTAAACACAACAAATTATGGTTCAGCCTACTGATATGTACTTCAGCAGACTAATAAACCTGCTGATACATATACCTCGATTTATTCAAGATTACATTGGAAGAAAACAAGGATAAGGACAGCTAACTACCTCTGATTTATCAAACAAATCAATGGTAGAGATTAAAAGAACGTTGGGATGATTCAAGACTTTATCCAATAGATACAAGTCAAAGGGTGGGCGATCTGCATTCATCAAAAAATCGATGACCGTGTCGATACTATGAACAAAGTGATGTGAAAGCAAGTCAAATAGGATAAAATCTGGAACGGCTATATTTGAATTTTAAATATAATTCACAAGCATTCCTACCTATAAATAGAGGACTTCTAACTCAAAAAAAGATGATGAAAAATACGGAAAAACAAGAGATAATTCTGAGCTGCATTTTCTTATCAAGAAGAACACCCTGCTGAACTTACTGAGCTTAAGGCTACTGATCCAGAGAAAATCTTCAAGTGTAATCTGCATTCAAGCTACATCAAGTTTACATACTTGAAGACTGCAAGCTGCTGATCATATTATCCTGATCAAGCTGCTGCAACTGAATCATTTATTTGATTCTATCTTTCTTTTACAAGAATCTACTGAAGACAGTGAAGCATCTATTGGGTGTGAACGACTGTTGTTTATGGTGGAGCTGGTGAAGGGGCAATCCTACCCTTCAAGGACCAGTGAAAGACTTTGGAGCAGAAATCGTACCTGTTCCAAGTGTTCAGTTTGTGAAGCCATAGTTATTGGTGAAGGACAAGCAACATATGAATCTTTGTAACAGCTACATCAAAGATCTCTAGTGAATTACTTCCAACATCACAGGAGAAGAGTGGACTGACAGGATTACACCACCTGGAACCACTATAAAATCCGCCTACTTACTTTCTACATTGACATTCTGCATTTAGTTTATTACACACATCAACTTACTGAATCTAGCAACTTAAATCACACACATACACTACCGAGTATCTAATACTTAGTATCATATTTAACAACAAGTAATAAGGCTTAATTTTGATATAATTTATTTGCACAAATTCAAAGAGACTCAACGATCAATGAGACTATCGAGTGTCGGCAGACTATCAAGTATCGTAAGTCTTTGAAGTTCTTGAGTTTGTTAACTCCAAAAGTTTTAAGTGTTAAGTTTATTCACCACCCCCCTTAAACTTAACCAAAGCCTTTTCAAGGGACCAACAAATTGGTATCGGAGCTGTGCTTCTGTTCTGAAGTAATCCTACTTGTTGTGCTTGTGAAAATACTTTGAAAACTTTTTCAAGTTACTGATTTTCAAAGCTTTGCATCATGGATAACAACCTGTATGCTAGAACTATGCTGATGTGTTCTTTAGATAGATATGATGAGTATAAACGTCGAATACAGGCTTATCTAGCTGCAACACATGATGAAATGATGGATGTGTTGATAGATGGACCACTGGAGATCACCAAGTCAGTAACAGTTGGAGATGAGACACAGTACATTCCAAAGCCAAAAAGGGAATGGAATGCTGAAGATAGAAAGAGATCAAATCTTAACAATATTGCTATTGATATCATATACAGAACTCTGGATAGCAATATGTATACGAAGGCGAAAGATTGCAAAACTGCAAAGGAACTTTGGGATAAAATACAGTTAATCTGTGAGGGCACTGATGCTATCAAGAAAAACAAAATCAGTGTGGCCAAAAAGAGATTCAAAAGTTCAAAATGCTACCAAATTAAACCATTGAGCAAATGGAATCAAGATTTAATGCAATCCTGGATGAACTTACCCTACTGAGTGTAAGTTATTCAAAAGAAGAAATCAACTCAAAAATCTTGGAAGCATTACCTGACAAAGAAGTTTGGGAGATGAAGGTCACAACCATAGAAGAAATGAGAAAGTTACATGAAGAGGATACCTTCAAATTATTCTCAGATCTTAAAGCTTATGAATTCAACAAGAGATTGGTTCCTACCACTGAAAAAGGAAGAACCAAAAACAACTGCATTGGCTGCCAAACATCAAGAAGAAACTTCAGGAGCTCAAGATGATCTGTTGGATGAGATGCAAGAGCAGATTGCCCTACTGAGCAAGAAAGACTGGAAAGAGCTCTCCAAGGAATTTCACTATGAAATTCAGTGAAAAGAAGAGAGATGATTCAAGGAAAGACAATGATTACTTGTGTTTCCAATGCAAGAAACCAGGACACTTCAAACCTGACTGTCCTGAGTTAAAACAAAGTAAGGAACATGATTATCTTTGCTTCAATTACAAGAAGCCTGGACATTTTAGGCCTGATTGTCCAGGCCTACTGAAGACCAAGAGTCAACAAAGAAGACATGGCAAGAAGGCTATGGTTGCTGAAGATGAATCAGGTTATGAAGTGGAGTCAGAAAAGGGAAATGAATCTGATGACACAACACTGATTGCTGATATGGAAGATTATGCATTAATGGCAAACATGGATGAAACAGATGAGGTATACAATACTGTATCTATCAATACTCCTGCTGGATGTGATTGTGAATCAACTTGTGTTTCATATCCTAGAAATTCTGACAATGATGAAACTTTGGATGCCATCCTTAATAAACTGGGGATAATACAATCTGGTTATGAGATTGTGAAGGCTGAAAAGAAGCTCTTCAGTTAGATGTTGAAAGATTAAATGCTGAATTAAGAATTCTCAAAGGTAAGGAAAAAGAGGTTAGACATAATTAGCATAAGCCTGCTGTACATTCAGTAGCCACTGAGTCTACAGAACCATCTTGTTCATTCACTGCATTCAAATCTGGAAAGCCTTATGGTGATAGGACAGGGCTTGGATTTGGAACTCAACAATCCAATAAGAGTGGATCCAGTAAGGTCACTGAACCTAGTACCAGGATTGGTCCTAAGTTTGTGCTCGCACAAGATCCAACTCCCAAAAAGGGTTCTTGAGGCAAAGTGAAACCTCACCGAGAATGCTTCAAAGAGGCAAAATCGAAGTCTAAAGGGCAGCATTACACAAAAAAAGTGGTAAATCCAAATGTAGGATCTGCTGGACCTTCTAGACTCACCGATATGAGATCTACTACCAAGTCTCTTGGACCACGAGAAAGGAAAAACCAGAAATATTCCAAGGATAATAATCCTAAACCCAAAAATGTTAATCATTCTAGGATACTTATCTCGGGGAAAGGTAGATTGTTCCTCATCGATGATGATTGGAATATTCTCGACCTACTACTAGAAACATCAAGTATAACCATCTTGCTAGTAAGGTAAAACCTAAGCAATGGAATCAAGAGAGAATTATACAAGGACTCGTGAGGACCTCAAAGCAGACTTCATATTACAGATTTGCTCCTAATGCAGACAAACAATCCAATGGTTATACTAATGCTTCTAACAACAGAAATCACTTCAAACAACATTACATACCAAAAGGCCAAAATACATATGTGAATCCTACACAACCAATTGTTAAACCTTATGGATGTGTAGAATACATGTATGAACCAAAGTATGATACTTTTAGAAGAAGACCTTATGGAAACATGCCAGGGGTCATGCTTACCACTGACTATTATGGACCCAAACAGGTTTGGGTACCTAAAATGTATTGACTTTGTTTTGTAGGGTGTCTGGTACTTTGACAGTGGATGTTCTAGACATATGACAAAGAATAAGCACTGTTTGTCAAACTACGTGGCAAAGGATGGTCCAAGGTTGAATTTTGGCAACAAGAATACACCTGGATACACAAGAGGATATGGCACACTTGTGAGGAATGGACTAACAATCAGGAATGTCGCATATGTGGAAGGACTGGACTACAACTTGCTGAGCACTGGACAATCCTGTGACATGGGATACAAGGTCACTTTTGACAAAAACAACTGCATTGTCATTAAAAGAGGTGATCAAGTTGTGTTAGCAGGAAGAAGACAACAAAACATGTATGTTGTGGATTGGTCTACTGCAGTTCCAGAAACATGACTGATTGTGCATACTAAGTCAGAACTTATTTGGTTATGGCATAAGAAGCTGAATCATTGAATTTTGATGACATCAATCAGTTGGTGAAGAAGAAACTGGTGATTGGTTTAACTGAAATCAAATTCAAAAAGGATACTATATGTGATGCGTGTCAGCAAGGTAAACAAACAAAGTCAAGCTTCAAATCAAAGACTAAGCAATCAACTAATAGAGTCTTAGAGCTGATGCATATGGATCTATTTGGACCAGTTACACCAACAAGTGTTACATGAAAGAAATACACCTTAGTGGTTGTGGATGATTATTCAAGGTACACTTGGGTGGTATTTATGAACAAGAAAAGTGATACACTTCAAAAGATGCCTGAACTTTTGAATAGATTACAGAATGAGAAATGTTTAACAGTAGTAAAAATCAGATCAGACAAGGGTACTGAGTTTCTCAATAAAGTTATAAGAGAATACTGTGAACAGAATTGTTGGACTTATTTCTATGTTTTGATGATGAGTGCCATACTAGCTGTTATAGTGCAAAGGCAAAAAGATGTCTAGATCAATTGTATAGGTTTATTAGAGTTTGATTTATGAATAGGTTTGTTCAAACAAGCACTGTAATGGTCAGCTGACTTGTTTCAGCAGACTGGTCTAGGTCAGTAGGGTAGATAGGTCAGTAGACTTGTCTTGAACCTGCTGAAGACTGAAGGCTGAGGGTTCAAACATAGTAAATGAAGGCTAAGGGATCAAACTTAGTAATTTAAGTCAAGGATATGGAATCAGAATTTAGGCAAGTCTGTGATGACCTAAACTGATTACATATGCCTTGTGAAGAAGGTCTAAGTTCCATAAGTTGGATGATGTTTGGAACTTGGTTATATTCAAAAAGGTGTAATCTAACTTCACAAACAAAAGTTAGATAAAAGAAGTCAGCTGCATTGTATTTTATACACAACAAATTGGAGTTCAGCAGACTGACATGTATTCCAGTAGACTGATGAACCTGCTGATGATATGCCTCGATTAATTCAAAATTTTATTGGAAGATTACATGGATAAGGACAGCCAACTACTTCTGATTTATCAAACAAATCAAGGGCTGAGATTAAAAGGACGTTGGGATGGCTCAGATTTTTATCCAATGGTTACAAGTCAAAGGGTGGACATATCGCTTTGTCAAAAGGAATTACGACAAATTGTCGACCCTATGAATAGTGACAGAATGCAAATCAGATGGGACAAAAACAAGGAACGGTTACATTTGAATTTCAAATACAAGTCACATGCATTCTTGCCTATAAATAGAGGACTTTCAACTCAGAAACAAGATGATGGAAATTGACAAACTTTGAAGAGATACTTTATTGAGCTGAAAAACACCCTGCTGAACTTACTGAGCTTAAAGCTACTGAACTAGAGAAATTCTTCAAGTGTATTCTATATTCAAGCTACATCAAGCATACACCCTTGAAGCCTGCAAGCTACTGATTATATCATCCTAATCAAGCTGCTGCAACTGAATCATTTATTTGATTCAATCTTTATTTTTATAAAGAACCTGCTGAAGACAGTGAAGCATCTGTTGGGTGTGAAAGACTGTTGTTTGTGGTGGAGCTGGTGAAGAGGAAATCCTACCCTTCAAGGACCAGTGGAAGACTAAGGAGCAGCAATTCTACCTGTTCCCAGTTTTCAGTTTGTGAAGCCATAGTTATTGGTGAAGGACAAGCAACTTAGGAATCTTTGTAAAAGCTACATCAAAGATCTCTAGTGAATTTCCTTCAACATCACACAGAGAGAAGAGTGGGTGATGAGATTACACCACTGGAACCACTATAAAAATCGCCTATTTACTTTCAAAGATTTACATTCTGCACTTAGTTTATTTTACACATCAACCTACTGAATCTAGCAACTGAAATCACACACTTGCACTACGGAGTATCCAATACTTAGTATCATATTTAACAACAAGTATTAAGGCTTAATTTTGATATAATTCCGCTGCACAAATTCAGCAAACTCAATTGTCAGTAGACTATGGTTTATCGAGTTAGTTATGAAGTCTCAAAGCAGACTATCAAGTATCAAGCAGTCTTTGAAGTTGCAGAATTTGTTAACTCCAAAGTTTTAAGTGTTAAGTTTATTCACCCCCCCTCTAAACTTAACCAAAGCCTTTTCAAGGGACCAACAATTGGTATCAGAGCTGTGCTTCTATTCTGAAGAAATCCTACTTGTTGTGCTTGTGAAAATTCTTTGAAACTTTCTTTCTAGTTACTGATTTTCAAAGACTTGCATCATGGATAACACACAGTATGCTAAAACAATGTTGATGTGTTCTCTAGAAAGATTTGATGAGTATAAACGTTGAATGCAGGCTTACCTTGCTGCTACTCATGATGAGATGATGGATGTACTAACTGATGGACCACTGGAGATTACCAAGGCAGTAACAGTGGGTGATACAACTGAGTACATTCCTAAACCAAAAAGAGAATGGAATGCAGAAGACAGAAAAAGAGCAAACCTCAACAATATTGCTATTGACATCATTTACAGAACCTTGGATAGCAATATGTACATGAAGGTTAAAGATTGCAAGACTGTAAAGGAACTTTGGGACAAGATACATTTGATCTGTGAAGGCATTGATGCAATAAAGAAGAATAAAATCAGTGTGGCCAGAAAGAGGTTCCAAAAGTTCAAAATGCTGCCAAATGAAACCATTGAGCAAATGGAGTCTAGATTTAATGCAATCCTGGATGAACTTACCTGAGAGTGTAAGTTATTCAAAAGAAGAAATAAACACTAAAATCTTGGAGGCTCTACCTGCAAAGGATGTTTGGAAAATGAAGGTGACTGCAATAGAAGAAATGAGAAAGTTGCATGAAGAAGACACCTTCAAGTTATTCTCAGATCTTAAGGCTTATGAATTCAGCAAAAAGCTTGTACCTGAGACTGAAAAAGAAGAGCCAAAGACCACTGCATTGGCTGCTTCACATCAAGAAGAAACATCAGGAGGACATGATGATCTGCTTGATGAGATGCAAGAGCAGATTGCCCTACTGAGCAAGAAAATCAGGATGATGAAGACTGGAAAGGCCCCTTCAAGAAATTTCACAAAGAGGCCTACTAAAAGAAGGAAAGAAGAATCAAAGAAAGATAATGACTATCTGTGCTTTCATTGCAAGAAACCAGGATACTTCAAACTTGACTGTCCTAAGTTAAAACAAGGCAAGGAACCTGATTATCTTTGCTTCAACTGCAAGAAGCCTGGACATTTTAGACCTGATTGTCGGACCTCATCAAGACCAAGAGTCAACAAAGAAGACATGGCAAGAAGGCTATGGTTTCTTTGAAGATGAATCGAGGATATGAAGTGGAATCAAAAAGGAAATGAATCGGATGACACAAAGATCAAGTTGTCGATATGGAAGATTATGCCTTGATGGCCAATATGGATGGCGAGGAGGTATACAATCATGTATCTATTAATACTCCTGCTGGAAGTGATTGTGAATCAACTTGTGGTTCAAATCCTAGAAATTTCGACAACAATGAGACTTTGGATGCCATCCTTAATCAATCGAGGATAATACAATCTGGTTTATGAGAGATTGTGAAGGTGAAAAGAAGCTCTTGAATTGGAAGTTGGAAGATTGAAAGTCTGAATTAAGGGTTCTCAAAGGTAAGGAAAAGATGTTGAACAGAATCAAGTATAAGTCTGTTTGAACATCCAGTGACCTCTAAATCTATTTGAACCATCTTGTTCCACTCATCGCATACAAATCGGGAAAGCCTTATGGGGATAGAACAGGGCTTGGATTTGGAACTCAACAATCTAACAAGAGTGGATCTAGTAAGGTCCTTGAACCTAGCACCGTAAGGTGGTCCTAAGTTTGTACGCACTAGATCCAACTCCCGAGAAGGTCTTTGAGGGTAAAACCCAATGAGAATGCTTCAACAAAGCAAAATCGAAGTCAAAAGAAGTCAATGACTCCTAATAAAAAGAATAAGTCTAAAAATAGGACTGATGTGCCTTCTAAGCCTGCTGATAGCAGACCTGCTACCAAGTCTGCTGGACCACAGAAGGGTAAGAAACAGAAACATTCCAAGGATAAGAATCCTAAACTCAAAAATGTTAATCATTCAAGGGATACTTATCTCAGGGGGAAAGGTAGACTACTCCCTACTGATGATGATTGGAATATTCATGCATCTAATGCTAGAAACAGTAAGTATAACCATGCTACTAGGGTAAAACCTAGGCAATGGGATCGGCAGAGGACTTACACAAGACCTCAGCAGACTCCATACTATAGGGCTGTTCCTAACAGACAGCAAACTAATGGTTATGCTAATGTTTCTAACAACCAAAGTCACTTCAAACAGCATTATAAACCAAAAGGCCAGAAAACCTATGTGATTCCTACACAATCTACTGTTAGAACTTATGGATGTGTGGAATACATGTATGAACCAAAGTATGAACCAAAGTATGACACATTCAGGAGAAGACCTTATGGAAACATACCAAAGGTCATGCTTACCACTGACCATTATGGACCCAAACAGGTTTGGGTACCTAAAATGTATTAACTTTGTTTTGTAGGGTGTCTGGTACTTTGACAGTGGATGTTCCAGACATATGACAAAGAATAAGCACTGTTTGTTAAACTTTGTGGCAAAAGATGGTCCAAGGGTGAATTTTGGCAACAAGAATACACCTGGATACACAAGAGGATATGGCACACTTGTCAGAAATGGACTTACAATCAAGAATGTTGCATATGTGGAAGGATCTGGACTACAACTTCTTGAGCCTTTCGAAAATTTCGTGACATGGGATACAAGGTCACTTTTGACAAAACCAATCTGTATTGTCATTAGTGAAAGAGGTGATCAAGTTGTACTTGGCGGTAGAAGACAAATGAGAACATGTATGTTGTGTATTGGTCTCATCATAGCCTTCAGAAACACTGCTGATTGTGCATACCAAATCAGAACTCAATTGGTTATGGCACAAGAAGTTGAATCATCTAAATTTTGATGATATCAATCAGTTGGTAAAGAAGAAGCTGGTGATTGGTTTACCTGAGATCACATTCAAGAAGGATGCTATATGTGATGCATGTCAGCAAGGTAAACAAATAAAGTCAAGCTTCAAATCAAAGACTAAACAATCAACTAATAGAGTGTTGGAGCTGATGCATATGGATCTTTTTAGACCAATAACTCCAACAAGTGTGACAGGAAAGAAATACACCTTAGTGGTTGTGGATGATTATTCAAGGTATACTTGGGTGATATTTATGAACAAGAAAAGTGAAACACTCAAAAGCATGCCTAATCTTTTGAAGAGATTACAGAATGAGAAAAGTTTAACAGTAATAAAGATAAGATCAGATCAGGGTACTGAATTTCTCAACAAAGTTATAGGAGAATATTGTGAACAGAATGGTGTACTACATCAACTTGCTGCTGCTGGTACACCTCAGCAAAATGGGGTTGCTGAAAGAAGAAATAGAACTTTAAAGGAAGCAGGAAGGACAATGATTTGTGAAGCATTGCTACCTGAAAGATATTGGGCTGAAGCAGTTAATACCGCATGCTATACACAAAACAGAACATCAGTAAACAAGAAGCTGCTGAAGACACCTTATGAGGTTTGGAATGGAAGAAAACCAAATATATCCTATTTCCATCCTTTTGGAAGCAAATGTTTTATCCTAAATCACAAGGTGCATTTGAAGACATTCCAACCAAAGTCAGATGAAGGAATCTTCTTGGGATATTCTTCAGTCAGCAAGGCATTCAGGGTACTGAACAAGAGGTCACTAAAACATGAAGAAACAATCCATGTTGTGTTTGATGAACCTAAGTTTACTGGTATAGAAGATGAAGATTGTGAACCTACTGAGAATCAACAAGTCACTGATCCAGATTGTGTTGAAGTTTTGGAAAGATTCAATGACTTAAAAGTTTTCGATCATCGCCTCTTGAACACCCTTTGGTGACATTCTCGATGCAACAACTGAAGCAATTCAAGGATCTGCTGAACCCCCTATTGTTGAAGAATCTACAACAGACCTTACTGAAGATGAGGTTCCTGATAATCAAAATAATCAGAATCCACAATGGTTAAGGAATCACCCTGCTGAACAAGTTATTGGCAATGTACAGCAAGGTGTAAGGACCAGAAGACAACTAGAAGCTATGTTTACTTGTTTTCTATCTCAAATGGAACCTAAAGTTGTTGAAGAAGCAATTTCAGATCCAGATTGGATAAATGCTATGCAAGAGGAATTAAATGAATTTGAAAGAAATCAAGTTTGGACACTAGTTGAAAGGCCAAGTCATGCAAATATCATTGGTACTAAGTGGGTATACAGAAATAAACTTGATGAATCTGGTACCATTGTGAGGAATAAGGCCAGACTAGTTGCAAAAGGCTATTCTCAAGCAGAAGGAATAGATTTTGATGAAACATATGCACTGTTGCAAGATTGGAAGCTATCGATTATTCTTGGCACATTTGCATATAAGAACTTCAAAGTATATCAAATGGATGTCAAAAGTTCTTTTTCGAATGGCATTCTAGAGGAGGAAGTGTATGTACAGCAACCTCCTGGATTTGAAGTTAAAGATCAAGAAGATAAAGTGTATAGACTCAACAAAGCACTTTATGGATTAAAACAAGCACCAAGAGCTTGGTATGAGACTCTATCTCAATTCTTGGTGGACAATGGTTTTACAAAAGGCACCATTGACAAGACACTTTTCGTAATCGGTGAAGGAACGACACCTGTTTGTGCAGTTTATGTGGATGACATAATTTTTGGTTCTGAAAATGATTTACTTTGTGAAAAGTTTGCTAATCTAATGAAGAGTAAATTCCAAATGAGTATGATGGGAGAAATGAACTACTTTTTGGGATTGCAAGTCAAGCAGATGAAAGATGGAATCTTCATTCATCAAACCAAGTATACCAAGGAGTTGCTGAAGAAGTTTGGTATGGAAAATAGCACTAAGATATCAACTCCAATGAGTACAAACATCAGATTGGATGAAGATAAAGAAGGCAAAGATGTTGATCAGACTTTAGATAGAATGATGATAGGCAGTCTGCTGTACCTAACTGTCAGCAGACCTGATATATCCTTTGCTGTAGGTGTTTGTGCAAGATTTCAATCTAAACCTAAAGAAAGTCATTTAGGTGCAGTCAAAAGAGTTCTCAAGTACCTAAAAGAGACTTTGGGAGTAGGAATATGGTATTCCAAGGATGGAAGCTTCAAAGTTATATCCTACTCAGATTCTGATTATGCTGGAAGCAAGATTGATAGAAAAAGCACTACAGGAACCTGTTAGTTAATGGGAAATAGTCTGGTCTCCTGGTTTAGCAAGAAACAAAATTCAATATCAACTTCCACTGTTGAAGCTGAATACATTGCTGCTGGAAGTTGTTGTGCACAAGTACTATGGCTAAGACAACAATTAAGGGATTATGGAATTGAAGAAAAGGAAATTCCAATTATGTGTGACAACACAAGTGCAATTGCAATCACAAAAAATCCTGTTCTGCACTCAAGAACCAAGCACATTGATGTGAGACATCATTTTATAAGAGATCATGTTGAAAAGAAAGATGTTGTGGTTCTATATATCCCTACTGAAAATCATCCGCACTCAAGAACCAAGCACATTGATGTGAGACATCATTTTATAAGAGATCATGTTGAAAAGAAAGATGTTGTGGTTCTATATATCCCTAATGAAAATCAACTTGCTGACATTTTCACTAAACCACTTGATAGTGAAAGATTTGCCAAATTAAGGACTGAACTTGGAATTATAAAAGTTGGTGATGATCAGATTGTCTTTGGAATTCACCAAGGGGATTATTCTTTGCTATGTTGGGTGAGCTGACTTAGCAGATTAGTCATTGGTATCAACAATTCCATGTACTTATGTTTGAACAATTGAGCAAATAAGGTTGCCAAGGGGATTGGTCTTTGTCATGTTGGGTGAGCTCACTTGACAGATCAGTCATTGGTATTAAACTTCATCTTGTATTATCAATTGAACAAAACAAGAAGGAATCAAGGATCAGCAGAGTCACTTTGTCGTGAAGTCATTGAAGTACCTTCATCCAGATCGCCGAGCCCACCTCGCCGATGGCTACCTCTTTGAATGGAACGTTATTCAGTCAAAGTTATTAAAGTCAAAAAGCAGATTGGCGGGATATTTATTTTATCCTTTATAACCGTAGTTAACACGATCTAACGGTTACAAACGTTATGGAGGAGTAATGGGCCACGTGTCAAGACAACATTTATTCAGATTAATCATGGTCAAGCATCAATGTATGTGCAATGACAGTTGCAACTACTCACTGTCTATATATTCAGACTGTTACACAGCAGATTCTCTACTTGCAAAATCTGCTTTATCACTGCGAATTTCACACTGTGCGAACACAGATTCATAATCAATCTTCTCCATCTCATTCTTCTCATACAAATGGCGGAAAAGGTTGATGTTCAGATCGAATCAAGCCAAAGTGTTAGAGCCTTTGTTGTGGATGCAAATAGAACTGAATTGGCCATTAACATTGGTCGAAGAATAAGGAGATATGCTAGTCTGGAGAATGTGCTGAATATAAGACTGGAGACAATCTCATATACAAATGTTGTCAGTTTCTGGAGAAACATTCAAATAAAGGAAGGAACTGAAGCATTTAAAACGGCTGTGAATGGACAAGAAATAGAAATTTCCTCAAGTCTGCTGAGGGAAGTTTTTGGTTTTGAAGAAGTAGTGGATGGTTCAGTAAATCCTGAAGCAATGAGATTGGACAAGATGGCGTTTGTTGATCAAATCAAAACTAATGAAGCCACCAAATCTATTCCAGGCATCAATTGCAGACATATTGGGAATGAGTACAGTCTGCTGAGCAAACTCATTGCTAAGAACATACTTGGACTGGTTGGAAGTATGGACACTCTATCTGGACCCAAGATAGAGCTGATGATAATCATTTGCAGGAGCATGAAGTTTGATTGGGCTGGTTACTTCATTCATTACATGAAGAAGGTAGCCAAGGAAGAAAAAGAGGGTAAGAGGAAATCCAAGGCCTTGCCCTTAGGATTGATGGTTCAGACCCTGCTGAATCATTTGTAAATCCTTGATGTAGCACCTGAAAAGATCAGTCAGTCTAGATACAAGAAGGAAATTGATTATGCTATCCTGGTCTAGATGATGATGAAGATGTTGCTGACCCTGCTGCTGATGATGATAATGATGATGATGGTGATGCTGGTGGTGAGTAGGTCCAGCAAACTAAGAAGGTATCTGTTAAACCTGCTGCACCAAAGAAAGCTCTTTGAGAAAGAAAAAGGTCATTGATGTTAGAAAGATTGCGAGAAATCTTGAAGCCTAAAAAAGACAAAAAGCAAGCAGCCTGATCGGCTGAGTCATTGAGGTTCGATGGAGGTTCTCGACCTGCTTTGTTGATGCAAGAAGAACTGTTGTTGAAATCTTGAGGGAACAACAGAAGGA
The DNA here is from genome assembly GCA_026214975.1 of Gentiana macrophylla. Lineage (NCBI taxonomy): Eukaryota > Viridiplantae > Streptophyta > Magnoliopsida > Gentianales > Gentianaceae > Gentiana > Gentiana macrophylla. The sequence goes on along the minus strand of CM047816.1, from coordinate 64,268,310 downwards.
AGCTAGTAGAAAGAGAAAATCTACTGGAAATGATGATGATGAACCCCTCTCCAAGAGGATGAAGGAGATTGCCAAAAAGAAGAAACATGGAAAGGGGAAAGAACTGAAAAACTTGGAAGCACAAAGAGTCCAAGAGGAAGCATCAGTAGAAGAGGAAGAAGAGGCTGTTGAGGCTGAGCCCTTGACTATCATCAAGCCTGTAGAAATTACTGACTCCTCACCTGAAGAGGTTGTTAAGTCTACTGAAGCTGAACATGTTGTTGTTGAGCAATCTGTTGGAGATACACAGCAGTCTACTGACCCTGAGCCTGATGTAGTATCTATTGAAGACCCACAACAAACCACTGAACCTGAACCTGCTGTGGTAGTTGAAGAATTGGTTGAAGACCCTGCAAGTGTTGCAAGAACTCAGGGGGAAGAGTAGTTTGCTGCTAACCCTGCTGATGAGCATGTAAGTCAGGGGGAACCAAGTGTTGTACAGATGGAAGTAGTAGGCACAAATATACAATCTCAGCAACCTACTGACTTTCAAACATCTGTTGAAGAAACCATGAACCTACTTGTTGGAACCTTTGGAGGTCAACAAGGTACTGGAGTTGCTCCTAGGAGATCTTTCATGCCCTTTGAAAGGCATGCGAAAGAAAAGAAGAAAACAGAAGAGTTTGTAGATCCCAAACTTCAGCAAATTGCGGATTATTTCCAATGGAAGTTTGGTTTCTACAAGAGACAAAAGCAATTTCTTGAACTATATGCATGAGACTTTGAAGAGTGGGCTGTTGACAAGTTGGGAGTAGAAAATTTGTTGGACCTAGTTGATACCACTCTGCTGCAATCCAGATTGATGGACTTATTTGATGAACAATAGAAAGAAGAGGGTATCAAGTTTAGGGATCCAAGAGATGGCAATGATGACTCTTCCTCATCATCAGATTCTAGAGGAGATTTCCCCTCTTGACCAGGAGGAACCAGCGGGACTGCAGTAATCATAGAACAACCTACTCAACAGTCCACTGATACTGGTAAGTCTGTTGAGGGCCAGCAGACTGGAGAAATGGATGAGGATCTACAGGATCTCACCATGGATGAGCTAGAAGCATTGATTCAATGAAGGAGTCAACTTAAGTGCTGGTAGGCTAGCTGATGAACCTTCTACATTCCATGTTGCAGAGCCTACTGCACAAACTGAAGCTGAACAGAGTGAGGATTTGGATGGAGAAAAAGTTACTGATTTCAATGAACCTAGTGCCAGCTCAGAAGAATCTATTGAATATCAAGATGGATTTGACTTTGAGGTCATTCTTACTAAAACTGCCATCATCCTCTACAAGATTGGTCATGCAGAAGGATTCCAAGTGGATAATGAGGCTATAATCAATCCACAAAGAATTGAAGAGGAGAGTGCAAGTTCTTTGGGCTACAAACAAAGACTGCACAAAGGTTGGAACAGAGTACAGTGATGAGTCTCAAACAAACACTGGACACAAAGTTGGAACCAAATTTGGGTTTGGAGGAAACCCCTGCTATTGTTGGTAAGGATCTTTGTAGTGGAGCCTCACTGGAGACAAGACCACCGAAGGAAAGATGGTCGTGACTAGCATTAATGAGGATGAGCAAATTTCTTTGGACTATGACTTTAGTGATGACGAATTTCAGATGCCTGTAGAAGAAAATGTTGATGTTGATCCCCCACAGGCATTTGTACCTGTTTTTGAAGAACCTGCCATTGATCCTACCTTGTAAGAATATCAAGGACCTAACCCTGCTGGTCTAGATAGGAGTTGGGCAATGGTTGTGAGCAATCAGAGGCCACAGTACAATGTTGAGGAGCCTGCTGATAAAGCTACTGGTGGAAGGATGACCAGTGAAGTGCCAGTTGAAGTGTTGAATGAGTTGAGGACTGTAAGGCATGATATGCAACAGTTAAGAACTCAACTGGATAGACAGGAAGAAAGATTTGAAGAACTGATGAAAATGGTGAATGAAAATAGACAATCTACTGCCACAGTTGCTTCAAACTTCACATCTACTCAAAATGATGTAAATGATCTGATACTAGATGTGAGGGTAATCAAGGTTGGAAATACTGCAAAAGAATAGTTTCTGAAAGACCAATTTATTTCCATCCATCAGAAACTTGACAACCTTGCTGCTACACCTAAGCCTGCTGAGGCTGCTGGAACATCTCAACCTGCTGGATTGGATCCTAAGGTTACTGAGAGGATCAATCTCACTGAATGCAGACTTTGCAATCCAGATTACCTGTAGTTGACATTTAATCGAGATTATGGAAGGGCAACTGAATAATATGGTTATTTCACAGGAGAGTGTTCATGGTCTATTGTCCCGTTTTGTTAATGATGTCACTAAGGGGGAAGAGGGCCAAACAGCTGCAGCAAAAGAGGCTGCAAGAATTTTTGCACAGAAGAGATGGCAAGATGATACCAATGCTTTGTGCAACTTTGCACTGGAAGGCGCAACTTCTCGATGATCTTTTTAGACAATACAAGAAAGAGTATTACAACAGGAGGAAACCTTATCAAGACAAAGGGTTTCATGAAGGTCTGAACTCTTTCTTGGGATTGAAATTTTGGGAGGCAAGGATTAAAGCCTTAAGGGCAAGCAACAGAGGTGGAAGAGGTGGAAGAAGTGGCAGAGGTGATAGGAACTTGCCTATCACAAAAGCAAAGGATTCACTTGAAGAGTTTAAGGAACTATACATGAAGTTTGGTTTCAAAGTGAATCAGATTAATCTTATCCTGCCTGAAGCATGGAACTGGTGGAAACAAGTCAATCCCAACATTGATTTTACACTGATTGAAAATGAATGGATGAGGGATATGATAGATGAGATCAGGGCCTACCAAGAACAAGTGGAGAAGGCCATACAAGAAAGAGAAAGAAGCAGATGAGATCAAAGATACTTTAATCGCATTTTGTTTTTGCTGATTCTAGACTGTAATATCTTTGAACAAATGATTTTAATGAAAGATGACTATTTGTTCTGTTTTTGTTTTTGTCTTTTTGCTTTGCTGTTAGGTGAGGGTAGTGGCATCATCACCAAAAGGGGGAAATTGTTGGACTTATTTCTATGTTTTGATGATGAGTGCCATACTAGCTGTTATAGTGCAAAGGCAAAAAGATGTCTAGATCAAATGTATAGGTTTATTAGAGTTTGATTTATGAATAGGTTTGATCAAACAAGATTTGTAATGGTCGGTGACTTGTTTCAAACAGACCGGTCTAGTCGAGAGGGTAGATAGGTCGATGAGACTTGTCTTGAACTCTTTGAAGACGGAAGCTGAGGGTTCAAACTCAGTAAATGAAGGCTAAGGGATCAAACTTAGTAATTTAAGTCAAGGATATGGAATCAGAATTTAGGCAAGTCTGTGATGACCTAAACTGATTACATATGCCTTGTGAAGAAGGTCTAAGTTCCATAAGTTGGATGATGTTTGGAACTTGGTTATATTCAAAAAGGTGTAATCTAACTTCACAAATAAAAGTTAGACAAAAGAAGTCAGCTGCATTGTATTTTATACACAACAAATTGGAGTACAACAGACTGACATGTATTCCAGCAGACTGATGAACCTGCTGAAGATATGCCTTGATTAATTCAACATTTTATTGGAAGATTACATGGATAAGGACAGCCAACTACTTCTGATTTATCAAACAAATCAAGGGCTGAGATTAAAAGGACGTTGGTATGGCTCAGATTTTTATCCAATGGTTACAAGTCAAAGGGTGGACAGACTGCACTGTCAAAAAGGAATTCTGACAGTGTCAGTCCTATGAATAGTGACAGAATGCAAATCAGATGGGACAAAAACAAGGAACGGTTACATTTGAATTTCAAATACAAGTCACATGCATTCTTGCCTATAAATAGAGGACTTTCAACTCAGAAACAAGATGATGGAAATTGACAAACTTTGAAGAGATACTTTACTGAGCTGAAAAACACCCTGCTGAACTTACTGAGCTTAAAGCTACTGAACTAGAGAAATTCTTCAAGTGTATTCTACATTCAAGCTACATCAAGCATACACACTTGAAGCCTGAAAGCTGCTGATTATATCATCCTAATCAAGCTGCTGCAACTGAATCATTTATTTGATTCAATCTTTATTTTATAAATAACCTGCTGAAGACAGTGAAGCATCTGTTGGGTGTGAAAGACTATTGTTTGTGGTGGAGCTGGTGAAGAGGCAATCCTACCCTTCAAGGACCAGTGGAAGACTAAGGAGCAGAAATTCTACCTGTTCCCAGTTTTTAGTTTGTGAAGCCATAGATATTGGTGAAGGACAAGCAACTTAGGAATCTTTGTAAAAGCTACATCAAAGATCTCTAGTGAATTTCCTCCATCATCACAGGAGAATAGTGGACTGACAGGATTACACCACCTGGAACCATTATAAAATCTGCCTATTTACTTTCAGCATTTACATTCTGCACTTAGTTTATTTTACACATCAACCTACTGAATCTAGCAACTGAAATCACACACTTGCACTACGGAGTATCCAATACTTAGTATCATATTTAACAAGTATTAAGGCTTAATTTTGATATAATTCCGCTGCACAAATTCAGCAAACTCAATTGTCAGTAGACTATTGTTTATCGGTGAGAGCTATGAAGTCTCAAGTCTCAAGTATTTTGAAGAAGTTGCGTAATTTGTTAACTCCAAAGTTTTAAGTGTTAAGTTTATTCACCCCCCTCTAAACTTAACCAAAGCCTTTTCAAGGGACCAACAAGAATGGTGTACTACATGAACTTGCTGCTGCTGGTACACCTCAGCAAAATAGGGTTGCTGAAAGAAGAAACAGGACTCTAAAAGAAGCAGGAAGAACTATGATTTGTGAAGCATTTCTACCTGAAAGATATTGGGCTGAAGCAGTTAATACAGGATGCTATACACAAAACAGAACCTCAGTGAACAAGAAGATGCTGAAGACACCTTATGAGATTTGGAATGTAAGAAAACCTAACATATCCTATTTCCATCCATTTGGAAGCAAGTGTTTTATCTTGAATCATAAGGAACATTTGAAGACATTCCAACCAAAATCAGATGAAGGAATTTTCATGGGATATTCTTCAGTCAGCAAGGCATTCAGGGTACTGAACAAGAGGTCATTAAAACATGAAGAAACAATCCATGTTGTGTTTGATGAACCTAAGTTCACTGGTATGGAAGATGAAGCTTGTGACCCTGATGAGAATCTACAAGTCACTGATCCAGATTATGTTGAAGTTTTGGAAAGATTCAATGACTTAAAGGTCTCTGATTCTGCCCCTGCTGAACACCCTGCTGATGCAACAACCGAGGCAGTTCAAGGATCTGCTGAACCCCCTGTTGAAGAAATAGCAGACCCTACTGAAGATGAGGTTCCTGAGAATCAGTCTAACCAGAATCCACAATGGTTAAGGGATCACCCTGCGGAACAAGTTATTGGCAACATACAACAAGGTGTGGACTAGAAGACAATTAGAAGCAATGTTTACTTGTTTTCTATCTCAAGTTGAACCTAAAGTTGTTGAAGAAGCAATTTCAGATCCAGATTGGATAATTGCTATGCAAGAAGAATTGAATGAATTTGAAAGAAATAAAGTTTGGACAATAGTGGAGAGGCCTAATCATGCAAATATCATTGGTACTAAATGGGTATACAGAAACAAATTGGATGAATCTGGTACCATTGTAAGGAATAAGGCCAGACTAGTTGCAAAAGGCTATTCTCAAGCAGAAGGAATAGATTTTGATGAAACATATGCACCTGTTGCAAGATTGGAAGCTATCAGATTATTCTTGGCACATGTTGCATATAAAAACTTCAAGTTAAATCAAATGGATGTCAAAAGTGCATTTTTGAATGGCATTTTGGAAGAGGAGATGTATGTTCAGCAACCTCCTGGATTTGAAGTTAAGGATCAAGAAGATAAAGTGTATAGACTCAATAAAGCACTTTATGGCTTGAAACAAGCACTAAGAGCATGGTATGAGACTCTATCTCAATTTTTGGTGGACAATGGTTTTACAAAAGGCACCATTGATAAGACTCTTTTTCAGAATCAATGAAAAACTGACACCTCTTTGTATGATTTATGTTGATGACATAATCTTTGGTTCTAAAAATGAATTGCTATGTGAAAAGTTTGCAAATCTAATGAAGAGTAAATACCAAATGAGTATGATGGGAGAAATGAACTACTTTTTTGGATTGCAAGTTAAACAGATGAAAGATGGAATCTTCATTCATCAAACCAAGTATACCAAGGAGTTACTGAAGAAGTTTGGTATGGAAAACAACACCAAAATATCAACTCCATTGAGTACAAACTTCAGATTGGATGAAGATAAATAAGGCAAAGATGTTGATCAGACTTTATACAGAAGGATGATAGGCAGTCTGATGTACCTTACTGCTAGCAGACCTGATATATCCTTTGCTGTAGGTGTTTGTGCAAGATTTCAATCTAAACCTAAAGAAAGTCATTTAGGTGCAGTCAAAAGAGTTCTCAAATATCTAAAGGAGACTATGGGAGTAGGGATATGATATTCCAAGGATGGAAGCTTCAAAGTTATATCCTACTCAGATTCTGATTATGCTGGATGCAAGATTGATAGAAAAAGCACCACAGAAACCATCGAGTTAATGGGAAATAGACTGGTTTCTGGTTTAGCAAGAAGCAATTCAATATCAACTTCCCTTCTTGAAAAGTGAATATATTGTCGCTAGAAGTTCTTTGTGCACAAGTACTTTGGTTAAGACAACAATTAAGGGATTATGGAATTGAATAAAGAGAAATTCCAATCATGTGTGACAACACAAGTGCAATAGCAATCATAGAAAATCCTGTTTTGCACTCAAGAACCAAGCATATTGATGTGAGACATCATTTTATAAGAGATCATGTTGAAAAGAAAGATGTGGTGGTTCTTTATATCCCTACTGAAGATCAAGTTGCTGATATATTCACTAAACCACTGGATAGTGAAAGATTTGCTAAACTAAGAACTGAACTTGGAATTATCAAAGTCTACTGATAATTAGCAGTGTACTAGAATTCACCAAGAGGATTAGTCTTTGATATGTTGGGTGAGCTCATTTAGCAGATTAATCATTGGTATCAACAATTCCATGTACTTATTTTTGGACAATTGAGCAAATGAGGTTGCCAAGGGGATTGGTCTTTGTCATGTTGGGTGAGCTCACTTGACAAATCAGTCATTGGTATTAAACTTCATCTTGTATTATCAATTGAACAAAACAAGAAGGAATCAAAGATCAGCAAAGTTACATCGTCAAGAGTCTTTGAGACATATTTGTCGGCGGTGTCGAGCCATCCCTCGCGATGACAAGGTCTTTGAATGAAACGTTACTCAGTCAAACTTTATTAAAGTGAAAAAGTAATGGCTGGATATTTATTCTATCCATTATAACCACAGTTACACGATCTAACGGTTACAAAACGTTATGAAAAGTAATGGGCCACGTGTCCAGACAGCATTCACTCGTGGTTAACATCAATGTACGTGCTCTGACAGTTTCAACTGCATTTGCCTATATATATGCAGATCTTACATAGAAGTTACTCTCAAAAATCTCAGATTGATTCTCTCTGCATTTACACTGTGTGAGCACATATTTAAGAAAGTTATTTTCTTCATCTTTTTCTTAACAATGGCCGAAAAAGATGATGTTCAAATTGGAAGAAGCCAAAGTGTGCGAGGTTTTGTTGTTGATGCTAATAAAACAAAATTAGCAATCAATATTGGTCAAAGAATAAGGAGATATGAAGGCTTGGAGAATGTGCTGAACATAAGATTGGAAACAATCTCATACACAAATGTTGTTAGCTTCTGGAGAAACATTGTAACAAGACAAGGAAGAGAAGCATTCACCACCACTGTAAATGCTCAGGAGATTGAAGATTCCCCAAATCTACCGAGGGAAGTTTTTGGTTTTGCAGAAGTAATAGATGCTCCAATAAATCATGAGGAAATAGGATTGTCAAAGATAGATTTTGTTGACAAAATCAAAACAAATAATGCCATTAAATCAAGCTTAGGCATTAATGTGAAACACATTGGATTTGAGTACAACCTGCTGAGCAAGATTATTGCAAAGAATGTCTTAGGACTCATTGGGAGTATGGATACTCTGTCTGGACCCAAAATCGAACTGCTGATGATTATTTGCAGAAGTATGAAGTTTGATTGGGCTGGATACTTTATCCACTATATGAAGAAGGTTGCAAAGGAAGAAAAAGAAGGGACAAGGAAATCCAAGGCCCTACCCTTAGGATTAATGGTTCAGGCCCTGCTGAATCATTTGGAAATTGCTGATGTTGCACCAGAAAAGATAAATAAATCCAGATACAAGAAAGAGATTGATTATCCTATCCCTGGTCTGGATGATGATGAAGAAGGTGTTGATCAAGCTGCTGATAGTGATAATGGTGGAGATGATGGTGATGCTGGTGGTGAGCAGGTTAAGAAAACTGTCAAACCTACTGCCCCAATGAAAGTTACTGAGAAAAGAAAGGCTGTAGATACTAGAAAAATAATAGAGTTGTTAAAGCCTAAGAGGACAAGGAAGCAAACAGAAGAGACTGCTGAGTCCACTGAGGGACCAGTAGAGATTGAGGTTACTGAACCTGCTGCTGCAAGGAAGAAGACTGTTGCTGAAGTTTTGAAGGAGCAACAGAAAGAAGCAAGTAGAAAGAGGAAAGTTATTGATCTTGAAGATGATCCACTTTCCAAAAGAATGAAAGAGATTGCCAAAAAAAGAAACATGGCAAAGGAAAACAGTTAAGAGATTTGGAGGTTCAAAGGGAACAAAAAGAAGAAGTAGAGGAAGAAATAGAAGTAGTAGGAGAGGCTGTTGATGCTGAACCATTAACTATTATCATGCATACTGATGATGTAGAGGTTGTTTCTGAGCAACTTGCTGGAGAATCACAGCAGTCTGCTGTATCTGAGCCTGCTGTTGAAGCTACAGAATCCTCACATGTTAAAGTTGCTGAGCCTGCTGAAACTGCACAAGTTGTTGTTGAGCAACTTGTTGAAGAACCACATCAAACAACTGAATCTACACCTGCTGTGGAAGTGGAAAAGTCTGTAGAAGAACCACATCAAACCACTGAATATGCATCTTCTGTGGTAACTGAAACATTGGTTCAAGACCCTGCAATTCCTGCAATAGTTCGAGGGGAAGAAGCGATCTCTTTGCTAGCCTCGGCGATGATGAGTATATAAGTTAGGGGAACCAAGTGCGGTACAGATGGAGGTAGTAGGAACAAATATACAATCTAAGCAACCTACTGACCTACATGCATCTGTTGAAGAAACTCTGACTCTGCTAGTCGGGACCTTTGGAGGTCAGCAAAGTGAACAAACAACTCCCAGGAAACCAACAATGCCATTTGAAAGGTTTGATAAGAAAAGGAAAGAGGATTTTTTTGATCCTAAACTCCAACAAGTGGCTGATTATTTCCAATTGAAATTTGGTTTCTACAAAAGACAAAAGCCTGCTGCAGAACCTATGACAGACTTTGAAGAATGGGCTTTTGAAAAGTTGGGAGTGGAGAACTTGCTGGATCTAGTTGATACCACTCTGCTGCAATCAATATTGATTGATATCTTTGAAGATCAACAGAAAGAAGAGGGTATCAAGTTTAGGGACCCCAGAGATGACCGTGATGATTCATCATCATCATCTGATTCTGATGGTAATCATCCATCAGGTCCAGGAGAAACCAGTGGGACTGCAATGTTTAATGAACCAAGAGTGGAGCAGTCCACTGATGTTGGTCAGTCTACTAAGAGACAACAGACTGGACAAATGGATGAGGATTTGGAAAATCTCACCATAGATGAACTGGAGGCACAAATCAATGAAGGCATACATGGTGGTGCAAACAGATTGGTTGGTGAGGTAGATGATTTGTTTGTTGTTGAACCTGTTGAACAACCTGAAGAACAACAGAATGTTCATTTGGATGAAGAAAGAGTTACTGACCATAGTGAACCTAGTGCCAGTTCAGAGAATTCAATTCAATATCAAGATTGCATTGACACTGAGGACACTTTAACCAAGGGTGCAAATTTTATAAGAAGGATTCCTGATATCAGTGAATTTCAAAAAGAAAACATGGATGTATTCCCTGATCAGGTTATTGTGGCACAAATTCCACCAGATCCAAGAATTGAAGTGGAGGTTCAGGTTGCTGAGGTTCAAACAGCACCTGAGCAAAGGTTGGAACAGGAAGTACAAGTTGCTGAGGTATAAACAGCACCTGGACAAGGGTTGGAACAATCTTTGGGTTTGGAGGAAACCCCTGTTGTTGTTGTTGAAGAGGCTGCTGTAGTGGAGCCTACAGGAGACAAGACCACTGTAGGGAAAGATAGTCAACAGACTGCTGTCATTAATGAGGATAAGCAGCTGGTGGACTATGACTACAATGATGAAGAATTTCAAATTAATGAGGAAGGATCTACTGATGAAGAACCAGTGATTGAAGAACCTGCTATTGATCCTATCTTGGAAGAATACCAAGGACCTCACCCTGCTGGGAGGGATATGAGTTATGCCTTGGTGATCAGCAGTCAGCAGCAACAATACAATGTAGAAGAGCCTGCTGATGGAGCTGCTGGAGGAATGCCGGGTGGGGTACCAGAACATGTCCTGGATGAGTTGAGGGCTGTTAGGGATGACATGACACGGTTAAGGGCTCAACTTGATAGACAGGAACAAAGATTTGAAGAACTGATGAACATGGTGGACAAAAATAGAAAGTCTACTAAGACAGTTGCTTCAGGTTACACATCTACTTAGCATGCCATTGCTGATTGAACACAAGATGTGTGGGGAATCAAACAGGGCAACACACTGAAGGAGAAATTTTTGAAAGACCAACTTGCCTCTATTCATCAAAAGTTGGATAATCTTGCTGAGGTACATAGACCTGCTGCACCTGCTGGTGCACCTCAACCTGCTGTAATGGATCCTAAATTTAATGAAAGATTAACCCTGCTGGAGCAAACTATGCAAGAAAGGATCACAGCCAAAGACACTAGGACTGAGATTATTGAAGGTCAGATGAACAATCTAGTGTTGACACAGGAGAGTGTTCATGGCATGCTGTCCCATTTTGTTGATGATGTCAATAAGGGGGAAGAGGGTCAAACAGCAGTAGCAAAAAAGGCTGCTAGAATTCTTGCCAAGAAAAGATGGGAAGCTGATACTAATGCATATAGAGAACCTGCACCTGGCAGACTTCCACTTACATATGATCTTCTCAAGCAATACAAGAATGTGTACAACAACAGAAGGAGACCTTATCATGACAAGGGCTTTCATGAAGGTCTTAACTCATTTTTGAGTTTGAAATTTTGGGAAGCAAGAGTTAAAGCCATGAGGGCTTCAAGAAGAGGTGGAAGAGGTGGTAGAGGTGGAAGTAGTTTACCTACCACAAATGCAAAGGAATCACTGAATGAGTTCAAGGGAGTTTACATGAAGTTAGGCTTCAGGGTACATCAGATAAATCTAACTCTTCCTGAAGCTTGGCATTGGTGGAAACAAGTGAATCCTCAAATTGACTTCTCTCTGATTGAAAATGATTGGATGAGGGAGATGATCATGGAAATAAGAGCTTACCAAGAACAAGCAGAGAAAGCAAGAGAAGAAAGGGAAAGAAGACAGTAGATCAGCATACTTTACACTGTTTTATATTTGCTGATTCTAGATTGTAATACTTTGAACAAATGTTTATAATGAGATATGACCAAGTTTGTTCTGTTTTTGTTTTAATCTTTTTGCTTTGCTGTTAGGAGAGGGTATTGGCATCATCACCAAAAAAGGGGGAAATTGTTTGACTTATTTCTGAGTTTTAGTGATGAGTGCCAGACTAGCTATTATAGTGTAAAGGCAAAAAGATGTCTATATCAAATGTATAGGTTTATTAGAGTTTGATCTTTGTATAGGTTTGATCAAACAAGCACTGTAATGGTCAGCTGACTTATATCAGAAGACTAATCTAGATCAGTAGGGTAGCTAGGTCAGTAGACTAGTCAGGAACCTGCTGAAGACTGAAGGCTGAGGGCTCAAACTCAGTTAATGAAGGCTAAGGGATCAAACTTAGTGATTAAAGTCAAGGATATGGAATCAGAATTTAGGGAAGTCTGTGATGACCTAAACTGATTATATATACCTTGTGTACAAGGTCTAAGTTCCATAAGTTGGATGGTGATTGGAACTTGGTTATATGCAAAAAGGTGTAATCTAACTTTATAAATAAAAGTTAGATAAAAGAAGTAAGCTGCATTGTGTTTTAAACACAACAAATTATGGTTTAGCCTACTGATATGTACTTCAGCAGACTAATAAACCTGCTGATACATATACCTCGATTTATTCAAGATTACATTGGAAGAAAACAAGGATAAGGATAGCTAACTACCTCTGATTTATCAAAAAAATCAATGGTAGAGATTAAAAGAACGTTGGGATGATTCAGGACTTTATCCAATGGATACTAGTCAAAGGGTGGACAGTCTGCATTCTGTCAAAAAGCAGTCTGACTGTGTCAGTACTATGAACAGTGACAGAAAGCAAGTCAAATGGGACAAAATCTGGAACGGCTATATTTGAATTTCAAATATAAGTCACAAGCATTCCTACCAATAAATAGAGGGCTTCTAACTCATAAAAAGATGATGAAAAATAAGGAAAAACAAGAGATAATTCTGAGCTACATTTTATTATCAAGAAGAACACCCTGCTGAACTTACTGAGCTTAAGGCTACTGATCTAGAGAAAATATTCAAGTGTAATCAGCATTCAAGCTACATCAAGTTTCCACACTTGAAGACTGCAAGCTGTTGATCATATCATCCTGATCAAGCTGCTGCAACTGAATCATTCATTTGATTCTATCTTTCTTTTACAAGAATCTACTGAAGACAGTGAAGCATCTATTGGGTGTGAAAGACTGTTGTTTGTGGTAGAGCTGGTGAAGAGGCAATCCTACCCTTCAAGGACCAGTGGAAGACTTTGGAGCAGCAATCCTACCTGTTCCAAGTGTTCAGTTTGTGTAGCCATAGTTATTGGTGAAGGACAAGCAACATAGGAATCTTTGTAATAGCTACATCAAAGATCTCTAGTGAATTACCTCCAACATCACAGGAGAAGAGTGGACTGACAGATTACACCACCCTACTACTAGAAACATCAAGTATAACCATGCTGCTAGGGTAAAACCTAAGCAATGGAATCAGCAGATGACTCAGCAGAGGACTTATACAAGGCCTCAACAGGGACCTCAGCAGACTCCATATTACAAAGTTGTTCATAACAGACAGCAATCCAATGGTTATACTAATGCTTCTAACAATGGAAATCACTTCAAACAACATTACATACCAAAAGGCCAGAAAACATATGTGAATCCTACACAACCAATTGTTAAACCTTATAGATGTGTAGAATACATGTATGAACCAAAGTATGACACTTTTAGAAGAAGCCCTTATGGAAACATGCCAGGGGTCATGCTTACCACTGACTATTATGGATCCAAACAGATTTGGGTACCTAAAATGTATTGACTTTGTTTTGTAGGGTGTCTGGTACTTGACAGTGGATGTTCCAGACATATGACAAAGAATAAGCACTGTTTGTCAAACTATGTGGCAAAGGATGGTCCAAGGGTGAATTTTGGCAACAAGAATACACCTGGATACACAAGAGGATATGGCACACTTGTGAGGAATGGACTAAAAATCAGGAATGTTGCATATGTGGAAGGACTGGACTACAACTTGCTGATCACTGGACAATTCTGTGACATGGGATACAAGGTCACTTTTGACAAAAACAACTGCATTGTCATTAGTGAAAGAGGTGATCAAGTTGTGTTAGTAGGAAGAAGACAACAAAACATGTATGTTGTGGATTGGTCTACTGCAGTTCCAAAAACATGTCTGATTGTGCATACTAAGTCAGAACTTAATTGATTATGGCATAAGAAGCTGAATCATCTGAATTTTGATGACATCAATCAGTTGGTGAAGAAGAAACTGGTGATTGGTTTACCTGAAATCACATTCAAAAAGGATACTATATGTGATGCATGTCAGCAAGGTAAACAAACAAAGTCAAACTTCAAATCATAGACTAAGCAATCAACTAATAGAGTCTTGGAGCTGATGCATATGGATCTATTTGGACCAGTTACACCAACAAGTGTTACAGGAAAGAAATACACCTTAGTGGTTGTGGATGATTATTCAAGGTACACTTGGGTGGTATTTATGAACAAGAAAAGTGAAACACTTCAAAAGATGCTCGAACTTTTGAAGAGATTCTGAGAATGAGAAAAGTTTTAAAGAGTACAATCGGATCGGACAAAGTACTGAGTTTCTCAATAAAGTTATAAGAGAATATGTGAGCAGAATGGTGTACTACATCAACTTGTCGTCGGCTTGGTACACCTCAAGCAAAATGGGGTTCTTTGAAAGAAGAAAGCAGAACTCTAAAAGAAGCAGGAAGAACTATGATTTGTGAAGCATTGCTACCTGAAAGATATTGGGCTGAAGCAGTTAATACAGCATGCTATACACAAAACAGAACCTTAGTGAATAAGAAGATGCTGAAGACACCTTATGAGACTTGGAATGGAAGAAAACCTAACATATTAAATATTCAAACTAAACACACACATACATATATAATTCCCCAAAATCATTAATTACTTTTCAAGCATCTCCAATAAGGACAACACAAAAGGTTTTTAACCTTTTATAATGATTTGATGCCATTGGAGAGAGGCATGAGTAGGAGAGATAATAATAAACAAAAGCTTTAAGAATTTAAAACGGTTCAAAACCTCGTACTTCAGATTGCTCTTGTTTTTTAAGGTTTGTGTGTAGTAAGAAATACACATTTGTGTAGTGAAGAAAGTTAATTTGTAGTGGTTTAATGATAAAATGTTTTTTAACAGGTTTTGTGTCGTAGAGAAAATGTTTATAGAGAAACAGTTAATAATTGAAGATCTGGCACAATCATCGACTTCTTTTTAAGGGTGATCATCGACTTTTAAATGCTCGATAATTGTGGATGCTCTTAACATTGATGACCGTTGGATGCCTTATGGGTGACGTGGCGTCCGACAAAAAAAAAAATCGTCTATCTAGCTTTTTTTTTTTTTTTTTGACGTTTTTTAAAGAAGAAAAAAATGTGTGGAGTTCAAATAATAATAAGTATTATTATAATAATAATAATCATAATAATTTTTATATCACTATTTTTTTGAGGGATTATTATTATTATTATTATTCTTAAATTTGAAAGGAATAATTTTTTTTAGGGGGATATGAATTTGTTTATCTTCTTGAAATAATCATGTTTAGCGAGTTTAAATGTCTTTTCTACTGTGTTAACATTTTAAATATAATGAAATCTATATATTGTAATAAACATTCTTCAAAATATTGAAATATATTTTTGGGTATTTTTCTAATCTCTTAGCACACGTATTCTTGTTCACTTCTAATCTTCAAATTTTCATAATTATTTATTCTTTTTCACTTTTATTTTTGCTAGAATTTGGGTCTCGAAAACACTTAATTTCACACTCAAATTAAGTCATGATAGTCAATCGCATTATGACTTATATTGGATCAGAATAATATCTGGTATGTGAAAAAATGCTCATTGTTTTCTGTATGGTCCGTATACATATCTTTATTTTATTTACCATACTAAAAGTTTTTTTTCTAGTTCTTTTTCACTTTTATTTTTGCTAGAATTTGGGTCTCGAAAACACTTAAGTTCACACTCAAATTAAGTCAGGATAGTCAATCGCATTATGACTTATATTGGATCAGAATAATATCTGGTATGTGAAAAAATGCTCATTGTTTTCTGTATGGTCTGTATACATATCTTTATTTTATTTACCGTACTAAAAGTTTTTTTTCTAGTATAGAAACTAGTTTTTTTTTTAATTGGTGTTTTGTATTTCTCCATTTGCGCAATTGCATTTAACTAAATTAGATACATCAATACTTTATGAAGATAATTGTGATTTATTATTATTTTGGACGTCCCACCCAAATAATGGCACGTACCAAAAATCTATTTTAAATTGGTCCTTATCCATTATCTAATTTTATAGATGGCATTTTTTTTAAGAGCTTGTATTCCACGTCAATTTTTGACATTAACATTGTTATGACACCAAACAACAGGCTGCAAATTCATCTTGGCACCACATGTTTAGAGATTTTTATTATAAATTATTTGTACTACACTAATCACTTTTATTTTATAACACTATAACATTGTAACATGATTACATTATAATAAATTTTATGTTTTGTAATTTAAAATACCAATATTATTGTACAATAATAACTTTATCCCGTTACCCCTCAATACCCATATATATTATGTATGCGATCTGTAGAGCACTTATATGATATATCATTTACGTCCCTTAAAAATGTTCACTTTTTAATAATAACAAAAAATAAAATTTTAGAAACAAATACATAATAAAAATTGTCACATTAAAAAGTGTCATATTAGAAAACCACTTTACCGTGACCGAACTGTCGGTTCATGAACCGACAGTTAATGAACCGATGAGTCACCAATCAAATTCGTCAAACCAGCGGTTCAGTCGATTTTTTAGTATAGTTGATGTTTATATCACGAAAATATAGATATGACATTACAATAAATCTTTAACCCATTTATCAATTTTATCCCTCTATAATTCAAAGTTTTATAATTCGATGATTAATTATCAAATTGATGTTGACTGATTCCAATTCGATTATAAACACCAAATTGATCTTACTTCAAGTTCAGCTTTGGTTAATTATTTATAAGAGAAACTACTTTTTAAGTGTGTGAAAAAAGCATATAAGTTGACCAAAGACTTGAGCCTTGGTCTCAACTTTTACCAAACCGTCGGTTAATGGACTAGTTGTTCACAAACGGTGGGTCACCAACCTAAACCGTAAAACCGGCGATTTAGTTTATTTTTTAGTATAATTAATGTTTATATCATGAAAATACAGTAACGACATTACAATACCTTTACCCCTTATAACTTTTAACCTTCTATAATCTATACTATAATTCGATGATAAAATACCTAGTTGATGTTGATTGGAGTTCAATTTGATCATAAACACCAACTTCATATTATTTCAAGTTCAATTGAATCAATTATTATAAGAGAACCTTTTTTTTGAAGTAAGAACAAATATTAGCTGCCAATGACCTAAACCTTAGTCTGAACCGTGTCGAACTGTCGGTTCATGGATTGACTATTCACGAACCGGTGGGTCACCGACCATAATCACAAATCAAGCGAGATCGATGATTTTGAGTAGTGTATGTTTATGTCAATAAAAGACATATATGGCATTACAATAATCCTTTTACCCATTATCCTTTGTAACCCTTATAATCCGTACTGGAATCCGATGACCAAATACCAAAGCGATGTTGATTATAGTTCAATTCAATTGAAAACACCAAATTGATAATATTTGATCGTAACACCCCAAGACCCCGGGCCTGGTTGCGCTAAATGAGTCATAAATGGTCCGGTCAAATTCTTACACCGCTGTCCTCGTTTGATCTAAAAGGGCTAACCCGAGTTGACAAGACCTTTATGTCTCACACTTATATTGAGGCGAGCAGGACATTACTTTACTGATGTAGGACTTTACATTCTCCACCTTATAAGGGACTGCCGTCCTCGCCATGACGGCCAGGACTTGTCCCTGTTCATCCCTACCAGAGGATTTCTAGAGGTGGCCCCCACTGACATACAACAAAGTGTGGCACTTAGGTCCATCTAATAGTCGGCTCTGAATACCATTCTTTTACGCCCCCAGACCGGGCCTGGTTGTGCTAAATGAGTCATAAATGGTCTGGTCAACTGCTTAGACCGCCACCATCGCTTGGTCTAAAAGTGCTAACCCGAGTTGACAAGACATTTACATCTCACACTTATATGGGGTGAGCATGACTTTACTTTACTTTACTACGGAGATCACTCGCCCACTACTAGCTCCGAAGTACATCCTTGCATAAGTAACGTTTGTCACATCAATATCAAAGAACACTACGCACGGTGAACAACTGCACCACAACATGGAAGCACCTCAAGGGCACGGACAATACCGTGCGGGAGTTACACGAGTCCCTTGGCATCAGACCAAGTAGAGAGGTGTAATAGTCCCATGTTAAGAAGAATAGACGTGTCTCACAGATGAGAAAGACGTTTTAGTTACCTGAGTCTGTCGTTTTGTCTTCTGCTTGTTCTATGATGTTTGCTTACGCAAGACTTACGTGTATAATTTGATTAAATTTTAATTATATGCATGCTGGGTGTTCTTTTCCGGATAAGAACTTGGTATCCGGGACAGGGGCGTCACATTGATGTTCAATTTCATTAATTAATTATAATAGAAACAATATTTCTAAGTGTGTGAAAAAAAAATATTAGTTGACCAATTACCTGAAACATGATCTGAATTGTATTGAACCGCGACCGAACCGTCAGTTTATGAATTGGCTATTCATTAACCGGTGGGTCACCAACCAAAACAATAAAACTGGCCTTTTAGTTGATTTTTTAGAATCGTTGATGTATATATAGATTACAATAATTGGATGACCGAATATCTACATGATCTTAATTGAAGTAGAATTCAATTCCTTCATGCATAACACAAGAAAAATAGAGAGCGGCATCAAATTGACACTCGCTCCTAGATCACATAATGCTTTGTTCAGGCGTACTCCTCCAATGGTACAAGGTATGAGGAAGCTCCCAGGATCTTTACACTTAAGGGGTAGTTTGCGTGGGAAAAATGCCGAGCATTCCTCATTTAGGCAAATAGTCTCATGGTCTAACAACTTTCTTTTGGTAGAAACTGCTTCTTTCGGAAACTTAGCGTACTCTGGCATTCCAGCCAGAGCTTCTACCAAAGGTATATTCACTTGCAACCTCTTGAACATTTCTATGAACTTTTTATAACGAGCATCATCATGATTTGGTTTAGACTTCCTAAGGGATAGGGTAACGATGCAGGATTAATAGTCACAGTTCATGCACAATTGCCTACTTCCTGCTGCAGATCTCCCTTCTTATCTGCTGAATCTGAAGACGCTCGATATACCGGCAGCGTACCATGCTGAATCGGGTCTCCTGCTCTTTTCTGCTGTGTGATTCTTCTCTGATAATTGGTCCAGGCCATTCTTTTCTGATTTTTATCATAATGGCATTCACGTCCTTGGGGTTCTTCTCCGTATTACTGGGTAATCCTCTCGGAGGACAGGCTTGCACTTGTTCGTCAATCTGCCCTACTTGGTACGACACATTCTGCACTAAGGCTTCTTGATTGGTCAGTCTTGCATCATTTTTCTGACAATACGTTCCAAAATTTGCACTAAGCTCGCTCATGGACTTCATCGATTAACTGACACTCTCGGCCACTGTTGAGCTCATCTTGTCCATAGCCGCTTCCCAACCACCGGACTTGTTTGATTGAGGCAGAAAACCTCCACTTTTCTTTGCTCTCTCCCTACCATCAAGATTACTATATTTGAAACAAGGGTGATCATGAGAACTTGGGTGATATCCGCCCCTATAAGGGTTTCCTTGCCTTTCCAAATAATTCACGTATTCAGTGTTGGTTGTCTCAACCCCTTGTACCTTCTCTATTTTGGTAATGCGATCTTGCATTCCATCCATATTCTCATTTATCACTAGCAACTGGTATAGGATCTATTGAGATGTATCGTCTCGAAATAATCCTTCAGCTGCCTTCACAATCTCAGTTTGATGTGTTCTCCACTGACTTGTAAGTGCTATTGAGATGTATCTTCTCGAAATACGCCTTCAGCTGCCTTCACAATCTCAATTTGATGTGTTCTCCACTGACTTGTAAGTGCTATCTGTTCCAACTTTTCCTCAGCTTCTTCTGGTGACAAGAATACGAAACACCCATTCCTTGACGCATCAACTCTTTTTTGTTCACTCGGCCGCAGTTCGTGATAAAAACTGTGCATTCCTACAGAGAGTGATATCATGGTGAGGTCATCTCCGTTGCGCTTCTTTAAAGCATTTTCAAGCTTCTTAGAAAGTTTCGGCCGGCTTCTGCTTGAAATTTATGATATCTTGTCTCGTTTGCAATGACTTCCCGGGTGGGCTGTATTTGTTCATAAATTTCGGCAATAGGTCTCTCCAAGATTGGATAGATCCTGCTGCTAGAGACAACAACCACATATTCGCCTTATCCTTCAGCTTAAATGAAAGCAACTTAAGCTTGATATAATCTTCTGGTACTCTTGCTGGTTTGACAGTGCTGACTATCTCCAAAAAGTTGGTGACATGTACACTCAGATCTTCATCAGGCACTCCATCGAAAGTGGTGTAATTGGTTACCATCTGTATAACGTTCGTCTTTGGATGCAAAACCTCGGCCGCATTCACCGGTTGAACAATCGCTGGCACAAACTGCTCAATTGATGGCAAGACATAGCTCTATAGAGTCCTTCTGTCTGCCGGTTTAACAATTCCTACTTTTTTTTCCCCATTTGCTATATTTTCTAAGCCTCTTTTGTTCTATGCCATCGTCTCTTCTGGATCTTCTAAAGGTGGAATCTTCTCTTCCCTATCATTTTCACTTCCTTTATGCAAACTTACTTCGTCAGCGTACCTTTCAATCCTCTCTCGGGCTTTCTTTATATTTTGCTTCACAAACATTTCAATTTCAGGTATGAATCGTTCAAGTTTAACTGTTGAACTCCTTCTTGCGTACTGCAAGACACAAAAAGAAAAAGTTAGTTACTTGTTTGGGCGGCTGTTACACTTGCCCGGCAGAATAAAAAATAACAGACTCTGACTCCTGAGTCGACACTGAACAAATTGAGACGGTTCTGCTATTTCTAGAAAACTCGATATATCGGAGGCGTACCGCACTGAATCGGGTGCAAATTTCCAGAATCGAACAACACATACACTGTTATGACTTAATTGTTCACAGATAGACTAAAATAGACTCGTTTAGCAAACTCATTATTCACATAAATGATATATACAAATTCTCAATCTCAAATTGAAATTATCCTTGACACAAGTCCTCTGCAATGACGCCAAAAAGCTTGATCCACGTGCAATGCACAACTACTAGCAATAGGACTAGGTCTATTGGACTTATTTCTGAGTTTTAGTGATGAGTGCCAGACTAGATGTTATAGTGCAAAGGCAAAAAGATGTCTAGATCAAATGTATAGGTTTATTAGAGTTTGATCTTTGTATAGGTTTGATCAAACAAGCACTGTAATGGTCAGCTGACTTATATCAGCAGACTAATCTAGATCAGTAGGGTAGCTAGGTCAGTAGACTAGTCAGGAACCTGCTGAAGACTGAAGGCTGAGGGCTCAAACTCAGTTAATGAAGGCTAAGGGATCAAAATTAGTGATTAAAGTCAAGGATATGGAATCAGAATTTAGGGAAGTCTGTGATGACCTAAACTGATTACATATACCTTGTGCACAAGGTCTAAGTTCCATAAGTTGGATGGTGATTGGAACTTGGTTATATGCAAAAAGGTGTAATCTAACTTCATAAATAAAAGTTAGATAAAAGAAGTAAGCTGCATTGTGTTTTAAACACAACAAATTATGGTTCAGCCTACTGATATGTACTTCAGCAGACTAATAAACCTACTGATACATATACCTCAATTTATTCAAGATTACATTGGAAGAAAACAAGGATAAGGACAGCTAACTACCTCTGATTTATCAAACAAATCAATGGTAGAGATTAAAAAAACATTGGGATGATTCAGGACTTTATCCAATGGATACAAGTCAAAGGGTGGGCGACCGATTCATCAAAAGCGATCTGACTGTGTGTCGATCTATGAAGCAGTGACATAAAGCAAGTCAAATGGGACAAAATCTGGAACGGCTATAATTGAATTTGAAATATAATTCACAAGCATTCCTACCTATAAATAGAGGACTTCTAACTCAGAAAAAGATGATGAAAAATAAGGAAAAACAAGAGATAATTCTGAGCTGCATTTTCTTATCAAGAAGAACACCCTGCTGAACTTACTGAGCTTAAGGCTACTGATCCAGAGCAAATCTTCAAGTGTAATCTGCATTCAAGCTACATCAAGTTTACACACTTGAAGACTGCAAGCTGCTGATCATATCATCCTGATCAAGCTGCTGCAACTGAATCATTTATTTGATTCTATCTTTCTTTTACAAGAATCTACTGAAGACAGTGAAGCATCTATTGGGTGTGAAAGACTGTTGTTTGTGGTGGAGCTGGTGAAGAGGCAATCCTACCCTTCAAGGACCAGTGGAAGACTTTGGAGCAGCAATCCTACTGCTCCAAGTGTTACATTTTTGTGAAGCCATAGTTATTGGTGAAGGACAAGCAACATAGGAATCTTTGTAACAACTACATCCAAGATCACTAGTGAATTACCTCCAACATCATAGGAGAAGAGTGGACTGACAGGATTATACCACCTGGAACCACTATAAAATCTACTTACTTACTTTCTGCACTTACATTTTGCATTTAGTTTATTACACACATCAACTTACTGAATCTAGCAACTAAAATCACAGACATACACTACTGAGTATCTAATACTTAGTATCATATTTACCAACAAGTAATAAGGCTTAATTTTGATATAATTCCATTTGCACAAATTTCAATGAGACTCAACAATCGGCCAGACTCATCAAGTATCAAAGAAGTGCTTTGAAGTTCTTGAGTTTGTTAACTCCAAAAGTTTTAAGTGTTAAGTTTATTCACCCCCCCCCCCCTCTAAACTTAACCAAAGCCTTTTCAAGGGACCAACAAGGTCTATCATAGCAGAGTACTAGCGAGTCAAGGTTGAATCTCACAGATACTCGTAAGATACGTTTAATTTAGATTGAGTGTCACAAGAACAATCTACGACCAACTATGGTGCAGAAACATAAAAAATGGTGCCACGAAACACACTAGATTATGCAAGTTCAACAAAAGCACACAAGAGTTTCTAATGTATTAGTCTAATTATGGGTGATTAGTTATTCTCCCCAAAATATGAACTGATCTACCCCATGGTGAATTTCAGATCTTTAATAGCTACGGGTGCTTAGCCCTATTTCTAGGCTAATTTCATTGAAAGGACAGTAGGTGCCTATTGATCGCGTGTAAGTCACTAACGTTGATATTACTAGCAAGAATACTAGGACAACGTAGTATAGTAAATGCGAGTCAAGGTCGATCCCACAGAGACAATGGAACTCTAAGTATAAACGATTCTAACCTAATTAAGAAGCAACATAGAGGCGGTCATGGACCAACAATGAACATAAAACAAACTTGGTATTTCTCCCCCTCTTCTCACTGATCTACTAACTACGTTTACTTCCTCACATAATTTCCTTAAATTAATCGAGCAAGCTTTCGTTTTAATTATCATTATCAGCTACTGGTACAACTCCTAATCCTATCTACTACGACAATGGTAGTAGACAATCTATACACAAGCTACCCTCCTTAATAGGTCCGTAACAGCCCATACACATAAAGAACTAGAATTGTCGATATCGAGCACTAACTCATACCGCTGACCCGCCTAGACAGCTGTCAACATTGATCAGCAAGTTCCTAAGGTCCATTCAAGACTATGTCCAAAGTTAGCACTTCACTATTCGTATTTCATGCTAGTTTACAATTACAACAAGCAGATTGGAAAGATCCAACCTACTATTAATTAAACATGTCGATCAACGTGGCTGTAGTGAATCTTAATTTTAGGTTTTCTATTTATTGCCTCGGTAAAACGGTATAGACCGCTGGTTCACCGGGGTCATCTTTTCCTATCCCTGGATCTATATTGCTTAATTATAATTAAGCTAAGTAAATCATGGGTCTTTAAACATGCAGATTAACTAAAACACATAAATACGAACATATCTACCATATTGAAGACAAAAAGGAAAGTTCAAAGCTTTATACCTTCAACAATAGAGATCTAGCTCGATCTACTCAAGCTAAAGATGGTAGAGAAATGGATAAAACTATAAAGAACTCCTCAAAAGCATGGAATAACTTTATTTCATCAAATTATATAATGTAATTGAAGATTTAATAATAAGATATGTAACTTATTCAGTTATGCGGCCTTATATAGATACAATGACCGACTTATGACTCTCTAAAACCCTAACCGACTTAGTAGAGGTGGCAAAATCAATTTTGTGTCCAACAAGTCCTCGGTTTACCGGCCCTAGCCCTCGGTAAACCGGGCTGACTTTTTTTTTTTTTTTTTTTTTTTTTTTCTTCGAGACTCCTTCTTGGACTTTAATCACTCGGCCCAATATACTCCTTTTGGTCCAGATCAGTTCTCCAATGCTTCATATTTGGTACATCCTATATAACACGCAAAACGAGACAAAACAGTACCAAATCTTTAGGGAAATAACATAGATGTAGAATTACGATCTTGGAAACATACACATAGCATTTAACACATATTCCACATAATAACGAGCCTATCTATCCTCTCTTGAGTAGAATTCGGGGTGAATAAGGGTATATTTGTTGGTACCATTTAGGGCGTTTTCAACTACCCCCCACTTAGCTTTTGATCGTCCCGAGCAAAAAGGAGAAAAGAAAACAACACTCTGATCAGTACACAAGTTAATTAAAAACAACTATGCCTCACAAAGTCAAGATCAAGATCATGCCACTCATATCCATCAGTAACGCAATAAACACTATTCACATTATGAGCCAATGTGTGTGTGTGTGCAATAACTTTCACAACCGCTTAGTAATGTAGACAATCTCATAATACGTCAACCCGTCATCAAACTAACCAGTCTCGAACATGTTATTTATTAATCATATTAGCGGGCAAGGAGGATCGAGAACCGTATGTATTACTCTTAGGCACGCGTTTATCGGACTATGCAAAATTCGTGCGTTTTACGCTCCATCGACTCAATTCTTTTTTGCCATAGAGATTATATATATATGTATATATTTCAATGCATTTCTCTTTCTTGGTGGGTGAACTCTCATTGATTTAACTATCCTCACGGCCCCACTCTTGATAAACTACCGAATCCGAAATTGCTTTGCCTTTTTAGCGTTGGTGAAACATAATTTGAGATGAAGCCAGGGTCAACTCTAGTCAAAGAAATATGATATCGACTACATACCAAGGAAAGTGAGTTATACATTCTTAAAATGGTGGCTCATAACAGAATGTGCGCTTAATACGCCACTACTTCAGAAGTGGGCACTTATTTTTACTTGTGCAAAGTGAAACAAAGATGAAGTCAATTAACTCGAAAAGATCAAAGATATCATATTTTATCGAAATTCTGTCAAAATGAATCAAAGTTTAAGTGGTGAATCGTGCATCAAAGAGAATCAAGGTAATCAAGCAATTCTTGAAATATAATGCTAAGAAGCTAAGTGACATTCCTTACCCCCCACTTAAACAAAACATTGTCCCCAATGTGTAAGATGAAAATGAAAAATGAAAAATGAAAAGGAACTTATATTCGGTTAAGGGTGGAACCAAAGAAGAATCGGATCGTCGTATTAATCATCGGGCTCATGTGTTGAGTATTTTGTGTTGATATATTTCAAAATAATTATTTTTGGGATATATCATATAATTACTTTTACAATTAATTATGTTTGAAAATTAATATTATATGTGTGTCACTTTTTTTATATTAGCTATTATATTCATTATCTACTATTATTATATTTTATATTTTATGTTATATATAAGTTATATCTGCTTTATTAACCTCCGGCCCTATTCTTTCAATTCGCGGTCTACTTTCTTTTATTTCATAATACCCGAGCCCATCTATATTCTTTCCTGAATTTCGGCCCTTAGGCCTAGATACCCCTTAACCTAAATTACCTTATAACTCCCTTCATAAACACTACTACCACCCCATCATATTCTGCCGTCCCCTCCACTCTATTATTTCCTAGAAACTTCTTCAAAATCTTCCAAAATGTCTCTGTTTATTAATTAACTCCCACCTCCCAATATTCCGTTCAACCGATACACCTCTCACTTCAATTAATTGCTTCTGCTGAAACACCAGACTTCTTCTCCTCCGTCTGAACACTTCTAACGTCTCTTGCTTACCCGAAATGAGAAGATGCTTTCGCCATTGCTTCTCTGCTCTCTGAATCCTTTCTTTCTCGACTAGAAATAGCTTCACATCTCTGCAACTGTGGTATAACATGTCTTAATGGTAAGGTCTCAATAAAGTTGTTGTTGCGTTGTAGCTTTGTGGTGCTTAGATGGCAGAGCTACTATGAAGAAAAGGATTGATCTTGATGCTGAAAACAACATGCTGAGGCCTTAAACCGAGGTCAATGATACCCCAAATAGTTAATCCACATCTCAGTTCAAAAAGGTATCATCTCTCCTTATTATTTTCGGTAAAATCACTGAACCCATTTTGTTTCTCTCCTAAAAGTCGAATCTTTTCTCTGTAAAGTAACAAAAATCGAGTGTGTTTATGCGTCATGTTTAATCTCATTTTTAGTGCTTGCTCTCTGTTAAAATCAATCTTTTATAAACATGCTTTATCTATATGATTAATGTGTTAATGGAGTCTCTACTCTTTTCAATTTTGTGTTAGTCGAAATTTGCAGCTTGAATGAACATCTTTTATCATTATTATTTTAATACAATATTTGTTTTCCTCTTTTTCACACCGTACTTCTTCTTGTCCAGATTAGGTGCTTTAGACCTTCCTTTTATGTGAAGATGAAATAATAATTTAATATTATATATATGATGTCTCTTGTTCTGAAAGTTCATATTTTGTCTGCATATTTTTTCTTGCATCCAATAAGTGCTATATGTTCTCAGTCAGATTAATGCTTAAATATATATATGTCACGCATATATGTATTTTTTATATGTTTAAAAAAATGGTAATTATATATATATATATATATATATATACAGAATGTGACTCAGAATATGTGTTGATATGTGATAAGTACCCTCTCTCCCATGTGACTCTGCTTTGATGTACGTGCCCTCTTTGACCTTTTGAGAGGCATCAGAAATTCTTAGTGTTTTGTTCTGCAAGAGTTGATGCTTGTCTTTTGTTGACTGTTGTATTCTTTTAGCCGTTGAACTCTGTCATCCGGATATACATCTAACTTTATCTTTGTCTTATTGTTTGAAATCTACTAACATGTGTATCAAGTGTGCAGTATAAATATATTCACATCTACATCAAATTAGAAGAAGCTAAGCAATTACAGATTGAAAAGGTAATTGAAAGCAAAATTGCAACCAAGTAATTGCAGATTCACAATGCAATGAAATAACTCTTGGTCAAACATTTTCTCAAACAACAACTCAAAATCTCTCAAGGTGTTTCTGAAGAGCTTGGACAAGTGGAGAAGCTTGGAGCTAGAAGAAGCAAGTAGAGTAGAAGTTAGGTTTGAGTGTTTGAGAGTTGTTTCGGAGTGTCATTTGTGAGGCACGACTTGTAAAGTAAGGATAGTCTTCGTAACACTTTCACTTGAGTGTGTATCATTTGTATAAGTGAGGTTGAGAGTTCAAGAGAGCTGATCCTGCTGCAATTTTGGTTCACCATGACTAGGAGAGGCTGCTCCTATTTGGTGATTCAACACACAAGGCTATGTGTTGGGATGTACTGAAGGACCGGAGTGTTCGAGAGGCGGTCTGCACATTGTTGTCTTTATGAAGCTGTAGGCTTCGGTTTTTGGTAACCTTTGTATCACTCCTGTAGTAGTGTAGATTCAGTGTAACTTTGTTTAGTTATACTTGAATCTACAGTTCAAGTGTTGTTCTAAGCTTGGTTTGGACTAACACTTGGTGTGATTCAAGTAAAACTTACCCCTCTGGTTTGTTTTGCTTGATTTGGTTTTTGTTTTATTGTTTCTATCATTTAGGATCTGCATGCTAGTCTGAAGAAATAAAATCCGCAAAGTGTTTGTTTCACCTTATCAACTTAAACACATGGGCTAAAATTTGCATGCTAGTTAATTGATCTTAACCTGCTAAAATTTGGTTTGATTGCAGCATGTTAGTTTCAACATAGATAACTTAGACAACTAGGATAACTTAGCTTTCATATAGTTAACTAAACAGTTTTTCGCCTGTTTAATTAACTGAAATTAAGTTGTAACTCTGATTTGTGCTTTAATTGTATAAGAATCGAAAAATCGGTAATTACTCTATTCACCCCATGTAGAGTAATTGTTTAAGCGTTTACGGTCCAACAATTGGTATCGGAGCGAGGTCACTAGTTGTCTTGTTCTATCTGCTTTGTTTGTGATCTATTTGTGTGTTTTCTGTGCTAATAGATTTTCTATCTGCAGTTCTTTTATTTTCTGCTCTCTATTTGTTGTTCTTGTTATTTTGGTGTTGTTGCTTACTGAATCTGTTTTCTAGGATCGTGTATCATAGACCATATAATCTGAGCTTTATCTGCCTGCTATATGTTTAGTTGCACACACCTCACACTTTTCTTATCTTAGACTCACACTTCAATTCTTATATCCCTTTCACAATTCTTTGGTCTTCATCTGATCCTGCATTGAAATCATTCATCTCCAACAAAAAAAATTGCATTGTATCACTACATCAATTTTTAGGATCATTCTTGCATCTTCATTCATCATCTAATAGAAACACATTTAATCCTGTTTAACATGGCTTCTTCCTGCCAGAATTTGCCTCAACGAGAGGAAATGTCTAGTCTTAGACCCCATTTCTTCGATGGTACAAATTATGGCCGTTGGAAACGTGCTATGAGAATGCATTTGGAGTCTATAGACCTTCAACTATGGTTTGCCATAGAAGATGGTCCATATATTCCTAAGAAAGTCATTATAAAGGATGGTGATGAAGTTGAAGTCATTAAGGATAGAAAAGACTTTGGGCCTGATGACTATAAAATCATGGCATTGCACTCTAGAGCCGAGTCTGCCCTTCTTGGCGCACTCAACCCAGCTGAATGTGATAATGTGTCCTCATGCTCAAATGCTAAGGAAATATGGGAAAGTCTGCGCATGAGATATGAAGGTACTAATGAAGTTCAGCGTTCTAAAATTGATAGGCTTATGCATGAATATGAAATATTTCAGATGAAGCCTAATGAATCGATTAGTGACATGGACTCAAGATTCACCTTTATTATAAATCAACTAAAGTCACTAGGTGAACACTTTTCAAATCTTAAACTCTGTCAACGAATATTGAGATGTTTGCCTCCCGAGTGGGATCCTAAATCCACAGCTATTTCTGAGGCAAAAGATCTTTCTATTCTCCGAAAAGAGGAACTTATTGGATCCTTACTTGTTTATGAGTCCCATATGAATGCTCATAAATGAGCTGATGTTGTGTCACGAAATATAGCTTTTCAAGTTATAGTTCCTAAACGTGTACCCGAGACTTCCTTGAGAGATAGTGATGATGATGATGAGGACATTTCTATGTTGGTTCGAAAATTCAAAAATTTTCAAGTATAAAAAGTGGTCTAGTCATCATTAAGCTCCTCAAGTGAACAAATTTGAAAATTCTGAAGTTATATGTTTTAACTGCGATAAACCGGGTCATTATAAATCTGATTGTCCTTATCTTAAGCATGATAAAGAAGCTAAGCCTGCGTTTCAGAAACATCTTAAGTATAAAGGCTTTTCTGTATGTGAGGACATCTCTGAATCTAATTCAGCTACATTGAAAAATGAGAAGGCCAACATTTGTGTGGTCAATTCAGATTATGAATCAGATTCTGAGGCTGAAACCCCTTCTAAGTCTAAAAATATTCTACATTTTCTTTCCAGCATTCTAGCTACTAGACAGCAACATTTGCGTAATGAAATCAATGAATTAAATCTAGAAGTTGAAGAAAAAGATAGGCTTGTATGCTCTCTTAAACACTCATTTCTTGAGTGTGAATCTAGATCCGAAGACTTGATCAATGAGAATGAGTCTTTAAAAGCTGAGATGTCTAAGCTCACACAATCCATTCAAAGGTTTGAAAATAGCTCTAAACAGTTTGATGAGAAACTCTCTTCTCTTAAAGACCCTAAAGACAAAACCGGTCTGGGCTTCAAACCTTCCTTGGAAGAAGTTGTAGCTAAGCCTCCAGTTTTTGTCTCAAAAGGTAAAGAAAAATTCTTTGAATCTAGACCCATTCATGTTGAGAATGCATCTAAGGGTTCTACATCTTCCACTTCTATGAAATCACCCAAGCATGCTTCATCTACACACCCACACACCTCACAATATGCTGATTACACGAAAGCTAAGTTTAGCTATGCTTCACCTCCTAGACATCATGCATTTCGGTATGATAGAAGAGCCTCCAGGAACACAACTCCTAGTAGTTCAACTTTTCAAACTGGATTTGATGTGCCTTATTATCCTATTTTTCAGCACTCTGCACATCATTTTCAGCATCATTCACAGCATTTTCAGCATCCACCTAAGACTAATACATATTCTCCTGCAGCGTTTCAGCATACACATCCACCATATCATCACACACAACCTCAAGCATTTCAGCATTTTTCAAAACAGTTTCATCACTCACCTCCATCGTTACATCACACACCACCTAAAGCATCTCTCTATTCATATAAATTGTATGATGCTCGACTACACACACCACCACCCTACTCTCACATGCGTCCTCGCATGACACCCATTCATACATGGTTTCATGAGCATAATCGATTTGGTCAAATTCATCCATTTCCCCATCCACTATATTTTGGCTTGCTTGGATCAGCCCTTAAGACCGCTAGTACTTCTTTTGGTACTAATTTTGGTCCTAAGAGTTATCCTAAAAAGTCTAAAATAAATAATGTTTGGGTAGTTAAGGGTAATTTACCCAAATGAGTGTAACATTTCAAGGACCCTCACACTTAGGGTACCAAGTGTCAATTTTTTATTTTTTATTTTTAATTTTTTTTTTGTGTGCAGATTTTTGATAACGACTTTTTGGTATCTAAAATGTCTTTGGTATCAATACCCCTTTTCAATCCTTTCCTCCACTTACTATAATTCTTGATGTCAAAATCCCTACTAAAAATTCTTTTCTCACCCTCCAAGGCCTTAATTGTTAAGTATTTTGTTTAAAAAGTTTTTTTTTTTTTTTTTTTTTTGTTAAAGTCCTCCTTTGGTTTAATCCCTTGATTCCTTTGATTAAGTTTCAAACTAATGGGGAGAGAAATATGTAAAACTATTATTTTGCTAAGTATTAAAGCTTTGATTAAGGGGTAGTTTATCTTTTTACTGATAGCTCCTTTGTGGGGGGGTGAAACTCCAAATTAAAGTTTTAAAATTGCTAAGTATTAAAGCTTTGATTAATGGGGAGTTTATCTCTTTAATGATAGCTCTTTTGTAGGGGGAGTGAAACCCCAAATTAAAGTTTTAAAAGTGATATTTTTAAAATAATCAAAGGTGGAGAAATGTTGAGTATTTTGTGTTGATATATTTCAAAATATTTATTTTTGGGATATATCATATAATTACTTTTACAATTAATTATGTTTGAAAATTAATATTATGTGTGTGTCACTTTTTCTATATTAGCTATTATATTTATTATCTACGATTATTATATTTTATATTTTACGTTATATATAAGTTATTTAAGGCCTGATCTGCTTTATTAACCTCCGGCCCTATTCTTTCAATTCCCGGTCTACTTTCTTTTATTTCATAATACCCGAGCCCATCTATATTCTTTCCTGAATTTCGGCCCTTAGGCCTACATACCCCTTAACCTAAATTACCTTATAACTCCCTTCATAAACACTACTACCACCCCATCATATTCTGCCGCCCCCTCCACTCTATTCTTTCCTAGAACTTCCCAAAAATCTTCCAAAACGTCTATGTCCATTAATTAACTCCAACCTCCTAATATTCCCTTCAACCGATACACCTCTCACTTCCATTAATTGCTTCTACTGAAACACCGGACTTCTTCTCCTCCGTCTGAACACTTCTAATATCTCTTGCTTACCCGAAATTAGAAGATGCTTTCGCCATTGCTTCTCTGCTCTCTGAATCCT
This sequence comes from Gentiana macrophylla, assembly GCA_026214975.1. Classification (NCBI taxonomy): domain Eukaryota; kingdom Viridiplantae; phylum Streptophyta; class Magnoliopsida; order Gentianales; family Gentianaceae; genus Gentiana; species Gentiana macrophylla. The sequence goes on along the minus strand of CM047816.1, from coordinate 64,236,129 downwards.
TTCTTCTCTCGACTAGAAACAGCTTCACATCTCTGCAACTGTGGTATCACATGGCTCAATGGTAAGGTCTCAATAAAGCTGTTGTTGCGTTGTAGCTTTGTGGTGCTTAGATGGCAGAGTTACTATGAAGAAAAGCATCGATCTTGATGCTGAAAACGACATGTTGAGGCCTTAAATCGAGGTAAATGATGCTCCAAATAGTTAATCGACATCTCAGTTCAAAAAGGTAACATCTTTCCTTATTATTTTCGGTAAAATCACTGAATCCATTTTGTTTCTCTCCTAAAAGTCAAATCTTTGCTCTGTAAAGTAACAAAAATCGAATGTGTTTATGCGTCAAGTTTAATCTCATTTTTAGTGCTTGCTCTATGTAAAATTGGATCTTTTATAAACATGCGTTATCTCTATGATTAATGTGTTAATGGAGTCTCTACTCTTTTCAGTTTTGTGTTAGTCGAAATTTGCAGCTTGAATGAACATCTTTTATCATTATTATTTTAATACAATATTTGTTTCCCTCTTTCTTCACACGGTACTTCTTTTTGTCCAGAAAATATTAGGTGCTTTAGACCTTCCTTTTATGTGAACATGAAATAATAATTTAATATTATATATATGATGTCTCTTGATCTGAAAGTTCATATTTTGTCTGCATATTTTTTCTTGAGTCCAATAAGTGCTATATGTTCTCAGTCAGATTAATGCTTAAATATATATATGTCTCGCATATATGTATTTTTTATATGTTTAAAAAAAATGTTATTATATATATATATATATATATATATATATACATACATACAGAATGTGACTCAGAATGTGTGTTAATGTGTGATAAGTACCCTCTCTCCCATGTGATTCTGCTTTGATGTACGTGACCTCTTTGACTTTTTTGAGGCTTGTAGCCGTTGCTAGTGTTTTGTTCTTCAAGAGTTGATGCTTGTCTTTTTGTTGAATGCTCTATTCTTTTAGCCGTTGAACTCTGTCATCATGATATACATCTAACTTTATCTTTGTCTTATTGTTTGAAATCTACTAACATGTGTATCAAGTGTGCAGTATAAATATATTCACGGCTCTACATCAAATTGGAAGAAGCTAAGAAATTACAGATTGAAAAAGTAATTGAAAGCAAAATTGCAACCAAGTAATTGCAGATTCACAAATGCAATGAAATAACTCTTGGTCAAACATTTTCTCAAACAACAACTCAAAGTCTCTCAAGGTGTTCTCAAGAGCTTGGACAAGTGGAGAAGCTTTGAGCTAGAAGAAGCAAGTAGAGTATGAGTTAGGTTTGAGTGTTTGAGAGTTGTTTCAGAGTGTCATTTGTGAGGCACGACTTGAAAAGTAAGGATAGTCTTCGTAACTCTTTCACTTGAGTGTGTATCATTTGTATAAGTGAGGTTGAGAGTTCAAGAGAGAGTGATCTCGCTGCATTCGGTCCACCACGACTAGGAGAGGCTGCTCCTACTTGGTGATTCAACACACAAGGCTGTGTGTTGGGATGTACTGAAGGACCGGCCTGTTCGAGAGGCGGTCTGCACATTGCTGTCTTTACGAAGCTGTAGGCTTCGGTTTTTGGTAACCTTTGTATCACTCTTGTAGTAGTGTAGATTCAGTGTAACTTGGTTTAGTACTTGAATCTACAGTTCAAGTGTTGTTCTAAGCCTGGCTTGGGCTAACACTTGGTGTGATTCAAGTAAAACTTACCCCTCTGGTTTGTTTTGCTTGATTTGGTTTTTGTTTTCTTGTTTCTATCACTTAGGATCTGCATGCTAGTCTGAAGAACTAAAATCTGCAAAGTGTTTGTTTCACCTTATCAACTTAAACACCTGGGTTAAAATTTGCATGATTGTTAATGGAACTTAACTTGCTAAAATCTGGTTTGACTGCAGCTTGTTAGGTTCAACATAGATCACTTAGACAACTAGGATAACTTAGCTTTCATATAGTTAACTATACAGTCTTCTGCCTGTTTAATTAACTGAAACTAAGTTGTAACTCTAATTTGTTCTTTAACTGTATTAGAATCGAAAAATCGGTATTTAATCTATTCACCCCCTCTAGAGTAATTGTTTGCGCGTTTATGGTCCAACATCATGTAAGTAGTCCATGAAGAATCTGTGTTAAGTAACTCAAACAAACCAAGAAGAATAGTGGTGACAAGAAACCGTATAATAAAATGGCGGCAATAAAAGAGAAAATAACTAACTCCAAAACAAATTAAGCCGGAAAAATCATTATATTATTAAAATACTGCTACATCAACTGGATATGACAGTAAATAAACATAAAAACAAGTAAATGGAGAATAACAACATTGAAAAGAAAGAAAAAACTAGTCCTCATCAAAATAACCCTCTCAGTCATCTCTCGGCTCAAAACCGGATTGTGGTCCAGAACTGTAGGCAGCAACGGTGGAAGAAGATGCTCTATAACGAGGGTCAGTCCTAGGTGGTGGGGTAGCAGGTGGAACTCCTAGAAAGTCTATAATCATGTCCATCTTGTGATGAAGATTCGTAATCTCTCACGAGTGCTCCTCTAGCAAGGCTCTCTGAGTCCGAGGTGCTCGAGGACCGTCAGTACGCTCTATCTCTACTCTCTGTCCAGCCCGTCTTTTCCCTCTTGAAACTGACTGAGAACTAATCATCGGCTTAGGGTCTTCCCACTCATCACTAACCATAATTTTGACCTCGTTCTCCAAAGCGAACATGTCAATCATTGGTCCATACGGCAACTGCTTGCGTTCAGATGTGGCGGCAAGCTCGTGAAATCGGCTATGCATCAGGAGACCAATGTGGACTGGAGATTCCTGCTCCAGGTAGAACATCAACTCTGCCATCTTCGGTGTGACAGACACCGTGTGCTTGGTCGGCAGAAGTCGAGCACAGACAAACCTAACCTCCTTCCTATCCCAAGATAACTCGTTCTCTAGGAAGATGGTGGGGGCTCCAACAGGATTGCGCTTCCATATTGCACCCCAAAGAGTGCATCTATCATATTCATCCTCTCAAGATCTTCAATATTGCTCGAGGATGTGTACTCATCCGGGGCCACTGGTGGATTGCGAACACCGTAATACTCTTTGATCCACACGATAGAAAAATCAACTTGAACACCACGGACCATTGTAAAAGTAGCTCCTGGGTTATGCGAAACATAAGCATAAAATTCCCTTACCACCATGGCGTTGAACCGTGTCGGTGCCGCTGCCATATCCAAAAATATCTTGTTCTTGCAAGGCTTGTGGCAAGATAGAACCGCAATCGTCGATGACGGTTAAAATGATCTATCCTACGGCATAAATATTCTATCCATTATGAGCTAAAAATAGTTGTTTTGTGTAACGCCCCGTTCCCGGACTCCGAGTCCTTATCCGGAAAGAGCGCTCGGCACAAATATTATCAAATAAATTCAATAATATATGTAAGCCATACGTCATACATCAGAACTAAAACGACACGGAAGGTAAAACGACTCAGGAAAACAAAAGATCGACACACGGTTTTCAATGCTGTAAAACTAAATCCAATAAAGAGAACTAAAACATCCAACATTAAATCCAAAAGAACGACAACATTGTTTGAACTTGAATTAACAACATTATTGAAAGAAAACAAAACTAAAGAAACTAAGTCTTCAAGAGCTCCATCTCACACGTCATCGTCAAAGAACTCATCAACATTAGCAACCTGTTCATCTTCTTTGGGGAAAGAGAAAGACAAACAAAAAGTAACGGGGTAAGTATATAAGTACTTAGTAACGTGTAGAAGATCACATAACGTCGGTCTCATAAAGAAATAAAAGGAACGCCGTCTTTTATTAATTCATTCCTTTATTAACCCTAGCTAACTATCATATTATGTTCATAGCATAGCATGAGGTTCCAAAGGTATCTAGCTTAGCTCAAGTTTGTTACATCATGAATAACAAGGGCACTACGCCTAGTAATAGGATGTACTAGGACAACTGGGTGCAACCTACTTAGAGACACGCTCTAGTAGCCCCGGGAATATTTGATTTCCGATAGTGTGATGACCGGCAGAGTGCTCCAGGCGCTTTATCTAGCCAATCGATTGACCGGCGTGGGTACAGACTACTTTGTCTGGTCAGAGAACACATCGCGATATTGTACTATGCCTTACCAAGAATTGCATGATGTTTAAGATTATTAATCTAACACATACGTTTGATTAGATGTTTAACTAGCCACCTAAAATGATTGACATAAAAGGCTCACCTATCAGTCTACTCCATCTTCTTAATACCACTAGACTTTAACGAAACCTAGCACATACACAGATATCGATAAACCCTAGCTTATCGAAGCACAAGGCAAATCCAAAGCTTTCGACGGTCCCACACTTCATCTTTTTAGGGAATTCATATGGTGCCGGAACTAAATGCATCAAAAGCTAATTCAAGGCTTTGTCACATAAGGTTAAGCAATAAAGACATGATTATAAAGCCTGAAACCAAGCTGACAAGATAAAACAGTGAAAAACGGAATAAACAGGTCAAACACCCGTTTGACACCCTATGAATGCGCGTTTGCATTGAACGAACGTTTACTATACCCCAAACGCCCGTTTGTGAAAATCAGTCACATCCTGTATCAACTGCCAAACCCTCAAATGCCCGTCCAAATACCCAAACGTTCGGTTGAGCTGTAACGATCGCAAACGCCCGTTTGCCCTTGTGCAAACGCTCATTTGCCTGGGTTTTTCCCCAGAAATCTGCAACTGCGTAAACGCAATTTCCAACCCAATTCCGCCCCAAACTCCAACATAAATAGATTAAAAACAACGAAAATAACATACAAATTGCTCTATAACCTTACGACACCTTAGTCATACGATAAGAACACCACGTTACCTTAATTTGCGAGGTACTACGATCCACGCTACCAAAGCCTTAAAAAGGTTAAACCTTTAACTTCAAACCTATAAGCGATCAATCCAAATATGATCATTACAACGTTTGTACTCAGAAAAACGCAGCTTAACAACGATGATGAACAAACCCTAGTATCAAGAACGAAGAGGGGAAATCTGTCTTTTTCTATAAAAAAAGGGGGGATTAAAAGAAATTGTATTAAAAAGTAATTTATATGGAACTTGTGACGCATCTATTTGTGTTAGAGGTCCTGGATATGTAACGGCCCATATATACATCATCTGCTAATACACAACCAATTAATGATTGAATAAGTGATTTTAGCCCTTATAAAAATAAAACAGATTCTTGAACCCCTTTCGCGCTCATGTCACGTCTAGGTGCTGCAGAAGAAAAACTTATGTTGATGGATTTAGGGATTGTTGATATCAAAACGATCCTCGTCTCACGGTGATCATTTCTCTCTTGAGATGTCTGCGTTTTTTAATCAACGGATTAGCCTAGAGATTCGAAAGCCTCTTCTCTCTTTTTTTTCCCTCAAACTTGCGCCTCCCAGTTTATTTCTTACGTAAAACAACAACTATGTTAATTTAGGATTAGTCTTCCTTTTATAATCCCAATTAATAAATTAAATCCTTAAATATAATAACTTCTTTAATTTCCTTCCTTTTCTTTAATTCCATTAATTAAATAACATAATATTCTGATTTTTGCTAAAAGACCGAATCGCCCTCTTTCAAAAATCGGGATATTACATTTTGACCTATAAATATGAACCATTTGAGTTGAATAGCATATGTCAGGTTCGTGAGTCGAGAAATCTGTACTTAGCATTTATTTTCCCTATTTCGATATTATTTCATGTATTATTTGATGATTTTCAGGATATGAAATATTGGGCTAAGCATGATGGATGAATCTGGAGTGGACTGGACGAAAAGAATGGGCCTAGGGTATTCTAGAAGCATCCAAGCTAAGTCGGCTGAAGTAAAAAGACAAAAGTACCCCCGGTAACCCGGGAGGCGGTGCCGACTTACTGAGGGTCCAGATACTTCCGAAACGCGTTTTCTTGGACAAGGGGTCGAATTAGATGTTCCTAAGTAGGTTTAGATTGCTATAAATAAGAGGCTTCGCCTCAGAACTCAATTTAACAGCAGTACCATACAATTTACAAGCATTATGCAATAAAAAGTTCTTTGTTATTTATTTTATTTATTTTATGAGTTCTGGTCGGAGAGACGACGGAGTCGCCGCCTAAGGAGAGATCCGTGGGAGATCTACGCTCATCTTCGAGGGTATGATTTTCTGTCTTTTCCAAGATGTAGATCTATTGTTGTTCTATTCGACTAGTATGTTTTAATTGCTTATTTAGTTTAATTATGTAGTAGTTAGTTTATTTTACCCCATGTGTTATAGATCGATTCATTGGTGAAGAAATCATGAAATAGTAGTTGCGTTCTTGGATCTGCGACGGTCTATATCATTGGATTTGAATACCTAGTAAATTCTTGATTCATGATAATCGGCGCCCGATTATGTTGATCGATAGATTTAATTTACATGTTAGTAGCTGATCAACTATTTGCATGTTATCGTAAATTAACATGAAGGACTGTTAGTGAAGTGTTAATTAGGACATTATCTAGAATGGACCTTAGGAACGTCTTTGGTCAATGTCGCATTTACCGTTTCAGGCGGGTTTGCGGTATGAGTTAGCGCTCAATATCGGCGATCTGCACTCTAGTTCTTTGAGTTGCGTATGGGCTATTACGGACCAATTAAGGAGGGTAGCTTGCGTATAGATTGTTTACTGCCATTGCCGAAGTAGATAGGGTTAGGAGTTTTACCCGTAGCTGAACAATGAATAAATTCACCAATGGGGAGGACTGTTGCATGTGTGGGGGGAATAACTAATTACTCATAATTGAACTAATACCTCAGAAACTCTAGTTTGCTTCGTTGAACTTGCATAATCTTGCTAGTTGACTGTTGCCAATTTTACTACTATCTATATTAAAGTTGGTCGTAGACCATAATCGTGACAAGCTCAATCTTGATAATTAGGCATTCTTACGAGTCTCTGTGGGATTGACCTTGATTTTCCAGTACTCTACTACGATAGACCTAATCCTATTGCTAGTAAGTGCTTTGCACGCGATCAAGATTTTTGGCACCGTTGCAGGGGACTCGTGTCAAGAATACTTATTGTGTAAGATTGAGTTTGATGTATATATTTGAGTCTATTTAATTGAGTATTTTTTTATTGTCTGTTTATACTGGAGTCATACAGAGTTGATTTTGTTAAAATCTGAAAAAAAAAAATACCACCGGTATACCGGAGGTTACCTACGATAAACCGGGGGTTCCAATTTTTCCAGAATCATTTCTGTTAGTTCAGAGTCAGGTCAGTAGTCAGAATCTGTATTTTTGAGTCTGCCAGGCATGTGTAACAGCCACCGAGGCAAGTTACAAACCTTTTTATTTTCTTTTTATGTCTTGTAGTACGCTACACGAAGTTCTACAGCCAAACTCGAGAGATTCGTACCTGAGATTGAAAAGTTTTCTAGACAAAAGAGAAAGGAAACTCGAGATAGATCTGTTAGGTTAGTGGATGATGTAGTTTCGCATGATGGAGATCACAGTGAGAGAGAAGAAGAAGATACATAAACCAACATGGCACAGAACGGACAGAATGGAGCATGAGTTGTAGTGCAACCAGATAGAGGAACTCTACAGAGTTATGCAATGCCCACGAATGAGCAATTCGTGCCAGCAATTGTTCATCCTGAGGATGCAGCTGAAGTATTTCACCAGAAACCGAATGTGATATAAATGGTGACTAACTACACTACTTTCCATGGAGTGATGAATGAAGATCCTACTGTACACGTCACCAACTTTCTGGAGATAGTCAGCACGGTTAAGCCAGCATGAGTACCAGGAGACAATATCAAGTTGAAATTGTTTCCATTCACTCTGAAAGACAAAGCGAAGATATGTTTATTGTCTCTAGCACTAGGATCGATTCAAACTTGGACCGATCTGTTGCAGAAATTTATGAATAAATCTTGCGCACACCGGGAAGTCGCTACAAATGAGACAAGACATTATGACTTTCAAGCAGAGACCCACTGAAACCTTTGACGAAGCTTGGGAAAGATTTAAGGAAGAACAGATGAGATGCCCTCATCATGATATCACTTTGCCCATACGAATGCATAGTTTTTATCATGGATTGCGGCCAAGTGAATAAATGAGAGTTGATGCATCAAGCAACGGATGTTTTGTGTTGCTATCACCTGAAGAAGCCGAAGAGAAGTTCAAGTTGGCAAGTCAATGGGAACGATCAAGTTGAAGTAAACCAAAGTAGCTGAAGGCAATTTGGAGAAGATACTTCTCAAAAGATCTTATTTAAGCTAATGGCGATGAATGAGAAGATTCCAAGGTTGAGAAAGTACAAGATATAGAAGCAACCAACACTGAGGACATGAACTATATAGGGAGGCAAGGTAATCCTTGTGGGGGCGGATATCGCCCAGGTTCTCATGACCACCCTAGTTTTAGACTATGTGACCCAACTGTCGGTTATCGACAAAGTGATTCTAACGGTGGAGAAAGACTGAGAAAAGCTGGTGGATTCATGCCTCAATTCAATAAGTCCGGTAGTTGGGATGCAGCCATGGATAAAATGAGCTCAACTGTGACCGATACGGTCAATCAACTTACAAAATCCATGACTGAACTGAATACAAACTTCACCACTTATTGTCGGAAGAATGATACAAGATCGACCAATCAAGAAGCCTTAGTGCAAAATCACAGCACCAAGTGGGGCGGATTAATAACAAGTGTGAGCCCGTCCTCCGGGAGGATTTCCAAGTAATACTGAGAAGAATCCGAAGGACGTAAATGCAATCATGACTAGAAGAGGAAAAGAACTGCCTCGACCTGTTATATCAACTATCCAGGTAGAATAAGAAAGCGATCGCCAGTAGAACGCAGCAGAATCCGGAGTAAAAAGAGGGCGGTAACCGGGACACTACTCCGTAAACCGGAGTCTCGAAAATTTGCAGACAAGCGAGCAGAGCAGCATCGATCGAAGAGGTAAGTCTTCACGAACTGTAACTATTAATCCTTCTACTTCACCCTATCCCCCTAGGAAATATAAGCCGAATAATGATGATGCGCGTTATAAAAAGTTTATAGAAATGGTAAAAAGTTGCAAGTAAATATACGTTTGGTAGAAGCTCTGGCCGGAATGCATGCGAAATTCTTGAAAGAAGCAATTTCTACCAAAAGGAAATTGTTGGACCTTGAGACTATATGCCTTAACGAGGAATGCTCGGCAGATTTGCAATGCAAACTGCCTCCCAAGTGTAAAGATCCTGGGAGCTCCTCATACCATGCACAATTGGAGGAGTATGCCTGAACAAAGCGTTATGAGATCTTGGAGCCAGTGTCAATCTGATGCCACTCTCCATCTTTCATAAATTAGGCGTGAAGGAGTTAAATGAAACATCTATAACCCTTAAATTAGTAGACAGGTCTATGAAGCAACCATGCGGAGTGGTAGAGGATGTTTTGGTGAAAGTTGACAAGTTTGTATTCCCTGTAGACTTTGTGGTGCTAAACATAGAAGCTAACCACTATGTTCCATTGATCTTAGGAAGACCCTTCCTAGCCACAAGCAAAACATTGATAGATGTTCAAAAGGGTGAGCTAATTCTGAGAGTGAATGAGGATAATGTAGTATTCAATGTGATGAATTCAATGAGATATGCTCAAGATGAATGAGAAGCATGTTACATGCTAGATGCCATAGACGAACTTGTGTTAGAATTATCTAAGTAAGTGGCACTAGACCCTGAAGTAGCTGAGACTTTACTCCTAAAAGAAGAAGAAAGTTATGAGGAAACCTGGCCTGGGTGTAGTGAAGGTCAAGTGCGAGAAATAGAGCTTATATCCTCTGTGGATTTAGGAGGAACCATTCATAGACCTTCATGGCACAAGTTTTTTGACTTACAATTGACTGGTAAGTTGTTAAGATCATCATTAGATGAACCACCAAAGAACATAACATTGAAACCTTTGCCATCTCACCTGAAGTACGTGTATTTACAAGATGATACTCTTCCCCTCATAATCTTAGCATCATTATCATATTTAGAGGAGGAGAAACATTTAAGAGTACTGAGAGAGCATAAGGGAGCGTTTGGGTGGACGATTGCAGATATTAGAGGAATAATCCCATCGGTGTGCATGCATAAGATCTTTGTAGACCCTGAGAAGAAAGAAGTAGCACAACCTGAAAAGAGGTTGATGCCACAACTGAAGGATGTTTTCAAGGAAGAGATCATAAAGATGTTGGAGATAAGAATCATTTTCCCAATTGCAGACAGTGAGGATGAGCCCGATTCATGTGGTACCCAAGAAAGGAGGATTCACTGTCCAGCCTAATGAGTTTGATGAATTAATCCCTGTGAGACTAGTTACTGGACATTGAATTTGCATAGACTTTAGGAAACTGAATGATGCAACTCGTAAAGATCAATTTCCCCTACCATTCATTGATCAGATGTTAGAAAGATTAAGCGGTCATGTGTTTTATTGTTTCTTAGATGGATATTCTGGTTATTATCAGATCTATATTGCCCCCGAGGATCGAGAGAAAACAACTTTCACATGTCCCTATGGAACTTTTGCATACAATCACATGCCTTTTGGGTTATCTAATGCACCAGCAACATTGCAAAGGTGCATGATGTCACTATTTGCGGACATGGTGGAAGCTTTTCTGGAGATTTTCATGGATGATTTCTCTGTATTTGGAGATAGCTTTGATAAAAGCTTGGACAATTTGAGTAAAGTGCTAAAGAGATGTGAAGAGAGCAACCTTGTACTTAACTGGGAAAAATGACATTTCATGGTTACAGAAGGAATAGTGTGGGGTCATATTATTTCAAAGAAGGGAATGGAAGTTGATAGAGCAAAGATAGAGGTGATAGAGAAGTTACCCCCTCCAATGAACTTAAAGACGTTGCGAGCCTTTCTTGGCCACGTAGGATTTTATAGGAGGTTTATTAAGGACTTCTCTTAAGTTTCTAAACCTTTGACGGAATTACTTGCAAAGGATGTACCTTTCGTATTTGGAGAAGGATGCAAGAAAGCATTCAACACATTAAAGCAAATGCTTATAACCGCCCCAATTATGGTAGCACCAGATTGGAAAAAACCTTTTGAGCTGATGCGTGATGCAAGCGACACGACAGTTGGAGCAGCCCTGATACAAAAGGAGGATAAAATCTTTAAGCCTATCTATTACGCCAGTTGTACCCTTAACAGTGCCTAGAGGAATTATGTGACTATGGAGAAGGAACTCTTAGCTGTCATATTTGCATTTGACAAATTTCGACCTTATCCAATAGGATCGAAAGTCACTGTATTCCCTGACCATGCAACTTTAAAATACCTTCTAACCAAGCAAGACTCCAAGCCGAGATTGTTAAAATGGATTCTACTCTTACAAGAGTTTGATGTGGAAATCAAAGATAAAAAGGGATCTGAGAACTAGGTGGCTGATCACCTGTCATGATTAACTTTGCTGGAAGAAGAGAAACCGACTGAGATTAGGGAAAGATTCCCTGATGAACAAATTTTTTCCGTCTCAGTGGTGGCTCGAGTAGAATCTCAGACCCGACATCATACATCAAGAGTGGGCAAGTTATACCCTTGGTTTGCTGAGCAGGAACGTACCTACCACCAGAATTCAATAATACAGATAAGAAGAAGTTTTTCACACATCTGAAGTATTATCATTGGGACGATCCCTACCTATACAAATTGTGCCCTGATTCCATTCTAAGGGGATGCGTCCATGATGATGAGATTCCAAGTATTTTGCACATGTGTCATGCTAGAGAAGCTGAAGGTCATTATGGGCCGGACAAGACATCAGCAAAGGTAATGCAGTGTGGATTCTACTGGCCAACAATTTATAAATCTGCTTACGAGTTTACAAGATCCTGTCATTCCTGTCAAATGACCAGTAATATTTCTAAGCGGAACGTGTTTCCACTGCAGAGTATCTTAGAAGCAGAGCTCTTTGATGTTTGAGGAATTGATTTCGTTGGGCCATTCACAACGTCAGAATCAAATCGTTACATCCTGGTAGCAGTTGATTATGTTTCCAAATAGGTGGAAGCGGTAGATTTACCTACTAATTATGCCATGTTTGTCCTGAGATTTCTTAATCAAAACATTTTGATGAGGTTTGGTGTGCCTAGAGCAATAATTAGTGACGGAGGGAGCATTTCTGCAATAGGTTGTTTGAGAAGTTGATGATGAGATATGGGGTTAGACATAAGATTGCAGCAGCATATCACCCCCAGACGAGTGGACAAGTAAAAGTCATGAACAGAGAGATTAAGAGAATTTTAGAAAAGACTGTGAATCCCACAAGGAAAGATTGATGTTTGAAATTAGATGACGCTCCTTGGGCGTACAGAACAGCTTATAGGACCACGATTGGGATGTCATCACATATGATAGTGTTTAGAAAAGCATGTCATTTACCGGTAGTTATCGAGCATCGAGCACTGTGGGCTACGAGGTTTCTGAACATGGATGAGGATTTAGTCAGTGAAAAAAGAATGCTAGAGTTGAATATATTGGAAGAGTTTAGACTTCAAGCATATGAGAATGCAAAGATTTACAAGGAAAGAACAAAATGCGTGCATGATAAGAAGATTCTGAACCACACATTTCAAGTTGGAGATAAGGTGCTGGTGTACAACTCGCGTCTTCGTCTTTTTCCTGGGAAGCTGAAGTCTAGATGGTATGGACCACATATAGTCACAAAAGTCTACAATTCAGGTGCATGTGAAGTTAGACATGATCACTCTGGGCAAACTTTCACAGTTAACGGCCACAGGCTGAAACATTACCTGGAGCATACCTATAACCCTGAATTTGAAGTATTTACGCTGGAAGAGACGGAATATGAACGAATGAGCCCTATTAGTACAGTCGAGCTGACGACTATAAACTCAGAACTATTTCTAAAACCCTTATTTATTGCTTTTGTTTATTTTATTTTGAGTCAATAAAGTCGCATGGCAATCACAAGGTTTTTTTCATCACATATATCTTCAGTCTCCTGGCTAGAGATATATGTGGTTTTTTCCTTCACGATTCTCATATGATACCCTCGTAAAAGTTTTCACGTATTGCTTAGGCCGATAATAGAATAAAGTGGCTTAGACTGTTTTTTGCGCATTCCTCCGGTTTGCACAATTACCGCCACCTTATTTTATTATTGCCCTTCGCATGTTACTCACAGTTTTTGGAAGCATTTGTAAATCAGGTAATAACTTGGAAGAGGAATAACCTAGGAGCTAATGATTCTGCTCCAAGATTCGTTTTGACTCAGCCGCAATTTCCAGAGCTAAGTACCTTTTCTTTTCTTTATTATTAGTCATTGGGGACAATGTCTATAATAAGTTAGGGGTAGGCGTCTTAGCTGGGTAGTCGAAAAAGGGAATGATTTTGAAATTTTCACACTATTTTTAGCTTGCTTATTGCACGTTTTCGAGTAAGGAATCGGTAGAAAAAGAGCCCAAATTCAATTTGAAGTAAACTATAGCATATTCAATTTAGTATGAAGGAATGAGCATATGTTAGGTTGCATGAAGTAGTAACTTATTAATTATTATTCAATAACTGCAATCAATATTTGAGCACATAATCTGAGTGAGAAGTGTTTAAGATTAGATGACGAATTCTTTTATCTGGGAATCATTATTTGTCTGTCTATATACTTTAACAAATTGTTGTAAGACAAGGGAAGCAACTTTGTTGATGAAAGCTGACCGGGACAACGGACTTGTGAGAGAAAGAGAAAAAAAGTGAGGAAATCTGCCAGAAAAATGAAAAAAAAGAATATGAAAAAAAGAAAAAAAGAAAAGAGATATGCAATAAAGGCAGTGAGGTAAGTGAACTCGTGTAACAAGGGCACAACCCTCGCATCAAAAGAAACAAACGAGGACTTAAGAGCGATGCTCAGTCCCCGAGTCCGCCCGAACCAATTACGGTACCATTGTGTAACCAAGTCTGAAAGCAAGATGAGCGAGTGTATGTGCAAGCAAGTTAAGATTGTGTGGTTAGTACAACTTGATTCTTCCCACGAACGCATTATCATGACCGATTCATCACACGACACATTGATGCGTGATAAGTAGTGATTAAAGGGGAGCTTATGGATTATAGCTTGATGTATGGTTCTGCCGGAAATCTTTATTGAATATGTGGTAGTTGATGGGTATTGGCTCTTGGAGGTACATTCCGCCTTGATACTCTGTTTGCGGACGCGCAGAAGGCTAGTGGGGTAGTTTATGACGGTTAAAATGGTCTATCCTACGGCATCAATATTCTATCCATTATGAGCTAAAAATAGTTGTTTCGACCTATAAATATGAACCATTTGAGTTGAATAGAATATGTCGGGTTCGTGAGTCGAGAAATCTGCACTTAGCGTTTATTTTCCCTATTTTGATATTATTTCATGTATTATTTGATGATTTTCAGGATATGAAATATTGGGCTAAGCACGATGGACGAATCTGGAGTGGACTGGATGAAAAGAATGGGCTTAGGGTATTCTAGAAGCATCCAAGTTAAGTCGGTTGAAGAAAAAATACAAAAGTACACCCGGTAACCCGGGAGGCGGTGCCGACTTACCGAGGGTCCAGATCCTTCCGAAACACGTTTTCTTGGATGATGGGTCGAATTAGATGTTCCTAAGTCGGTTTAGATAGCTATAAATAAGAGGCTTCACCTCAAAACTCAATGTAACAGTAGTACCATACAATTTACAAGCATTATGCAATGAAAAGTTCTTTGTTATTTGTTTTATTTATTTTATGATATCTGGTCGGAGGGACGACGGAGTCGCCGTCTAGGGACAGATCCGAAGGAGATCCATGCTCATCTTTGAGGGTATGACAAATTATTGTTAGGAGTAGATAGGGTTAGGAGTTGTACCCGTAGCTGAACAATGAATAAATTCACCAATAGGGAGGACTGTTGCATGTGTGGGGGAATAACTAATTTCTCATAATTGAACTAATACCTTAGAAACTCAGGTTTGCTTCGTTGAACTTGCATAATCTTGCTAGTTGACTGGTACCAATTTTACTACTATCTATATTATAGTTGGTCGTAGACCATAATCGTGACAAGCTCAATCTTGATAATTAGACATTATGAGTCTCTATGGGATCGACCTTGATTTGCCAGTACTCTACTACGATTGACCTAGTCCTATTGCTAGTAAGTTCTTTGCACGTTATCAATCGTCCAGCTATACGCCCCGTTCTCAGTCAATTGTCTTCCATTCCAATGCCCTCGGAACGACTCGTAGAATGCTAAAGAATGGAATTACTCAACCCCGTCTATCAAGGGGTTAGCATCTCCGTAGATACGCTGACAACCACTAGGATTAACAGCTGATCGGCTACGGTTGGGACACATCCTGGATGATAAAAGGACCTGATAGTGAAGCTATTTATGAAAAATTGACCCTCGGTAAACCGGAGGTAGGGCTCGGTTTACCGGCCTGGATTTTTCTAAATTCTGTCTGGGACAGTGTTTCTGGCAATGAAAGATGAAGAATTGCAACACTTCACTAGCACAACAGCACTAATCAGCAACAGGGTGGAGAAAATGGTATGGTTGGTGTTTTGGTTTGTACAAATGGAGGAATGGTTTTATTTTTGGGAGATGTCGTGGTGATGGTGGTCGGATTTCGGAAGAATGAGAAATGGAAGAATGTTTGGTGAATTAAGGAGAAGATAGTATATGAGAATGATGATAATGGTGGTGAAAGGTTTGTTTAAATAGGAAAAATGGTTGAAGTTGGAAGGATTTAGTGGGATAGTGGGTAGAGGAGTAATTAGGGTGAGGGGTTTGATGAGGTGATTGATGGGATTGAGGTGGAGTTATGGTGGAGTGTGGGAAAGGATGAAAAATTTGAAAAGAGGGGAAAATAGGACGGTTTCTGTTGACTGGTGGTGTCTAATATAACGTGTGACCTCCACGTGTCTCTAAAAATTCAGCTTTCCTATCTGACGTTCAGAAAACTGAAAATCCTGGCTCGTTAATCAGAGGTAACCCTTGGTTTACCAGGGCTTCTTTTCCCCAGATTTCTCCGTATTCTTTCTCTGCACAATTTACTCAACCTCTCTGCTCAATTCTGACCTCAAATTGACTAGGCTCTTACTCTTTTTGTAGCTATTTCCGACTAAATCCTAACCTACTTCACTAGAATCCACAGCGAGTAAAAAAAACCTTCATAACAACCATCGGTTTCAAGCCTAAGGGTGTGGTAGGATGAAAAAAATCTCGTCCCTTCATCTAGCTACTTTTATTCATTCCTAATCTACCTAAGAGTTTAAGGGAATAGTTCTGAGTTTATAGTCGCCAGCTCGACTTTCTTTAGATTTCTGATCATTCAGGGGTTGGAGCTTTAACTCGCAAAACTTTTGCTCTAGAGGTTTGTATCTTCATAGAATCTTTTTGAGATCTTTTCCTAGCACGCCTCTCTCTCTTAGCTTGCGTACTAGGTCTGCCTTTGCGTCGAGATTTGACCGTGATGCCCAAGGATTCTATATTTCCTACTTTAGGCTCAAATCGTTCACTAGCTTCCGTGAGCATCTTGTTGTGGTCCTTCTCTTCTCTCTCTCTAAGCATTAATCTCATGAATTCCTGCTCAACGGTTTCTACTACAACCTCTCTATGCTTATGCCCTTCCTTTTCTATCTCCATAATTTCCACCTTTCCTGAATCGTACATCATTTTGAAACTTTCCGGCCTATTATCTAAGGGGTCTAATATTTTGAAAGATACTGCATCATTATTCAACCTCAAAGTGATCTCCCTATTATCAAAATCCATGTCTGCCTTGCTTGTTGCTGAGAAAGGTCTTCCTAACGGAACTGGGGCACTTGGGTCCTCTGGTATGTCTATGACCGTGAAATCAATTGGAAAAGTGAACCCTCATGCCTTAATCGTCCTAGGTCTTCCTTCTCTGACAAAAGTCATGGTTCTGCTTTGATTCACAACTACCGGAAGTTTAATCTTTTGGCAGAGGGAGAAAGGTAGAATGTTGCAACTCGACCAGAGTCGCAGAGACCTAATCCCACTGATATACCATTAATAGAAATTGGGAGTCGGAACGTGCCAGGGTCTTCTAACTTTACCACGGTGTCTGAGTCCGGGTAATCCTCAGGCTCAAAGAACATCATGTCGGGATCCTCTTCAGGATCATCTGAATCATAATCTAAAGACGATATTTCAATTAGCTCGAACGGGAACTCCCCTAGACGATACATTCTATACTCCTTTAAGTTCTCTTCAGGATCTTGCTTGATTGCTTCTTTCTCTTTTTCCACCCGCTTCTTATCCGTTCCGTATTGCTCCCTGACTGCGGATCCAGGATACATGGAAATTGGTGTGACATTCAATATTGTCCGAGGCATATTACTTTACTTGTTTGCTCTTTTTCAACTCCGATTTTCGAATCTCTGAAGTGTTCTGATCATCCTACGAAAAGAAAAAATAAAACAAAGAAAAGGTTAGCAACTTCCGCTTCAGTTGGGTATGATCCCAAGCATTGCGGACCCACTCGACTAAAATCAACAGGAATAAACACGAGAAAAACTAAAACATTCGAATATGATTTCCAGGCCTCGGTAAATCGGGGGTTACCCTGGGTAACCAGCCCTGAGATTTCTTATTCTGGAAAAATAGCAGGTACATGTTTGATCCAGAACGACTCAAGGCTCAAAATAAAAAGAAAATAAAAATAAAAACGACTTCTTAATCAGAATTAAAACATTTATCTTTAAAATTGTCCATTGTCCCCGGCAATGGCGCTAAAAATCTTGATCGCGTGTAAGTCACTAACGTCGATATTACTAGCAAGAATACTAGGTATATCGTAGTATAGTAAATGCGAGTCAAGGCCGATCCCACAGAGACAATGCAACTCTAAGTATATCGATTCTTACCTAATTAACAAGCAACATAGAGGTGGTCATGGACCAACAATGAACATAAAACAAAATTCGTATTTCTCCCCCTCTTCTCACCGATCTACTAACTTGGATTAGTTAATCGTTACGTGTACTTCCCCACATAATTTCCTTAAATTAATCGAGCGAGCTTTTGTTTTAATTATCATTATCAGCTACGGGTGCAACTTTTAATCCTATCTACTCCGACAATGGTAGTAGACAATCTATACGCAAGCTACCCTCCTTAATTGGTCCATTATAGCCCATACGCATAAAGAACTAGAATTGCCGATATCGAGTGCTAACTCATACCGCTAACCCGCCTAGACAGTTGTCGACATTGATCAGCACATTCCAAGGGTCCATTCAAGACTATGTCCAAACTTAGCACTTCACCATTCGTATTTCATGCTAGTTTACAATTATAATAAGCGATTGGCGGATATAACCTCATCGTTAATTAAAACTCGCCGTTCAACGTGAAATGTAGTGAATCCGATTTTAGGTTTTCGATTATTGCCTCGGTAAAAGCGGTATAGACCGCCGGTTTACAGAGTCGGCATTTCTATCCTGGATCTACATTGCTCAATTACGATTAATCTAAGTAAATCATGGGGTCTTTAAACATGCAGATTAACTGAAACACATAAATACAAACAGATCTACCATATCGAAGACAGAAAGGAACGTTCAAAGCTTCATACCTTCAACAATGGAGATCTAGCTCGATCTACTCAAGCTAGAGATGATAGAGAAATGGAGAAAACCATAAAGAACTCCTCAAAAGCTTTGAATAACTTTATTTCATCAAATATATAATGTAATTGAAGATTTATTAATGAGATATGTAACTTATTCAATTATGCGGCCATATATAGATACAATGACCGATTTAGGACTCTATAAAACCCTAACCGACCTAGTAGAGGCAGGAGAATCAATTTTTTGTCCAACAAGTCCTCGGTTTACCGGCCCTAGCCCTCGGTAAACTGGGCTGACTTTTCTTCTTTTTCTTCAGTAGATTCCTTCTTGGACTTTAATCACTCGGCCCAATATACTCCTTTTGGTCTAGATCAGTTCTCCAATGCTTCAGATTTGATACATCCTATAAAACACGTAAAACGAGACAAAATAGTATCAATTTTTTTGGGAAATAACATAGATGCAGAATTACGATCCTGGAAACATACACATAGCATTTAGCACATATTCCACATAATAACGAGCCTATATATCCTATCTTGAGCAGAATTTGGGGTGAATAAGGGTATAATTAATTGTACCATTTAGGGCGTTATCACCTATGTGCAATTAACCTCCTTCGTTGGTTGTATTAATTCGTATGCAACATGAATTAGGACTAGCCGGCTGAATACCGAAGACCTCCCTAAGCAGCTATCATGGATTGACTAGCATGTTGTTAAGGATTGATCAAGACTATGTCCGAACTAACACTTCACTTTATCGTCCTTCATGTTAATTTACGACGACATGCAAACAGTTGATCAGGCTTTAAACATGTAAATTAAATCTGTCGATGAGACGTAGATGGTGCGGATTATCATGAAAAGTATTTTCTAGGTATTCAGATCTAGCGATAAAGACCATCGCAGATCTGAAGAACGCAATCACTAATTCATGATTTCTTCACCAACGATTCAGATCTATACATATATGGGGTAAAATAAACTAACTATGACATAATTAGAACTAATAATGACAATCAAAACATACTAACCACACAAGAACAATGAAAGATCTACATCTAAAGAAAGCCAAAAAATCATACCCTCGAAGATGAGCGTAGATTTTCCTCAGATCTCTCCCTAAGAGGCAAATCCATCGGATCCGTGACTAGAACTCATAAAGAAAATAAATAAGGAACTTTTATTGCATAGAACTTGTAATATTTTGGTACTCTGAAAACTGAGGCCGATGCCTCTTATTTATAGTCAAAAAACTGACTTAGTTAGCTCTAAAAACTACACATTGTCCAAGAAAACACGTTTTGAAAGGATCTAGGTGCTCGATATATCGGTGGCGGCTCTCGGTATATCAAGGTCATTTTCATACTTTTTCTTCTGCCATCTTAACTTGGAAGGTTCTGGAATACCCTTGGTCCGTTCCTTTCATCAGCCCACTTCATAATCCATCCTTAACTCGTGGCCCAACTTTCGTAATCTGAAAATAATCCAATAAATTATGAAATAATACCAATTCCAGAAATAATAAAGAAAAATACTAAATACTCATCCCGTGAACCCGACATATCGCATTCAACACAAATGGTTCACATCTGAAGGCCAAAACAAATATTTTTATCTCATATTGGGTAGAATGTTGATGTCGTAGGATATACTATTTTAACCGTCAACAACTATGCTATCACTATCAGATATGTCAGTGTCCTTTCGGACATGTTAGACTGTCAACCAATCAGTTAGCTTGATCTTCAAAATTATGATTTCCTTATTAAAACTTATAAGCTGACTTGTTTTGTCGAAACTGAGTGTTTTGAGTTTTCAATTTCTGAATGTCAAAGAGCATTAACTCAGTTTCTACTCTTCTTTGAAACCGAGTACTCTTATTTTCATATCTAATCCTTTATTGTGAGATCAGAGTACACCATATTCATCTCATTAATTAAGTTTACATTCTCCTTATGTAACTTAGATATCAATACAAGGTCTATAAAGTCAGTTCATGCCATCACAAACTTACCTAAGTTCTAACTTTATAGTCTCGACTTTTAGTCTTCATAAACTGAGTATGAACTCCCAGTTCTTCAGTCTTCAAATGGAGTATGATCCCTTAGCCTTCATTACTAAGTTTGTTCTAGCAGCCTTCGTTACATAGTTTGTTCCCCCAGCCTTGAGTCTTCAGTCTTGTAAATGATCAACTGAGTTTGATCCCTTAGCAAATCATTTTAGGATATCAGTTTCAGTTCCTTTACTATACTAAACTACTCAATTACAGTGCTTGTCAGATATAACCTATACAATAACCAAACTTCTAGTAAATCATATTCATCCAGTTCTAGACATCTTTTAGCTTTTCACTATAACACCTAATTCCAGCACTTCATCAATAGGGTTAAAACAAACAAACAAAAATTAAGGATGAATCATCATAAATAATCAATTTTATTTCTGAAAATTTCCCCCTATTTGATGATGCCAATACTCTCACAAAAAGAAAAGCTTAAAGATAAATACAATCTAAAACTAAAAACACAAAAACTTGATTTTTCATTAGAGCTTCCAAAACTGTTACAAGAAATGATTACAAGCTTTCAATAAAAGAACAAAATGACTAGTCACTAAATGTTTTGTTGAGCTAAGTGAATACCCCATTTCAGCTTGTGTTTTTCATTATAGGGATTGTATTCCTTCTCTTTCTTTTTATCTTCTGCTGCAAAAAGTATGTTGTAATCAACTTGACTTGTACCCTTATATCTTCTCCATTGAACTAGCTTGGGTAGTTCACAGTTGTCTCTGTAGTACATCGCGAATTCATCAATGTCAGTTTCGATCTGCTTCTTTAAGTCTTTGATGGCTAATTTTTCTTGAATTATTTTGGCTTTCTTGTACTCCTTCATCATGTGGTCATAAAACTTGTTTGAGTGAAAATAGTTAACTGACTCTTCCTGGCACTTATCCTTCTATCTTCCTTTTATGGGATTATAGTCAGTTTTGAATTCCTCCCATAACTCATCTGTGAGAGTTAGTCCTCCTTCAGCATGTTTTATGAACTTATCAAAGATTTCAACTAAACTCAGTTCTGGTTTTGATGCAAATAAAACTTCACTTGGCTTGAGTCTTGCTATTTCATTATTAAGTTTGCTGATCTCTAGTTCAAGCTCCAGTTTTTTCTTCTCAGCTTTCTTCTCTTCACCCTTTTTGGCATCATTAAACTGTAACATTAACTCATGAGTGAGTTTTTGTAGCTCTGCTATGCCAGTTTGTGAGGTATATATCTCCTTCAGCTGTGTTTCAAGACCAAAGAGTCTTTGATTGAGATGGCACTCAACTTGAGTACGAATCTCTCTAACTTCAGTTGTGGAAATCTCCAACTTCTGCTTTACATCAAGTATTTTTGAAGGAGAGTCTCTTGAAACTTGAGAGATTTTAACTAGATGGTCATTCACCGCTTCATTAGTTTTCTTCCTATAGTCCAAATAAAAGTTGACATGGTGTTGTAGATTTCACCAAAATCATTCTTGTGACTCAATTGGACTTCCATTGACTTTTGAATCTTGTTCAAATCACCACTAGTCATGAACTCAATTGAAAAATTAGCTTCCCTGAATGTACTCTGAGTTTGAGGATCCAATATCACCAAAGCTCTACTGCTATCATCAGTCTTCATGTGAATGTTAGTTGATATACTATTTTTATATGATTAAATATACGTTATATTATTATGTTTTATCAACGAATTCTATATAAAATATATGAAATTATGATATAAATAGTATGAAATGTTAATCTTTATAATTTAGAGTAGTTAGTAGTTAGTAGTAAAACTTAGTAATAATAGTGAAAAGTTATCATTTTATACCGATTTTAGTAAATCGGAATGTCGTGTCAGATTTACGTGGGTATTTGTGGTATTTTATTGCAGATGTATAAGTCAAGACCCCGAGAATCGACATTTTGAAGTATAATCATATCTCTGAAAGGATTTAGAGAATGTCACGAGCTTAAGTGGTTAATCGAATTGCTTAAGTGGTCAAGTGGTCAATCGAAGTGGTCAAGTGGCTAATCGATTCGATTTAGTGGTAATCGAGAAATATCTTCGACAAACGAATGACTCATCAAAACGACATTTTCTGAAGAAGAGTCATTCATGAAAGTTGTAGATTTTCCGAGAGCTTTCCGATGCCTCTTGAATCATGTTGTTTGGAGATCCAGAACTCGAGATATGAATTTTAGAAGTTTTATTCCAAATTATATAATTTATATCCGAAAATTGGATAATTAAGGGGAGATGAATGTGATGATTACACCGGCCCTTTCCGGCTATGACCCGGCCCGGTCCGGCCTTCATCCAAATTTCTATATAAAGAGCATCAGTGCAGAGCAGATCGATTGTACCAATATATATATATATATATACATATAGCATATATATATATATATATATATATATATATATATATATATATTTATATATATATCCTCATTCTTATTTTCTTTTTATTTTAGTAGTTGTAAATAGGCCTTATGCCAAAAATAAGAATATCGTAGTATTGTTGTAATGCTCGGGAAATTATCAGAAGTTCGATGTTGTTGAAGTCGTTGTAATATCCGGAAGAATACGACCTCTGATTCAGCATTTGTAATCGGGTAAAATTTCTAAAGTATTTACATTTGTTATGTTTGTTTTTATCTTTTTAGTCGTTATAATGTTTTTAGGCTAAATCTAATAACTAGCCAAAGTTATGTAATCGTTTTATTTCAATCTTTTTGGTAAAGGAATGTTGTCTAAGTAAAATTTTACTAAAATTGAGTTAATTGAATCTTTTTCTATTTTGCAACGTATTGATAATATTCGGATTGACATAATTAACCAAGATGAATCGCAACATATAACCTAACGATGAACTGACCAGAGAAGTTAGGATATGAGATAAAAGATAGAAAAACCGGAGGGTAAAATTGGCCGTGCGAAAGCGTGACAACGGAATCCTATTTCCTACCCGGGGGCAGATTTGTCTTGAGAAAGATAAATCTTATTAAATTTGTGCTCAAGATCGTAATAATGTTAAAATCAAAGGTTTAATTGAAACTAACACCGGAAAGTTAAATCGATCCGCGACAACCGGAGCCTTTTGAATAACATCGCCCGTCGACAAGCGGAATAACCTCTTTTATCCGGGGTAGATTTGTAGTCGGTACTGCTCGACTAATCGAGATTAGCATGGGGCGATTGTGGAGATTAAAGCGATGACAATTTGACATATGACAATTTCATACGCTCGTGTGAGGAGGAATTGTTAACCTCAGGAGTGCACCATTTCATTTACTCAATTGGACCTAATATAAAAGGAAAGATCGAGCACATTCCGTTTACTGAAGAAGATCGTATAAATCAATTATATAAACTTTGGCTAGTTCTATAAAATTATCTGTCTAGTCTATTATTATAAACTATATATTGGTATATATATATATATTACAATCCATGTACATCTATATATATTTATATATCTATATATATTATATTAGAATAATTTTTAAATTACGCATTTTCTTTATGTTAAGTAGAATAGTAGTAATATGTGTTATAATATTGCGGTTTAGATCGAGTTTATAACAGCTCTTTGGTGTTTAACCACACTTAAAAGAATTACCACGTTTCCCTGAGGATTCGACACTCTGACTCACCCCACTAGCACTATGATTTGACCCGGTACACTGCCGGTAAGGATTGTATAGCACTAGAAAACGTCCGTCATGCTTTCTGGCGCCGTTTCCGGGGAACACGTCGCTAATTTCTTTCTTTGTGTCTATGGTTACTACTTGTATTAGCTCAAAATTCTCGAGGATAAATCAACACTTTTTCTTATCTCATTTCTATTTTATTTTTCGTTGGTATCTACTTTCTTTTAGTACCAATTTTCTTCTTCTATAAAACTCGAGCATTTTTCTATTTTCGTTAGTTGATGACCAGAAGTGGTAAAGCCTCACTTACTCCTTATAAGCCTGACATAAACGCTTACGAAAGGCAGTTACGAATAGAGTGTAAACGTGGTCAAACCAGCTTAGGACTCCTTGGAAAATCTCCAACGGAATCATCTTCTAATAAAAATACAGAAATGGCTTAAACTAGTGATGAAATCATAATAATAGAAATAATCAAGATCAGAACCAGAATAATCGTAATAACCCACCAAACCCGAGACCTATCTGTGATCAAACCATAAGAAGAAACCAGACTAATAATCCCATACTTTTACCCAATGAAGGAGCGAATAATTTCGAAGTTAAATCTCATCTTTTTTCTTTAATTGACGCAAGAGCCCAATTCCTAGGAGAGGATGATGAAGATCCACATCATCATCTCTATCTTTTTGAAGAACTGTGCAATACAGCCAAAAGTCAAGGTGCTCATAAGGAACTAATGAGGATGACTATGTTTCCTTTTTCTTTAAAAGGACGAGCCCGAGATTGGTTTATGTCTCTTCCACATCATTCACTTACTAGTTGGGAGGATATTCAAACTGAATTTCTGAAACAATATTTCACTCCAGGACGAAATTTGGAATTAAAAGTCGAGGTTTCTAACTTTAGACAGGGATCTGAAGAAACGCTTGGGAATGCCTGGGAAAGATTTAAAAAATTGTTAAGAGCCTGTCCCGACCATGGTTATTCCTTAGATATGCAAATTCAACTTTTCTGTCATAAATTAAGAAAAGATTCACGTCTGAGATGTAGATCATGCATGTGGTGGTTCTTTAATGATGAGTGAAGCTCAAATAGTTTACGATGCTATAGAAAAGATTTCCAAAAATATGAGAATGTGGGAAACCGGTTCTAGCACCGAGAAAAGTAGCTTTTGGGAGAATGTACATCTAATACGGAAGTTCTAGCACATTTAGAAAATTTGAGTAGGAAATTTGATGGCCTACAATCGAACAAAACCAAAGTTCGTAAAATAGTACATCAACTGAATACTCAAATCAGGATAATATGTCAATAGGGATTGAAGAACCAATAGGATATTCAAGAGAGGAGGTGAGTTTTCTTCAGCAGCATAGGAATTTGAACAATGCATATTCAAACTCGTTTAATGCTATTAGAAGAGATCACCCTACTTTTCGATGGTCTGAAAACCCTAGTAAGCAAGGACAACCGCCATATCCAGTTCAGTATAGGAACATGAATAATAATCAAGTTTATCAAGAAAATACATCTAATCAGAATTTACAATCATTACCTAGATCCTATCCTCAACATACCACTCAAAGTATACCAGTAACTCAAAGTTCAACTCAACCTGCAGAAGGAGTTGAAAAATGGGAAAAACTAATGGAAAATATGATGGGTGTAGTATCTACTCAAGCTAAGAATATGGAAACAATGATGACTTCTATAGGTACAGTCTCTAAGGATTTGAGTTCGATGAAAACATCTATGTGTGGACATGATACCAGAATGAGAACGATAGAAGCCTCATTAAGGAATATGGAAGATCATTTGAGTAGGGAAGGTGAACGTAATAACAGTAGACCTCCTGGAGGATTACCAAGCAATACTGAAAGAAACCCAAGAGAGGTAAATGTTGTAGTTATGAGAAGTAGAAAACTCTGTGGTAGTAATGGAGTAGAAAACTTCAGAAATAATGAAGTAGAATATGATTTAGATGGAAAAAATGATGAAACTAAAGATGAACTTGAATTCACTGATGAGGAAGAAGAAATTATAGAGAATTTCTTGAAAAGGAATAGAAGTTTGGAACCTGAGAATGAAGGTGAAAAATGGGTAAAAATCCCAAGGATTTTGAAAGATCCCATGGATAAAGATTTAAGGACTTTATTCAAGGAACATGTTAGAATAGAAGATAATGAAAACAAGGATGAAAAACAAGAAGAACTGAAGGAATCTGAAGTAGAGATTGATTCAGGGAATGTTTTAAAAGAAAAAACTCAAGATCATGATACTTGGCGATCAAGTAATACTCAAAAGTTTAAGGAGAAAGGAAAAGATAAAATGACTTTGGGATCAAAGGTTATAGATTTAGAATCTTTACCTTAACCACCTAAAGATCAAATTAAAAAGATTAAAACTGATCAGAAGTATGCTCGTTTCCTTGATACTTTTCGTCATATTCATGTTAATATCCCTGTTATCGAAGCTCTAATTAGTATGCCTGCTTATGGAAAGATATTCTGTCAAACAAGAAAAAATTAGAGGAATATGAGAATATATGCCTAAATGAAGAATGTTCTCATAGTTTATAAAGATAAGTTACCACCTAAACTGAAAGATCCTGGAAGTTTTACCATCCCATGTGAAATTGGAGATTTTACATTTAAGAAGGCCTTATGTGATCTTAGATCTAGTATAAATATCATGTCTTATGAGGATTATAGAAAGCTAGGCATAGGAAAGCTTACGAAGACTGAAATGACTCTGCAAATGGCAGATAGATCGATTAAATACCCTAAAGGAATTATTGAGGACGTATTGGTTAAAGTAGACAAGTTCTATTTTCCAAAGAGACTTTGTAGTTATGGAAATGGAAGAAGGATATTCAGCGCCACTTATCTTAGGTCGACCATTTCTAGCTACAGGAAGAACTTTAATAGATGTCCAGAAAGGAGAGTTAATTCTGAGAGTCAATGAAGATGAAGTTGCTTTCAATATTTTCAAAGCTATGAACCATCCATACGGATCACTGGAATCATGTTCTTTTATAGAAGATATTCATTCTGTCTATGATATTTAATTACCAACTCTTGAAGACAGATTAGAAGAATGCTTAAATCTGTCTATCTATAAGGAAGATGAGAAAGACACCGAAATGAAAGAGATAATCCTTTCTCTAGATAAAGGAAGTTTTACTTTTAAACCATCATGGCATAAGTATTTGGAATTAGAACTAGAAGGACCAGTTCTTACACCATCACTGGAAGATCCACCTAAGAATCTGGAATTGAAACCGTTACCTTTAAATCTGAAGTATGCTTTTCTTGAAACTAATAATCTATTACCGGTTATTATTTCATCATCTTTAACTGAGCAACAAGAAGATCAATTACTTAGAATGTTGAAAAAGCATAAGAAAGCTTTTGGATGGACAGTTGCCGATATTCGAGGTATTAGCCCTGAGATTTGCGTTCATAAGATAATTCTGAAGGAAGATGCTAAACCTTGTATTCAACCGCAACGCCGCCTCAACCCAAATTTGCAGTTAATTGTTAAGAAAGAGGTCATTAAGCTATTAGAAATGGGGATAATTTTTCCCATTTCAGATAGTGAATGGGTAAGTCCAACTCAAGTGGTACCAAAGAAAGGAGGTTTCTGTTCGTTGAAAACGTGTTTTAAATTTATATTATCGGAACACCCCAAGTATAAGGTACGTAGTATAAGGTGTTGCCGAGTCGTCCTAAGGGAATCGTACAGTTGTCAGATTAAGATATAACTCCTAAGTCGGTTATGTCACGAACTATTACTTAAAACTAAGGTTTACACTATCTATAATGTAAAAACGAAGAACAGTAGGTAAAATCACAGAAAATAGAAAAACTTAGAACTGGACGAGCGTTCGCTAAAGGTGGACGAGCGTCCAAGTACGTGCTGGAAACAGAAAATATGCAGAAAACACACTAAAATCCTGGAGGTAACTAAACGTAGCAATAACAATCAATACGAACTAATTTGTTTACCAGATAATTAAAGGGACGGTAAAACAACAAGGATACACCACACAACCATCACACAACCATTCTTATGATCTAAACACGATTTATTGGTATGATCAATCACAATTCGACTAAATTCCTTTAAATCGAATTCTAGGGTTCTTGTTTCCTTTTCCAAGCAAAACAATGTAACATTCAACACAAGATCATTAATTCGTTCCCAAATTAAACAACCCAATTAACATCACATGATTCCTCAAAATAACATTAATCGTATCGATTGAAAAGCTCTACTATTGAATCATATTTCCATACAAATTCAAGGCAACATATGGTTTCATTGACATTCCTATCTAATAAAACGCTTAGCAATCAATCCAAAATCAATCAATAAATAAAACGATGTTCGAATCATAAATAAAAATAAAACTAACTAATCATGGTTGTGATGACGTTGATGTGGTTTCATCCCGTTGTTTCTACCGCGATGTGCTTAGCCTCGCATGCTTGTGATGATCCAAGATATGGTTGAAGGGAAGAAACTCATAATTCTTTAGGGTTTGGTGCGGCTCCTCCAAGGGTGGAATATGCGGCTGTATGGTGTGTGTGTGTTAGGGTTAAAATAACACGCCTATTTATAGAATTCTGAGGCGGCTAGGTCAAAAACGGCACTGGACGCCCGTCCAAGGTCATGGACGCTCGTTCATTTATCTGGACGGAGATTCAGACGCTCGTTCAGCTTACGTCTGGAGACTCTGTATGTAAAATATGACTCTGGACGCTTCATGGACGCTTGATTCACTCCTGGACGCTAAATGCTGGATCAGTGGACGCCCGTCCAATATGCTGAGGATCGGATTTCTTCATAGTTATCCATTCTTCTTCAAGCCAATTCCATGTTTATCTCTTGCAATTCGAATTGAACCTCATTTATCCTCTTTATGCACTCGAAATTAAGCATCTACATAATAGATAAAACATGTAGTCATCCCCAAATAATAATAATTCAATAAATTTAACACATAAAAGCGCCCAAATTACACTTTTGACACTTCTAACCCCATTATTCAAATTCACGCCTTTAAACATATAATTTTCTCTAAAAATTACTAAAATACGAAAGATATTGTTCTCTAATAATGCGATAAAAACCATAAATTTCACCGAGAACAGTTTCACAGTGAAAGAGAATGAAAAGAATGAATGGATTCCGACAAGAGAGATTACAGGTTATCGAATGTGCATTGATTTTAGAAAACTAAATGATCATACTAAGAAAGATCATCATACACTTCCATTCATAGTTCAAATGTTGGAACGTTTAAGTGGACATAAGTATTACTGTTTCTTAGATGGTTATTCAGGATATTTACAGATATTCATTGCAGTAGGAGATAGAGAAAAAACTACTTTCACTTGTCCTTATGGAACTTTTGCTTATAAAAGAATGCCGTTTGGTTTATGTAATGCACCAGCTACGTTTCAAAGGTGTATGATGGCTATATTTGCTGATATGGTTGAGAAATTCTTAGAAATTTTTATGGATGACTTCAGTGTTTACGGAGACTCATTTGATGTTTGTTTGTTACACTTAGAATGAGTGTTACAACGCTGTGAAGATACCAATCTAGTACTAAACTGGGAAAAATGTCATTTAATGGTATCAGATTGAATTGTTTTAGGTCATAGAATCTCTGAAGAAGGTATTGAAGTTGATAAAGCTAAAGTCGAAGTAATTGAAAAATTACCTCCACCAGTTAATTTAAGAACTCTAAGAGGATTTCTGGGACATGCAGGATTTTATAGAAGATTCATTGAAGATTTCTCGAAAATAACAAAGCCTCTAAGTCATTTGCTTGAAAATGAAGTACCTTTTAACTTTGATAGTAAATGTATGGAAGCTTTTCAGACCCTAAAAGTGAGATTAACTACTGCACCAGTTTTAGTAGCACCAAACTGGAGTTTGCCGTTTGAGATTATGTGTGATGCAAGTGATTTATTTGTAGTAGAGCTGTTTTAGGTCAAAGATATAACAAAATTCTCAAAGCTATTTA
Organism: Gentiana macrophylla; assembly: GCA_026214975.1. Classification (NCBI taxonomy): domain Eukaryota; kingdom Viridiplantae; phylum Streptophyta; class Magnoliopsida; order Gentianales; family Gentianaceae; genus Gentiana; species Gentiana macrophylla. Next base: position 64,205,740 of record CM047816.1, on the reverse strand, counting down.
CTATGCATCTCACACATTAAACACTGCTCAACTAAATTACGCAACTATAGAAAAAGAACTGTTGGCTGTAATTTTTGCCTTAGATAAGTTTAGATCGTATATTTTTGGTTCTAAGGTAATAATTTATCTGAGACCATTCAAAGATCAAGTATTTCTTGAGTAAGAAAGATGCTAAACCTCGTCTTCTTAGATGGATTCTCTTACTTCAAGAATTCGATATTGAAATTAAAGATAAAAAAGGAAGTGAGAATGTAGTAGCATATCATCTAAGTAGAATGGAAAATGATGAAGAAATAGGAAATGGAATTAAAGATTCATTTCCTGATGACCAACTATTTAGAATAGATACTCCTTCAACCATGCAGTTATTAAAGAATAGAATTCCTTCTAAGGAAATGTCACCTTGGTTTGGAGATATCATTAATTACTTAACCTGTGATTATATTCCTTCTCATTGGACTTGGCAGCAGAAAAAGAAGTTTGTTGGTCCTTGAAAGGCTTTGGTTAAGTTTAGAGGGGGTGAATAAACTTAACACTTAAAACTTTGGAGTTAACAAATTTCGCAACTTCAGATCTAGCGATACTTCAGAGTCCCACGAGACTTTAATTTGTTAACTCCAAAGTTTTAAGTGTTAAGTTTATTCACCCCTCCCCTCTAAACTTAACCAAAGCCTTTCAAGGGACCAATAATTGTATCGGAGCAAAGGCTTACTGCTCAAGGAATCCTACTTGTTGTGCTTGTGAAAATTCTTTAAAACTTTCTTTCAAGTTCTGATTCTCAAGACTTGCATCATGGACAACACACGGTATGCTAGAACTATGTTGATGTGTTCTCTTGATAGATTTGATGAGTATAAACGTCGAATGCAGGCATATCTTGTCGCTACTCATGATGAGATGATGGATGTACTAATCGAAGGACCACTTTGGAGATTACAAAGGCGTGAATAATGGGTGATACAACTGAGTACATTCCTAAACCAAAAGAGAATGGAATGCTGAGAATTTAAAAGAGCAAACCTCAACAACATTGCTATTGATATCATTTACGTAACCTTGGATAGCAATATGTACATGAAGGTTAAAGATTGCAAGGCGCAAAGGAACTTTGGGACAAGATTCACTTGATCTGTGAAGGCACCGATGCAATAAAGAAGAACAAAATCAGTGTAGCCGTAAAGAGGTTCTAAAAGTTCAAAATGTCGCCAAATGAAACCATTGAGCAAATGGAGTCCAGATTCAATGCAATCTGGATGAACTTACCTCTTGAGTGTAAGTTATTCAAAAGAGGAAATAAACACCAAAATCTTGGAAGCTCTACACCAAAAGATGTTTGGAAAATGAAGGTGATTGCTATTGAAGAAATGAGGAAATTGCATGAAGAAGACACCTTCAAGTTGTTCTCGATCTTAAGGCATATGAATTTAGCAAGAAGTGGTACAAGGCGAGAAGGAAGAGCCAAAGACCATCTGCGTTGGTCGCTTCACATCATGAAGAAACATCAGGAGGACAGGATGATATCTTTGGATGAGATGCAAGAACAAATTGCCCTACTTGAGCAAGAAAATCAGGATGATGAAGACTGGAAAGGCCCTGCAAGAAATTTTACAAAGAGGCCCTCTTGAAAGAAGGAAAGAAGAATCAAGGAAAGATAATGATTATCATTGCTTTCATTGCAAGAAACCAGGACACTTTAGACTGATCGTCACGAATTAAAACAAGGCAAGGAAACTGATTATCTCTCGCTTCAAGCGCAAGAAGCCTGGACACTTTAGACTGATTGTCCGGACTCATCAAGACCAAGAGTCAACAAAGAAGACATGGCAAGAAGGCCATGGTTCTTTGAAGATGAATCAGGGTATGATGTGGAATCGAAAGGAAATGAATCGGATGATACAACACCGATTCTTCGATATGGAGGATTATGCTTTGATGGCCAATATGGATGGCGAGGAGGTATACAACATTTGTATCTATCAATACTCTCTTTGAAAGTGATTGTGAATCAACATGTGGTTCAAATCCTAAAAATTCGACAACAATGAGACTTTGGATGCCATCCTTAATCAAGCGAGGATAATACAATCTGGTTATGAGGTTGTGAAGGCTGAAAAGAAGCTCTTGAATTGGAAGTTGGAAGATTGAAAGCTGAATTAAGGGTTCTCAAAGGTAAAGAAAAGATGTTGGACGAGAATCAGGGTAAGTCCATTTGAACATCCAATGATCTCAGAATCTATTTGAACCATCTTGTTCCACTCATCTTGTATACAAATCGGGAAAGCCTTATGGAGATAGAACTCGGGCTTGGATTTGGAACTCAACAATCTAACAAGAGTGGATCAGTGAAGGTCACCGAACCTAGCACTAACTGGTCCAAAGTTTGTACCGCACTAGATCCAACTCCCGATAAAATTCTTTGAGCGGTAAAACCCAATGAGAATGCTTCAGGAAGCAAAATCGAAGTCTAAGAAGTCAACGACTCTAGTAAAAAGAATAAATCCAATAATAGATTTCTTTGTGCCTTCTAAGCTCTCCTTGATAGCGAGACTCTACTACCAAGTCTCTTTGGACCACAGAAGGGTAAGAAACAGAAATATTCCAAGGATAAGAATCCTAAACCCAAAAATGTTGATCATTCAAGGGATACTTATCTCAGGGGGAAAGGTAGACTGTTCTCATCGATGATGATTGGAATATTCCTGCATCTAATGCTAGAGACAGTAAGTATAACCATACTGCTAGGGTAAAACCTATGCAATGGAATCAGCAAAGGGCTCAGCAGAGGACTTTTACAAGACCTCAGCAGAGACCTCAGCAGACTCCTTATTATAGGACTGTTCCTAACAGACAGCACACCTATGGTTATGCAAATGTTTCTAACAACAAGAATCACTTCAAACAGCATTACAAACCAAAAGGCCAGAAAACATATGTGATTCCTACACAACCTACTGTTAGAACTTATGGATGTGTGGAATACATGTATGAACCAAAGTATGAACCAAAGTATGACACATTCAGGAGAAGACCTTATGGAGACATGCCAAGGGTCATGCTTACCACTGACCATTATGGACCCAAACAGGTTTGGGTACCTAAAATGCATTAACCTTGTTTTGTAGGGTGTCTGGTACTTTGACAGTGGATGTTCCAGACACATGACAAAGGATAAGCACTGTTTATCAAATTTTGTGGCAAAAGATGGTCCAAGAGTGAATTTTGGCAACAAAAATACACCTGGATATACAAGAGGATATGGCACACTTATCAGAAATGGACTTACAATCAAGAATGTTGCATATGTGGAAGGACTGGATTACAACTTGCTGAGCACTGGACAATTCTGTGATATGGGATACAAGGTCACTTTTGACAAAGACAACTGCATTGTCATTAGTGAAAGAGGTGATCAAGTTGTACTTGCTGGTAGAAGACAACAGAATATGTATGTTGTGGATTGGTCTACTGCAGTTCCAGAAACCTGTCTGTTAGTGCATACCAAGTCTGAACTAAATTGGTTATGGCACAAGAAGTTGAATCACTTAAACTTTGATGATATTAATCAGTTGGTAAAGAAGAAACTGGTGGTTGGTTTACCTGAGATCACATTCAAGAAGGATGCTATATGTGATGCTTGTCGGCAAAAGGTAAGCAGAGATAAAGTCAAGTTTTAAATCAAAGACCAAACAATCAACTAATAGAGTGTTGGAGCTGATGCACATGGATCTTTTTGGACCAATAACTCCAACAAGTGTAAAAAGGAAAGAAGTATACCCTAGTGGTTGTGGATGATTACTCTAGATACACTTGGGTGATATTCATGAACAAGAAAAGTGAAACACTTCAAAGCATGCCTAATCTTTTGAAGAGATTACAAAATGAGAAAAGTTTAATAAATCATAAAGATAAGATCGGATCGAGTAATCGAATTTCTCAACAAAGTTATAAGAGAATATTGTGAACAGAATGGTGTACTACATCAACTTGCTCTTTCTTTGGTACACCTCAGCAAAATGGGGTTGCTGAAAGAAGAAACAGAACCTTAAAGGAAGCAGGAAGAACAATGATTTGTGAAGCATTCTTTGCTGAAAGATATTAGGTCAAGCAATCAAATACAAACATGCTATACACAAAATAGAACATCAGTAAACAAGAAGCCATTGAAGACACCTTATGAGATCTGGAATGGAAGGATACCTAACATATCCTATTTTCATCCATTTGGAAGCAAATGTTTTATTCTAAATCATAAAGTTCATTTGAAAACATTCCAACCAAAATCAGATGAAGGAATTTTCTTAGGATATTCTTGATCAGTGAGCATTGAGTCTTGAACAAAAGAACACTGAAACATGAAGAAACAATCCATGTTGTGTTTGATGAACCTAAGTTTTATTGGTATGGAAGATGAAGATTGTGGACCTGCTGAAAATCAACATGTCACTGATCCAGATTGTGTTGAAGTCTTGGAAAGATTCAATGACTTAAAAGTTTCGACATCGCCTCGCTTTGAACACCCTCTCGATAATGTTACGGATGCAACAATCGAAAGCGGTTCAAGGATCTGCTGAACCCCTGTAGAAGAAGCTACAATGAGACCTCATCAAGATGATGTTCTGTTAATCAAAACAACCGAGAATCCACAATGGTTAAGGAATCACCCTGCTGAACAAGTTATTGGCAATGTACAGCAAGGTGTGAGGACTAGAAGACAACTGGAAGCTATGTTCACTTGTTTTCTATCTCAAATAGAGCCTAAAGTTGTTGAAGAAGCAATTTCAGATCTAGATTGGATAATTGCTATGCAAGAGGAATTGAATGAATTTGAAAGAAATCAAGTTTGGACACTAGTTGATAGGCCAAATCATGCAAATATCATTGGTACTAAGTGGGTATACAGAAATAAACTTGATGAATCTGGTACCATTGTGAGGAATAAGGCCAGACTAGTTGCAAAAAAGGCCAGACTAGTTGCAAAAGGCTATTCTCAAGCTGAAGGAATAGATTTTGATGAAACTTATGCACTGTTGCAAGATTGGAAGCTATCAGTTATTCTTGGCACATGCTTGCATATAAGAACTTCAAAGTATATCAAATGGATGTCAAAAGTGCATTTTGAATGGCATTCTAGAGGAGGAAGTGTATGTTCGGCAACCTCTCGGATTTGAAGTTAAAGATCAAGAAGATAAAGTGTATAGACTCAACAAAGCACTTTATGGACTAAAACAAGCACCAAGAGCATGGTATGAGACTCTATCTCAATTCTTGGTGGACAATGGTTTTACAAAAGGGACCATTGACAAGACACTTTTCAGAATCAGTGAAGGGGACAGCACTCCTGGCCTGGTACAAATTTATGTGGATGACATAATTTTTGGTTCTGAAAATGATCTACTTTGTGAAAAGTTTGCAAATCTAATGAAGAGTAAATTCCAAATGAGTATGATGGGAGAAATGAACTACTTTTTGGGATTGCAAGTTAAACAGATGAAAGATGGAATCTTCATTCATCAAACCAAATATACCAAGGAGTTGCTGAAGAAGTTTGGTATGGAAAACAGACTAAGAGTTCAACTCCTATGAGTACAAATATTAGGTTGGATGAAGATAAAGAAGGCAAAGATGTTGATCGGACCTTATACGTGAAGGATGATAGGCGATCATCAGACCTCACCGCCAGCCAGACTGATATATCCTTTCTTTGTCAGTAGGTGTTTGTGCAAGATTTCAATCCAAACCTAAGGAAAGTCACTTAGGTGCAGTCAAGAGAGTTCTCAAGTACATTAAAGAGACTTTGGGAGTAGGGATATGGTATTCTAAGGAAGGAAGCTTCAAAGTAATATCCTACTCAGATTCGATTATCTTTGGATGCAAGATTGAATGAAAAAGCACCACAGAAACTGCCGGTTAATGGGAAATAGACTGGTCTCTGGTTTAGCAAGAAAGCAATTCTATTTCAACTTCCACTTGAAAAGTCGAATACATAGGCTGGAAGTTGTTTGTGCACAAGTACTATGGCTAAGACAACAATTAAGGGATTATGGAATTGAAGAAAAGGAAATTCCAATTATGTGTGATAACACAAGTGCAATTGCAATCACGAGAAAATCTGCTTTTGCACTCAAGAACCAAACACATTGATGTGAGGCATCATTTTATAAGAGATCATGTTGAAAAGAAAGATGTGGTGGTTCTATACATCCCTATCGAAGATCAACTTGTCGATATTTTCACTAAGCCACTTGATAGTGAAAGATTTGCCAAATTAAGAATCGAACTTGGAATATTAAAGATTGGTGATATTCAAAGAATGTATCGAATTCACCAAGGGATTAGTCTTTGCTATGTTGGGTGAGCTCACTTAGCAGATTAGTCATTGGTATCAACAATTCCATGTACTTATGTTTGGACAATTGAGCAAATGAGGTTGCCAAGGGATTGGTCTTTGTCATATTGGGTGAGCACACTTGACGGATCGAGTCATTGGTATTAAACTTCATCTTGTATTATCAATTGAACAAAACAAGAAGGGAACAAGGATCAGCAGAGTACTTTTGTCGCCAGTCAGTGAAGTCTATTTATCGCCAGATCACGAGCCCACCTGCCGAGGATTACCTATTTGGATGGAACGTTACTCAGTCAAAGTTATTAAAGTCAAGAAGCATATTGGCGGGATATTTATCCTATCTTTTATTACCATAGTTAAACCATCCAACGGTTACAAACGTTATGGAGGAGTAATGGGCCACGTGTCAAGACAGCATTTATTCAGAGTTAATCGTGGTTACCTCAATATGCGTGCAATGGCGTTTCAACTACCCACTCGTCTATATAATCGATCATATACAGTGAGAATCTCTACTTGCAATTTTCGCTTTATCTCGCAAATCCTACTTGTGTGAACACAGATTTGAGAGCAATTCTTCTTCATCTTTTTCTTATTTCAATGGCGGAAAGAGTTGAAGTTCAAATCGAATCAAGCCAAAGTGTTAGAGGATATGTTGTTGATGCAAATCAAACAGAGTTGGCCATTAATATAGGTCGAAGAATAAGGAGGTTTGCAGGTTTGGAAAACAAACTCAATATCGATTAGAAACAATTTCATATACCAATGTCATTGATTTACGGAAGAATATAGTTGTGGAAGAAGGGCTCAAGCATTCAAGACCATCTTTGTGAATTTGAGGAGCTTGTAATCTCCTCCGCCTCATCGAGACAAGTGTTTGGTTTTGAAGAAGTTGTAGATGGTCTGTCAATCCACAAGCAATGGGATTGAACAAGATGGCATTCGTGGATCAGATTAAGATAAATCAAGACACAAAATCAGTTCCTGGCATCAACTGCAGGGATATTTGGCCTGAGTACAACCTGCTGAGCAAACTAATTGCAAAGAACATACTGGGGTTGGTTGGCAGTATGGATACTCTATCCGGACCCAAGATAGAGTTGATGATAATCATCTGCAGGAGCATGAAGTTTGATTGGGCTGGTTACTTTATTCATTATATGAAGAAAGTTGCCAAGGAGGAGAAACTAGGGAAAAGGAAATCCAAGGCCTTACCCTTAGGTTTGATGGTCCAGACTCTGCTGAATCATCTGCAGGTTCCTGATCTTGAATCTGCAAACATAAATCAGTCCGAGATACAAGAAGGAGATTGATTATGCAATTCTGGACTTGATGATGATGAAGAGATTCTTTGGAGAAGGCTGGTGATGATGATAATGGTGGAGATGATGGTGATCTTTGGTGGTGAGCGAGTTCAAACAAACTAAGAAGATATCTATCAAACCTGCTGCACCAAAGAAAGCTGCTGGGAAAAGAAAGGCTGGAGCTACAAGGAAGATAACTGAAGTGTTAAAGCCTTCAAAGAAAACAAGGAAGGAAACAGCCTGCATTTGCTGAGTCTGCTTTGAGAGGTCAAGTGGAGGTTCTTGACCTGCTTTGTGGCTCCAAGAAAAGCACAGTGAATTGCGAGGAACAAGAGAAGGAAGCCGAGAGAAAGAGGAAGTCACTGTAATTGAGAAAGATGATGATGAACCCTCTCCAAAAGAATGAAGGAGATTGCCAAAAGAAGAAATACGGTAAGGGAAAGAGTTGAAAAACTTGGAAGCTCAAAGAATCCAAGAGGAAGCATCGTAGAAAGAATTTCATGAGGTGAGCCCTTAACTATCATTCCACCTGTAGTGTCGGTGACTCCTCAAATGAAGAAGTTATCAAGTCTATCGATGGTGGACAAAGTTGTTGTTGAGCACCACTGTAGAGGATATACAACGATACCATCGACCACTGAGCTCTTTGTAGTATCCTTTGAAGAACCACGACAAATCATGAACTGAACTCTCTTGTGGTAGTTGAAGAGGTGATTGAAGACTTGGTTGAAGACCCCGCAAGTTTGGCAATAATTCGGGGGGAAGAAGCGATCTGCTTTGCTAACCTGGCGATGAGCATGTAAGTCGAGGGAACCAAGTGTGATCTGAGATGGAAGTAGTAGGTACAAATGTACAATCACAAAGAACTCTTGACTTTCAAACATCTGTAGAAGAGACCATGAATCGCTTGTTGGAACCTTTGGAGGTCAACAAGCTCATCAAGCCGCTCCAGGAGATCATTCATGCCCTTTGAGAGGCATGTGAAAGAGAGGAAGAAAATCGAAGATTATGTGGATCCCAAACTTCAAAGAGATTGTCGATTATTTTCAATGGAAGTTTGGTTTCTACAAGAGACAAAAGCCATTTCTTGAACCTATGGTGATTTTGAGGAATGGGCTTTTAACAAGTTGGGAGTAGAGAACTTCTTTGGATCTGGTTGATACCACCTGCTTTGCAATCCAGATGATGGATCTATTTGATGAGCAATGAAGGAGGAGGGTATTAAGTTTAAGGATCCAAGAGATGGAGATGATGACTCTTCCTCATCGTCGACTCGGGAGGAGATTTCCCTCGGACCGGGAGGAACCAAGTGGGACTGCATTGATAAATGAAACTCCTTCACATGATCCATCGATATTGGTAAGTCTCACGAGGCAGCGAGATGGAGAAATGGATGAGGATCTACAGGATCTCACCATGGATGATCTTGAAGCACCGATCAATGAAGGAATCGGTTTGAGTCTTTGGTAGGTGGTGATGAACCTAGTACATTTCATGTTATAGAGCTGCTTGCACAAAATAAAGATGAAGCAGTGAGGATTTGGATGGAGAAAAAGCATTCGATTTTAATGAACCTAGTGCCAGCTCAGAAGAGTCCATTGAATATCAAGATGGATTTGACATTGAAGGCACTCTTACTAAAACTGCCATCATCCTGCACAAGATTGGTCATGCAGAAGGTTTTCAAGTGGATAATGAGGCTATATTCAACCCACAGAGGCGAAGAGGAGAGTGCAGGTTGTTGGGATACAAACAAAGACTTTGCACAAAGGTTGGAAGCAGAGGTGCAGGCTCTTGAGTCTCAAACAAAGACTGGACACTGAGTTGGAACAAACTTTGGGTTTGGAGGAAACCCCGGTTTTGTTGAGGCTGCCTTGTAGTGGAGCTGCTGGAGCCAAGACCACCTGTAGGAAGGATAGTCAGCAAGCTGCTGTTGTTGATCAAGAAGAACAACTGCTGGACTATGACTACAGTGATGAAGAATTTCAAATTTTTGGAGAAGAAGAAGTTGTAGTGGAACCTGCACAAGATCCGGTTATGGAAGACATTCTTGGTGCAATGGTTGAGGAAGGACCTCCCCCTGCTGGGAGAGATATGAGTAAAGCAATGGTCATCAGCAGACAACAGGCACAATATAGGGTGGAGGAGCCTGCTGATGGATCTACTGACAGTAGAATGAGGAGTGAAGTGCCAGTTGAAGTGTTCAATGAGTTGAGGACTGTAAGGCTTGATATGCATCAGTTAAGAACACAACTGGACAGACATGAACATAGATTTGAAGAACTGATGAAGATGGTGAATGAAAACAGACAGTCTGTTGATACAGTTCCTTCAAATTTTACATCCACTCAAAATGCTGTCACTGATATGATGCTAGATGTGAGAGGCATCAAGGTTGGAAATTCTGCCAAAGACAAGTTTCTAAAAGACCAACTTATTTCTATCCATGAGAAACTTGATAAGCTTGCTGATACGCCTAAACTCTCTTGAGCCTCATCATTCTTTGCACAACCACCTGCTATGCCTGATCCCAAACTTACTGAAAGGATCAACAGACTGGAGGAGACATTGCAATCCAGGATTACTTCTCTTGATACTAGAACTGGAACCATGGAAGGTCAAATGCATAGAGTGATAGTGTCACAGGAAGCAATTCATGGCCTTATATCCCGTTTTGTTGATGATGTCACTAAGGGGGAAGAGGGCCAATCAGCTGCAGCAAAGGAGGCTGCAAGACTCTTTGCACAGAAGAGATGGACAGATGATACAAATGCCTTCAGGCAACCTGCACCTGGCAGAGTCCAACTCACTGATGATCTACTTAAACAGTACAAGAAAGAGTATTACAACAGGAGGAGACCTTATCATGACATGGGATTTCATGAAGGTCTTAACTCTTTCTTGAGTTTGAAATTTTGGGAAGCAAGAGTCAGAGCTCTAAGGGCAAGTAGAAGAAGTAGCAGAGGTGAAAAGGTGCTACCTATTACAAAGGCAAAGGACTCATTGGATGAATTCAAGGAGCTGTATATGAGGTTTGGATTCAGAGTGAATGACATCAATCTTGTCCTGCCTGAAGCATGGAACTGGTGGAAACAAGTCAATCCTTATATTGATTTTACACTAATTGAGAATGAATGGATGAGTCAAATGATATAAGAGATCAGAGCCTATCAAAAGCAAGCTGAGAAGGCTAGAAAAGAAAGAGAAAAGAGACAATAGATCAGCATACTTATTATTCTTTATCCTTGCTGCATCTAGTTTGTAATAACTGAACAATGATTATAATGAGAATTGGTGAGATTTGTTCTGTTTTTGTGTTTTATCTTTTGCTTTCTTGATTAGGTGAGGTAGTGGCATCATCACCAAAAAAGGGGAAATTGTTGGACTTATTTCTTAGTTTTGATGATGAGTTCCATACTAGTTGTTATAGTGCAAAGGCAAAAAGATGTCTAGATAAAATGTATAGGTTTATTAGAGTTTGATTCATAAATAGGTTTGATCAAACAAGCATTTGTAAAAAGGTGGTGATTGATATCGCCAGATGGTCTAAGTCGATGGGGTAGATAGGTCGAGAGGGCGGTCAGAACTCCGCCAAGGCCCGAAGACTAAAGGCTGAGGGTTCAAACTCAGTAAATGAAGGCTAAGGGATCAAACTTAGTATTTAAAGTCAAGGATATGGAATCAGAATTAAGGCAAGTCTGTGATGACCTAAACTGATTACATATTACCTTGTGTAGAAGGTCTAAGTTCCATAAGTTGGATGATGTTTGGAACTTAGTTATAATTAAAATGATGTAATCTAACTACACAAATAAAAGTTAGATAAAAGAAATCATTTGACTTGCATTTTATACACAAAGAAAGATCTTTTCAAGAGATCGATTGATACTTCAAAACAGATCGATAAGCCTACTGATATATATCTCGATTTATTCAAGATTATTTTGGAAGATTACATGGATAAGGACAGCCAACTACCTCTGACTTATCAAGAAAATGAAAGGCTGAGATTAAAAAGACGTTGGGATGATCCATATTTTTATCCATTGGATGCAAGTCAAAGGGGTGGGTGATCGCATTGTCAAAAGGAATTTCGAGCGATGTCGATCCTATGAATAGTGATGATTGGTTAACATTTGGGACAAATACAAAAGGCGGTCACATTTGAATTCAAATGCAAGTCACATGCATTCCTACCTATAAATAGAAGACTTTCAACTCAAGAAAAGAACGATGAATTTTTGGGATAAACTTTAAGTGACAATCTTGGGTGAAAAACACCCTTTGAACTTATACTGAGCTTAAGGCTGCTGATCTAGTTATTTTCTTCAAGTGCATTCTGTGTTCAAGCTACATCAAGCATACACACTTGAAGGCGCAAGCCTTTGATTACATCATCCTAATCAAGTGCGCCGCAATGAATCATTTATTTGATTCATTCTTTATTTTATAAAGAACCTCAAGAACACAGTGAAGCATCTGTTAGGTGTGAAAGACTGTTGTTTGTGGTGGAGCTGGTGAAGAGGCAATCCTACCCTTCAAGGACCAGTGGAAGACTAAGGAGCGGCAATTCTACTGTTCCCGCCAGCGATTTGTGAAGCCATAGTCATTGGTGAAGGACAAACAACTTAGGAATCTTTGTGCAAAGCTACATCAAAGATCTCTAGTGAATTTCCTCCAACATCACAGGAGAAGAGTGGGCGTCTGAGATTACATCACCTGGAACCACTATAAAAATCTGCCTACTTACTTTCTGCTTTTACTTTCTGCACTTGTTTTATTTCACTCATCAACCTACTGAATCTAGCAACTGAAATCACACACCTGCACTACTGAGTATCTAATACTTAGTATCATATTTAACAACAAGTAATAAGGCTTAAATTTTGATTTTATTCCGCTGCACAAATTCAGCAAACTCAACTATCGGTGAGACTCACATGTTTATCGTGACCCCTCATGAAGTCTCAGCAGAGACTCTGAAGTATCGCCATTCTTTGAAGTTGCAATTTGTTAACTCCAAAGTTTTAAGTGTTAAGTTTATTCACCCCCCCCTCTAAACTTAACCAAAGCCTTTTCAAGGGACCAACAAAGTTCTATTACGACTTAAAATTTTATTACTGGGAGGAACCAGACCTTTTCCGTAAATGTTCGGATAGGATAATCAGAAAATGTGTGCCTGATAATGAAATTTTAAGTGTTTTGTCGTTTTGCCATGATCGTGAGGCAGGAGGTCATCATTGAGGTTGGAAAACTGCTTTTAAAGTTTTACAATGTGGTTTTTATTGGCCTACACTATATAGAGATGCTTATAAGTATGCGAAATCTTGTGAATCATGTCAAAAATGGGGAAATATATCTAAAAAACATGAAATGCCTATGCAACCTATTTTAGAATGTGAGTTATTTGATGTTTGGGGTATAGATTTCATGGGACCTTTCCCTATATCTTTTGGAAAAAGATTCATTCTTGTAATGGTAGATTATGTCTTGAAATGGGTAGAAGCTGAAGCTCTTCCCACTAATGATACCAAAGTTGTCATACGATTTCTTAAAAAGAATATATTTACCAGATATGGCATTCCGAGGGCTATCATTAGTGATAGAGGGTCACACTTTTGCAATAGACCATTTACTAAGATAGTTGAAAAATATGGTGTAACGCATAAGTTAGAGAACGCCTATCATCCGCAAACCGTTGGATGCAGTAGGCGTCGAATAGAGAGATCAAAGGAATCGTGAAGAAAACAGTGGATTCAAATCGTAAAAACTGGGCAGTTAAATTAGATGATGCATTATGGGCGTACAGAACAGCTTTTAAAACACCAATTGGTTGTTCTCCCTATAAGCTAGTCTTTGGTAAGTCTTGTCATCTCCCAGTTGAGTTAGAACACTTGAGCCTTACAGGCTATTAGATTTTGAATTTCGATCCTAAGGTGTCGGTGATCATAGATTGCTTCAATTAACAGAACTAGAAGAATTTCGTCTCGATTCTTATGAAAATGCTCGAATCTACAAGGAACGTACGGAATCTTTTCATGATAAGAGAATCTTTAAACGTGAGTTCCATGTAGGTGATCGAGTGCTCTTGTACAATTCACGTTTAAAGTTGTTTCCAGGTAAGCTTAAATCAAGATGGACAGGTCCATTTAAAGTAACACGGGTTTACAAATCTGGAGCTGTTGAACTAACGGATGGAAATACGACTTTTATAGCCAATGGCCACAGAGTAAAGTTATTTGTGGAGGAGAAGGAATCACATGAAAGAAGAAGTAATGCTCTCGATTGATCCCCGACAAATTGAAAAAAGCGAAAAAAACTGAAAAGCAGAGAAACTGAAATCAGCCGAATACCAGGTGCTATCTATCTTTACTCTACTTTTCTGTGTTTTTATTTATGTTTAAACTCTTTTCGTCTTTTACCGGATAGACGTAAAAGAACTGGATGCCTTTTTTAGATAGATTAGGAGTTTTTGTTTTACTTTTGAAATTAGGCCTTGATAAAGATGTCGCGTTTGCTATAGAAGCTTTAGTTTTTGAACAAAACAAGAAATTGTTGAGAGAGATTAGATTGAAAGAAGTTTGTAATGGAACATCAAGGAGTGCAATAAAAAGAAGGGCAAAGTTTCTGATGAGATGCAGAATCTGTGGAAAAAGTGAACATGTTGGACGCTGTGGGAAAAACACAACCAAATCCCAGGATGAGTGTTTGAATATTGTTAGGAAGGGAACGATTAGGTGGTTATCCGAAAATCCCGACGGAATTCCAAGAGATAATTCAAATGCTTCGTTTTTAGGAGTTAGGTTGATTGAACGTTATATCAGAACTCTGGAAGATTTAGAAATCGAAGAATCAGGAACCCCTTAAGTTTCGAGTCTTTTCTTATGTTTTATTAATATTTTATAAAATTTTCTCATAACTTCTGAAAATTTTAAAAAATTGGATCTTTATAAAATTAAGGAGTTTTATAAAAGTTTTATAAAAGTTTTTTAGTTTTAATTTAGATATTTTATAAGAATTAATATAAATTTATAAAAATTTTATAAGCTTTTTATTAAGTTTTATAAAGATTTTATTAAATTTTTAAAAAAACTGTTATAAAATTATTTTTAAGATTTTAATCAAGTTTAATTAAGTTTAATTAGAATTTTTATAAGTTTTTAATCAAAAATCATAAATAAATTTACGAACTTTGTGTCATTAGTAAATCGTTTTCAACATTTTAATCGTTTTATAAGTATCATTTTAAATATTTTAAACGTACGTATTCATTGTTACACTTGTGAGGGGAGTAAAGAAACAAAACCAAAATTGACTTTTACTTCTGTACTCGGTGAAAGGATATTGAGGCCGGACCGAGCCAGCCTACTCTCGGACCGATCCGGGAAGAGGGGTGACTCATTCTCGAATTCGTCTAATGCATCCACGTATGTTTTATTTACTATCTATTAAAAAGGATGAAACCATGAGCAAACATTGCCAGCCCTTTCACTTTCTATCTTGTTACTATTATTTACTTTCATATGTTTTAATTTTTCATCTGTTTTTTAAAATGTCAAACCATTCCTCGCCCTCTGTTAACTCGTATGAACCGAACACACCGGAAGCTGTAGCTCCAGAATCCCGAGCATCCAACGATAATATGCTTTTACACCCTCATTTTGCTAATTCTCCAATCCTGTTGGAGAAAAGTTTGAATTTCGATAAACTCGATCGATGGGGTAAAACTGTGATCAGAGGATTCGGTTGGAAAAAGTTTGTGAGTGCGCCAAGAGGACGAGTAAATATCTCGATTGTTCGAGAATTTTATTCTGCCTTGATGTCGACATCCATGATTGAAATTACTCAAATTATCACGATGTAAGAGAGAGTGTTTGTTCCTCTCTCTTCGCCTCATTATTAATCAACTTTTTAAATTCGCTTTGTGACGCCACACTTTGAAATAAAGTAGGGATTGAATAATTCCTATAATCATCTAAATAAAACTCATGAGGCATTCCAGTGTCTTTTTCCACTCTTTGATTCGAATCACGATTTGTCCACAAATGCCTTACTTCCACATTTAAAGGCATGGAAACATTTCATTAACTCTAGGGTGTATCCTACTTGGGATTTCGGGAGCCTTAGTGATAATGAAATGCTTTTGTTGTACGCCTTGGAATTTGGTGAGTATGTGGATTGGGGAATTTTAATTCAGAGGACGGTGATGGAGTTTGCCATAACAAGGGGCAGTAGGGGGAGGCCTATGCCTTCTTCGTGGATGATTTCAAGACTGTGCGTTCAGATGAATGAAGTTGGTGAGTTGGAGACGGATGAAATTTTACCTTCAAGAGATAGTACAGTTGGATTATTGCCGGTGGATACACCGGGATGTTCGTCAACCATTTAAAATGGTTTTTCAGTTTTAAGAGTTATGATTAAGTTTGTTTAAGTTTGTAGTTTTTAAGTTCACTTAGTTAAGTCATTTTAATTGTAATCGTTTTTATTATCATGTTTAATATATATGTTTAAGTTTTTTAAGTTTGTTTGTTATTTAATAATATATTAGTATACGCTAAGAATGAAATCAGAATAATAACGATAATAGATAATTTTAATTTTATTTTCAAACCTACTTTTTTAATACTCATTGAACATCGGGACGATGCCACTTCGTAAGTGGGGAGTAGAGTTAGGTTAGAAAATTCATTAAAATTTTTGAAAAAATAGTTATAAATTATTAAAATTGTTAAAAAAAATTTACTTATTAGTTTTAATTTTTTAGATAA
The DNA here is from genome assembly GCA_026214975.1 of Gentiana macrophylla. NCBI lineage: Eukaryota > Viridiplantae > Streptophyta > Magnoliopsida > Gentianales > Gentianaceae > Gentiana > Gentiana macrophylla. The sequence goes on along the minus strand of CM047816.1, from coordinate 64,189,322 downwards.
ATTAAGTAGTTAATATATAAATATGAATAAAAAATGATATAATTTGGAAGAATAAGTTTTTAATTAAGTAAAGTAAATTAGATATATTATAATTATATTTTATGTCTAATTTAGATTTTAAGGAGATTTTAAGTTTATATAATTGAGTAATTAATGTTAAATATTGTTTTCATGAAATTATATAGGTATGTTGATATTTATAAGAAAAAATTTTAGAATAATTTTCTTTTCAATATGAATTAAGAGTTTGGAATTGGACTAGGGATGACGATTTTTGACACCACAAAAATATAAACTATAGCCAAATAACCTACCTAAATAAATTTCCAATTTTTGTTCCTACCTCAGCCTTGATTAGAGTGATCAAGACCTCACTCGAAATTGTTATTATGATTAAATAGAAGTAACCGACTTTTAGCTAATTTTGGTCTACATTTCCTTGAAAATTCCGCATGTTTGTACGTACTTATGAAAAGAGATGAAGACATAAAAGCTAAGTTTTGGTGTATGCTGAGATTAGAAAAATTAGATAAGTATTAGTATATTCGATCTTACCTCATGACACTTGCAAGATAGTCGATTTTGGCAATGAGTTCGGATATGTTCTATAAAAGAATTAAGAACAAAGCACCATATCTACACAGAATTAATCAAATACCAGGTATCTTCCTTATCTTTGATCGACAACTTAAAAATAAAAAAAACATATCGGTTGTAGCTACCAATGATTTGAGTGCAGTAGGGTGTTATCTCGAAATGTCCTATATCACTATGAGGTTTAAAAGCTCCCGATTTCCTGATGATAGTAGTCCAGCTAGGGTATTAGAAATGTCCTATTGCTGGAATGAAGGCATAGAATGAAAAAGAAAAAGTCGAATCATAAGATCTCAAGAATGATTACAAGTTTAAAGAAACCGGACTTGTAATTTTCGATCGAAAGAGTAGTACTCCGATCAATCTTGATGAAGCAATGCTTGTAAGTTTGATTTTCTACACACACTCACGCTTTTAGTTCTTAAAAAAAAAAAAAAGAGAGAAAATCTGAAAAATAGTTGGAATAAAAATAGGATGCTATTAATCGAGATTGTTTTTTTGATCAAGAATATGAAGATGTAGGTACGTACGACTTGCCTCTTTCTCTTTTTGATTTATTTTTTCCGATTAACCAACATCTTGAGCCTAAACTTTGTAAGCCATTTTGTCAACTACCTGACCAAGTTTACGATTCGAGGATTTCATAATAGTTGCGATTAAAAATAATTCTAATATTTTATTTATACTTATTAAGTATTACATGTACAATTTCACCTAAATAATATCTGATGTTTAAGCTATTTAAGTTATATACACTTTTTGTCTTCTTATAATTTTAAATTAGAATAAGTAATATATTTATAATATTGACAATATAAATTTCATTAAAAATTATAATCTGATCAATTATATTATCTTTTATTACCGCTTATTTTTGCTCGAGGACGATCAAAAGCTAAGTGGAGAGTAGTTGATATACTACTTTTATATGATTAAATATACGTTATATTATTATGTTTTATCAACGAATTCTATATAAAATATATGAAATTATGATATAAATAGTATGAAATGTTAATCTTTATAATTTAGAGTAGTTAGTAGTAAAACTTAGTAATAATAGTGAAAAGTTATCATTTTGTACCGATTTTAGTAAATCGGAATGTAAATGTCGATTTACGTGGGTATTTGTGGTATTTTATTGCAGATGTATAAGCCAAGACCCCGAGAATCGACATTTTGAAGTATAATCATATCTCTGAAAGGATTTAGAGAATGTCACGAGCTTAAGTGGTTAATCGAATTGCTTAAGTGGTCAAGTGGTCAATCGAAGTGGTCAAGTGGCTAATCGATTCGATTTAGTGATAATCGAGAAATATCTTCGACAAACGAATGGCTCATCAAAACGACATTTTCTGAAGAAGAGTCCTTCATGAAAGTTTTAGATTTTTCCGAGAGCTTTCCGATGCCTCTTGAATCATGTTGTTTGGAGATCCAGAACTCGAGATATGAATTTTAGAAGTTTTATTCCAAATTACATAATTTATATCCGAAAATTGGATAATTAAGGGGAGATGAATGTGATGATTACACCGGCCCAGTCCGGCTATGACCCGGCCCGGTCCGGCCTTCATCCAAATTTCTATATAAAGAGCATTAGTGCAGAGCAGATCGAATGTACCAATATATATATACATATAGCATATATATATATCTCCTCCTTCTTATTTTCTTTTTATTTTAGTAGTTGTAAATAGGCCTTATGCCAAAAATAAGAATATCGCAGTATTGTTGTAATGCTCGGGAAATTATCAGAAGTTCGATGTTGTTGAAGTCGTTGTAATATCCGGAAGAATACGACCTCTGATTCAGCATTTGTAATCGGGTTAAATTTCTAAAGTATTTACGTTTGTTATGTTTGTTTTTATCTTTTTAGTCGTTATAATGTTTTTAGGCTATATCTAATAACTAGCCAAAGTTATGTAATCGTTTTATTTCAATCTTTTTTGGTAAAGGAATGCTGTCTAAGTAAAATTTTACTAAAATTGAGTTAATTGAATCTTTTTCTATTTTGCAACGTATTGATAATATTCGGATTGACATAATTAACCAAGATGAATCGCAACATATAACCTAACGATGGCGACCGAGAGAAGTTAGGATATGAGATAAAAGATAGAAAAACCGGAGGGTAAAATTGGCCGTATGTAAAGCGTGACAACGGAATCCTATTTCCTACCGAAGCGATTTGTCTTGGGAAAGATAAATCTTATTAAATTTGTGCTCAAGATCGTAATAATGTTAAAATCAACGGTTTAATTGAAACTAACACCGGAAAGTTAAATCGATCCGCGACAACCGGAGCCTTTTGAATAACATCGGCCGCGTCGACAAAGCGGAATAACCTCTTTTATCCGAGTACGTAGATTTGTACTCGGTACTGCTCGAGACTAAGCGAGATTAGCATGGGGCGGTTGTGGAGATTAAAGCGATGACAATTTGACATATGACAATTTCATACGCTCGTGTGAGGAGGAATTGTTAACCTCGTGGAGTGCACCATTTCATTTACTCAATTGTACCTAATATAAAAGGAAAGATCGAGCACATTCCGTTTCTTGAAAAGATCGTATAAATCAATTATATAAACTTTGGCTAGTTCTATAAAATTATCAGTCTAGTCTATTATTATAAACTATATATTGGTATTATATATATATATATATATATATATATATATATATATATATATATATATTTTACAATCCATGTACATCTATATATATTTATATATCTATATATATTATATTAGAATAACTTTTAAATTACACATTTACTTTATGTTAAGTAGAATAGTAATGTCTGTGTTATAAAATTGCGGTTTAGATCGAGTTAATACTTGACTCTTTGGTGTTTAACCACACTTAAAAGAATTACCATGTTTCACGAGGATTCGACACTCGACTCACCACACTAGCACTATGATTTGACCGGCACACTTGCCGGTAAGGATTGTATAGCACTAGAAAAGCGTCCGTCATTAGTTGTCTGTGACCCAGCTTGCAATTCATCTTCTTTCTTTACTGACATTTCTCCTTTGTCAGGTTTTCCTTCAGTTTTCCTTTCTGATGCGGTTTTGATCACAGCTTTTTTAGTAAGAGTAGGTAACTGAACTTTCTTTGTCAGTTTCTAGGCTTCATCATCATCATTGTCTTCATCATCTTTATTTTTAGGTTGTTCTTCAAGTTCTGATGTTGTAGCTGACTTTTTCTTGTTGTTTGCCTTGTCCTGTAATTGTTTAAAACACTTGGTCAAAAACTGATCCATGGGAAATAACTCATACAATCTCTGAACATCAAACCGATCAAGAAACCACTGTTCTTCTATTTTTAATTCTTCCATGAGTGGTTCTTGGTTGCTTATTGTGTTGAGCTTCATCTTCATCAAGTGTACAATTCTTTTACGTGCAAAGAGAAACTCTTCTAATGGATGTTGGGTTTTCTCATCAGTTTCCATAGCAACATCAGTTTCTTCTGCTGTTGTCTCATTGGCAGTTGCAACAGTTTTATCAGTTTCTTTTTCAGGGGAATCTGAGAACAACCTCCTTTCCAGTTGTCTTTTAGCTTCTGAAACAACCTTCCTCTTTATCCTTTTGTGATCAATTTGTTCAGAAACTGTTAGCTTTTCATCTTTCTTTGACAGTACTTTAGGTTGTTTTGGAAAATGTGTCAGGTGCAATTTTCTCAGTTTTCTTAGCATCTTCAGCCTTATTTCCTCGTTTGAGTACCTCTATAAAATGTTGAATGAGGATGCTGAATGATTTCTTCAGGTGTAGTCTGTCTATTTTCCTCTCACCATCTGCCTTTGCCTGGTTTATCCTACTGATCTCTTCATTGTGCTGCTTCTTCATCTAATTGAAAACACAACCGACCCAATTGAAATAAATTTCATCCCAAGTAATGTTATTCAAGTGAGATTTATCATTTGACAGGATTTCTAACCCTTAAAACTGTCCAATGATGCTTTTTATTACCCACTTGTTCAAAAGGGCAAACTCTAGTCTGAGATTCTTCACATTTGAGTAAATATGAGTGACGATACAGGGTTTCACTCCCTCCACGTGTCGTCTATAGGTTGGTCATCACACTATGAATGAACTCCAAAGTACTCATATCGACTCCCGTACTCGGGACAACGACTATCGACATCGTGCAGTGTGGAACGACGAGTCCGTAAGGACAGAGGCCACACCAGCTAGCAGTGTAGGACAATGAGTCCTAGAGTCAATTACCGTAGGTCAGAATATCGACATCAAGCATAGAGTCCGCACCAGCTGTCCAGGCCCATTAACAGTGATAGCTTGGGCAAGGGTTAAGGTCCATTAAAGGGTAAATGAGACAATAACATAAGCCGACCTAGTATTAGGGTTAGGGCAAGTATTGTCATTATAAATACCCCATTCCAGGAACTACATAAGGCTTGATTCCTGGAACCTAACAGGATACGTAGGCAATCTAAGATACAGTCTTAGACTCAGCCGCAAATACTAAAATCCACCACCGCACTCTTTTAGGCATTAGGGTTTTGTGTGTGTTAATCCCTAGATTCAATTTGGGCCTGGATTATTTAAGGTGACATAATTTGTCATCGTCATTGTTGCTAGAAGGAGGGCCTTCTATTGATTGAATACGCAAGAACATGATTCCTCTCAGAAAAATAGCCTTCAAAGCTGCAGCAGATCAAAGCTCACAGATTAACGAGCAGTTAGATCCCGGCATGCAAGGGGAAAAAGATCCAATCTTGGATCTTGTCATGGAGAATCCTCAGCAAGCGAAGCAAGGTCCTGTCCAGGGAAACCCCCAGCAAGAAAAACAAGGACTTGCTCCACAACACCGAACGCTTGTGGATCAGTTAGCAAGGGCGGACCTAGAATTAATGTTCAGGATTATAGCAGAGGCGGTTACGGCGCAAAGACAAGTACCCGCCGGTCAGAAAGACGCCGCGGTGGAGGGCGGTCAGAAAGACGATGTGGACAAGTCCAAACAAACTCCCAGAGATGAAGTCAGCGCGTCCTCTAGCTTGGTGGAGAGAAAGAGGCATGAGATCCAACAGAAACACCAGAGAATAGATGAAGACAGTGTCAGGGAGGAACTGGACGTTATTCTAGGCAAGAATCAGGTTTCGCTGTGGTTAGAATCTCCCTTCACGAAGGAGATTGAGAGTTTTCCTAAGCCCAAGGGGTTTAAGATACCGAAGATAGAGCCTTATGATGGTACTACCGACCCGGAAGACCATCTACACAGGTACCTGTCTCAGATGAGGTTGGATGGCGCTCCCGATGAAATGCGATGTCGGACGTTTAAGACGCTTCTCGTAGGTCGAGCAAGGGAATGGTTTATGAAGCTACGGCCAGGGTCGATCTCCAGTTTTTCCATGCTAGCCCGCAAGTTTCGGGATGCGTTCATCGTCAACAAGAAATTCCACTTAAGCGCCACGCACCTCATGAATATGAGGCAGTATAGGGATGAAGCAGTGTTGGATTATCTGAAGAGGTTTAATCTCGAGGCCATGCATGTCGAGGACGCAGATGACCGACTTCTTATCACATCGTTCGTGGGGGGACTGTGTAATACAAAGTTATACATGAAGTTGAGCAGAGATGTCCCCCGCACAATGGACGAATGTGTTAACGTGGTACACCGATTCATCAAGGGAAGAGAAAGGTCGGGCGGCACACCCAATCCGACTGGATGGACTCCAAGAAAGACAGTCGAGGTCCGAACATTAATCAATCCAAGAGACAGGATGTCGAGAGTAAGCCCTCAGTCTGGGACCGTATCGAGACAACCACCTCAGACCGTGGGGGCAGGAAGGGACCCACACGTGATAAAGACTTTATTCCGCTTAATCGATCTCGAGCCGAGGTGTTATCGATCATGCTCTCAAAGAACATGGCGAGAAAACCACAACCGTTGAAGAAACCTCGAGAAAAGTGGAATGCAAGCAAGTACTGCGATTTCCATGAAGAAATTGGTCATACAACAGAGGATTGTATCGACCTGAAAAAAGACATTGACGTCTGCATCCAGGAAGGGAAGCTTGACGAAGTGGTTGATAGATCTCGGTGTGAGGCACCCAGGGGGTGTGGAGAGTATAAGAGGAAAAACTCCTATCAAGACAGGAGTCGAGGTCGAGACGCTCAGAGATGGAGGGATCGATCACCTCAGAGGAATCAATCTCCAGGTCGGGATGGAAATAATATAGACAACTTTGGTTGAGATAGATATGATGATAACCGGCCAAACAGTTATGTTAACACGATCTTTGGGCCTGGGGAGAGTGACAAAGACCAAACCTGTGAAGAGCCAGCTAGTAGCTCGAGAGAGCGCAAGCAACTCAGATTTACGACGGAAGTCGGCTACTGCCCCCGCGATGATATCCCAAAGTCTAGGAGTCATAGCAAAGGGTTAGTTATCGAAGCCGTGATTAGCCGAGCCCGTGTATTGAGTGTCTGCATCGATAATGGAAGTGCGGTGAACATCTTATATTACTCGGCGTTTCAGGTGATGAAGTTGAAAGAGAAAGATTTAGCTCCTATATCATCCCTTCTGTTTGGATTCACAGGGCAAGCAGTTCATCCTATGGGATCGATAAAGCTGCTCACCACGGTCGGAGATGGTGAAAAAGGAAGGACTCTCGAGTTGAGTTATGTAGTGGTCAAAGCTTCATCTGCGTATAACGTTATTCTAGGGCGACCTGCGCTTTTCGACCTGCGTGCAATCATTTCGACATTCCATAATAGCATGAAGTTTCCAACATGGAACGGTTTCCACGAAGTAAAAGGGGATGTTGAAGCCGTACGGAGTTGTAACTCCGTTGTCATGAATGGGAAGATGGCAGTTCAATAAATCTTAGTCGAGGAACTGATTCCAGAGGAAAAGAATTGGGTCTCCAGTGATGCAGTCGAGAATGTCCGACTCTAGGAAGGAGAGGACGATCAATGTGTCCAGGTCGGGATTTGGATCCCATCAAAAGAAAAGCAGTTGCTCATCGATTTGCTAATCGAGTTCAGAGATGTCTTTGCCTGGAAGGCTACCTACATGCCAGTGCTATCTACAGACATCACAGTTCATAAGCTCGAAATTGACCAGTCCAAGAAGACAGTCAAGCATAAAAAGAGAAATTTTGCGTCTGATCGACTTGAGGCCATAGAGTTGGAAGTCGGAATTCTATTAGCGGCCCAGATAGTGATGGAGGTGTTCTATCCAGAGTGGCTAGCTAACCCGGTATTGGTCAAAAAACCCCATGGCAGTTGGCGTATGTGTGTGGACTTCACTGATTTGAACAAAGCATGCCCGAAAGATTTGTACCCATTGCCAAAAATCGACAGGTTAGTAGATTTTACCATCAATTTTGAAGCGTTTGGTTTTTTAGACGCGTATAAGGGATACCACAGATCCTGATGGATCCTCGAGACGCAAAAAAAATGGCGTTTATCACGGAATTCGGCACCTTCTGTTATGTAACCATGCCATTCGGATTGAAGAATGCTGGGGCAACATACCAGAGGGCATTCAATAAGATCTTTGCCAAGCAAATTGGTAGGTGCATGGAGGTGTTTGTAGACGACTTGCTCATCAAGAGTCGATCTATGAAACAATACTTGGTCGACGCTCGAGAGGTTTTCGAAATATTGAGGGAAATGCGGATGAGATTAAACCCGAAGAAGTGCACCTTTAGGGTCAGGTCGGGTAAGTTCTTGGGATACATGATTTCGAAGGACGGGATTCGAGAAAACCCGGACAAGATTGACACACTAAAGAATATGCCCGCACCTCAAAATACAAAGGAGGTACATAGACTCACCGGTCGGATGGCTGCCCTCAACAGATTCTTGTCAAGATCCGCACAGTGTGCACTACCATTTTTCAAGATTCTCCGCAAGGCCAGTCCCTTTCATTGGAATAATGAATGTCAGACAGCCTTCGAAGAGTTGAAAGCTTATCTATCAGAGTTACCTACCCTCACTTCACCTCGAGAAGGGGAAAGGTTGTTAGTTTATTTGGCGGTATGCGAGGAGGCAGTGAGTGCGGTCCTAGTTCGAGAGGGGGTACATGGCAGTGCGGTCTACTTTGTCGACAAAGCATTACATGGCCCGAGGTCGGTATTCACCAGCTGAGAAGTTAGCGTTATGTCTTGTTCATGCCTCGAGAAAGTTGAGGCCATATTTCCAAGCTCATCCTATTATGGTAGTCACTGACCAACCACTAAAGCAGATTTTGGCGAAGCCCGACACCTCAGGTCGATTGGCGAAATGGGTGGTAGAAATGGCCCGGTACGACATCGAGTTCGTCCCTCGAACTGCGATAAAAGCACAGGCCCTGGCAGATTTTTTTAGCTGAAGGAATTACCATCCAGCTCGATCAAGAGAAGCAAAGTCCAGAGGAAAAATGGACTCTCCAAGTCGACGGAGCGTCGAGCAAGGAAGGGGCAGGAGCAGGGCTCCTTCTAGTAAGCCCAAAAGGCGAAGAATTCCCGTACGCCCTTCGATTCGATTTTAAAGCAACGAACAACGAGGCCGAGTATGAAGCTATGATAACTGGTCTGAAACTTGCTCTGAAGCTGGGTGTCGAGGATTTGTTGGTGTACAGCGACTCGCAATTGGTGGTAAATCACGTGAAAGGGGAGTATGAGGCTAAGGAAGAAACCATGAGGAATTACTTAGCAGTGGTCCAAAGCCTCATACCTAAGTTCAGAATGGTTCAGTTCGAGCAAGTTCCCCGAAGTCAAAACAAAAGAGCCGATGCACTCTCTAAGCTTGCATCGAACTTCGTCTCGAGTAAGAAGGTTCTAGTCGAGTTATTGACCGATAGGAGTTACATGCAAGCGGAGGCCCAGCCGATCACTCAGCAGGCCACGTGGATGGACTCGATCGCTCTTTACCTCAAAGACGGAATTCTACCATCCGACAAGGTACAATCCAGGAAGGTTCGACTCCAATCAGCTCGATACGCATTCTTCGACGGCATCCTTTATCGGAAATCCTTCGTGCCCATGGTTGAGGTGTGTTTCCGGGACGGAAGGCGAATATCTCTTAGAAGAAATTCACAGAGGAGCCTGTGGGAATCACTGTGGTGCCAGGATGTTGGCTCGAAAATGCAAGTTAGCTGGTTACTTTTGGCCGTCGATGCAATGAGATGCGAATAACCTTGTTCAAAAATGCAACTCTTGTCAGATTCATGATAATATCTCTCAGCAACAAGCACAAGACATGAATGTCATCCCGTCAGCATGGCCTTTCGATTAGTGGGGGGTCGATATTGTTGGACCTCTCCCCCGAGACCAGGGAAATGTCAAGTATGTAGTCGTTGTTGTGGATTACTTCACGAAATGGGTAGAAGCTAAAGCCTTGTCCGACATCCGAGCTGCAAGCATCAAAAAATTCTTGTGGGTCAACATTCTATGCAGGTACGGTATTCCGAAGGCTCTGATCTCGGATAACGGTACCCAGTTCGAAGATCGAAAAGTTAGAGAATGGTGCAGCGAATACCAAATCGATCAGCGATTCACCTCAGTGGCTCATCCACAGGCAAACAGTCAAGTTGAGCAAACTAACCGACAGATCAAGCTGGGGTTGAAGAAAAGGCTAGATGTAGAAGGTCGAGATTGGGCAATACAACTTCCGAGCATCCTATGGTCATATAGGACAGCTCCTAATTCATCGACAGGAGAAACTCCTTTCTCTTTGGTATATGGATGCGAAGCGGTGATACCCGTCGAGATTGGTGTCCCTTCTCCTCGAGTTTTGACCTACAATGTTGAGACAAATGACCCCGAACTCCGACAGGAAAGGGATAACGTCGAAGAACGAAGAGATATACCCTCAGCCAGAATGGCAAGGTACAAGCAGAAGATCTCTCAGTATTACAACTCGAGGGTCAGACACAGATACTTCAAAGTCAGAGATCTGGTTCTGAGAAAGAATGAAGCAAGTCGGCAAGAAGCGATCGGAAAGTTGACCCCGAATTGGAAAGGCCCATATCAAGTTCTGAAGGTTCACCCCAAATGGTCATATCAACTTGGGCGAGTAGATGGAACCACGGTTCCTCGTCATTGGCACGCCAACAATCTGAGGAAATATTATGTTTGAAGATAAGCTTTGCTTCGATCAACTTCTGTTTACTTTTCAATTTTAAATCTTGTAATAAGTCCATGAGACAACTTTATAAGCATTCTAATAAACTTGTGTTTTCTCGAGATGTTTCGGTGTTTGTTAGGATCTATAGCCGTAACGTTACAAGTCCAATGTGATACAAAGTGTTAAAAGGAAAAACGGTCGACAACGAGTAGAGAAATCCGCAGGTCGGACATCTCAGTAAAGCCAAAAGCAAAGTGAGCCTATAAGGCAACAAATGCAAAGGCAGAGAGACGGTTCGCATGGTCGGGCCACCAGTCCCAGCTAAAGCCAAACGAGCCTAAGAGGCAAAAAATGCTATGGCAAAGGACGGTTCGCATAGTCGGGCCACCTGTCCCATTCGAAAGCCAAACGAGCCTAAGAGGCGAAAAAGGCCTAGACAAAGGACGGTTCGCATAGTCGGGCCACCTGTCCCAGTCGAAAGTCGAACGAGCCTAAGAGGCGAAAAGACCCAGACGAAGGACGGTTCGCATAGTCGGGCCACCTGTCCCAATCGAGAGCCAAACGAGCCCAAAGGGCGGAAAAGGCCAAAGTAAAGGGACAGTTCACACAGTCGAATTAAAACGCTCAGCCGGAAGTCGAATTAGCCTAGGGGGCAAAAAGACTAAGGCAAGTGGGTCGATCACAAGTGCAATAAGAACCAGAGGTTCATAATACACTTGGGGGGCAGTACAACATCGATAAAATAAATAGCGAACAGAGCCAAAGGCTCGACAAGAGGAGGACCACAAAACATCAACATAAGTAGATAGAAAAGAAAGTCAAATTGCAAAATCGAATCAAACTCAAGACAAAATCATTGCAAACAAGGCCAGGTCAAAAGACCAGCAAAAGTCGATTCAAATTACAAAATTTTAAGTTCAAACTACAAAACAACAAAAGAAAGACAACAATCAAGGGTCGGCTTCAGGAGTCGGCTCAGGCATGGCAGAAGTTGGATCAACAACAGTCGGATCAGCAGTAGGAGCAGGAGTAGAAGGACCATACTTGATGGCCAAAGACTCCCCTTGTTGGAATTCTTCGACGTACTGATCGTATAGCGCCTCTGAGTCGGGATTGTAAAATACCGGTGTCTCGAGTGTCGACATGTCGAATTCCGGGTTAACAACCTTCACTTGATTCACTGACAGAGTATAGACACCCATCATCGATGCACGCATGAGCACCTCCAGATCTGCGTCAAGGTTGGCCGACTTACAGTACTCCATGATCGCATCTGCCTTAGCTATTTCGACCTGCGTGCGCGCTCGATCCAATTCAGCTTGCAGCATATCTCGATCATGTCGAGCCTTCGCCGCATCTTCCAATGAAGCCTTGTGCCACCCTTGCACCTTCTCGAAATCCTAGGCCAGCTTAAGCAGCTCCTTTCCCTGGTCATGCTTCTCAGCCTGCAGTCGGGTCAGCTCCTTCTCAAGAATCGCCAAACTTATCACGCCGCCGGCATTCGGCAGACGCCTCGTGCTTTAGCTCATCGAACTGAGAATTCATGGCAGAGATGGCGGTGTTCTTCGCAACGACGTCCTGCAACAGCCTACCATTCTCTTTCCGCAGGTCATCTGCTGACTCACCTATTTTTGCCAGCCTTCGGGCAGCCTCTCGACTGAGAACATTACTCTACAAAAGGAAAAGAGATATCAGATAATAAAAGACAAGGCAAAGGCCTCGAGAAAAATCAGCGTTTAAGGAAAAGCGTTATAATCGACTTACGAGGCGATTCGACTTCCGTATTGCGTGGGCAATGGCCTTATCCTCCAGGGCCACACAGTCATCAGTGACCCAGTTTACATCGACTTCTGGCTAGAGGGAAGCCTCAGTAACCTTGGCCCTCTTCGATTGCCGATGTTGCTCCCTTACCAGTTCAGAAGCAGTTCGCCTCTTCTTAGTCTGAGGTGCCTGTGCCTCGACATAAAATTCGGTAGCCGGATCCAACTCGATTAGTTCCTCCTCATCCTCATCTCGAAGAGAACCAAAACGGACCGTCAAGATGCTGCTTGACGGAGGTAGCTCGGTCGACCCAGACGGCGCTGTGGACTCGACGGCAGCAGGGGTTGTTTCAGGTTGAGAGGCACCCCCCTCTCGGGAAGAAGAAGGCACCCTGACTTCATCACAGGGAAGTCAGGAGTAGCCCGACCCCCGATAGGTGGAGCAGCCATGACCGCCGACAGAGGAATCCGGGTAGGATCGGTGACCTTGGAAAACCTTCCCATTGCAAAATGAAAAGAACAGGTTAGTTTTGATCAACAAACGACAAGTTATCAGACTCGACAAATAGCAATTGTGAAAAGCAAACAAATAAGGAACATCCTACGATTCTCTTGATCTTGGGCGTGAAGGTTTGCGTATGGAACCGGCCCAGCCTCCTCCAAGTGGGCTAGGTGATAGAGGATACTCAAGTCTCGAGTGCACACCTCGAAACTATGTCCACTCAGCAGTCAGGCTTCTTGAGGAACGGGAGCATTTCCCATTTTGTCTTTCTTCACCTCCTTCGACCCCCACTGCCCTATATAGGGGTTCTCCAGGCCATGTCGAAGAAATAAAAATCGAGGCTTCCACTCCCCATGAGAAGAAGGCCCCTTGGTTATAAACTCATGGCGATGCGCTCTCCTCTGGAAGGTATACCATAGCTTGTCGGGCATAGCTGCCATCTGATAATAATACCGAAACAAAGGTACAGAGAAGCAGATCCCTGCGACTCGACATGCTATGATAAACCCCATTAGATTCCTGACGGCATTCGGGGCGATTACGGAAATACTTATCTCATAGTGGTCGAGGATCGCGAGAACGGCCGGGCAGAGTGGAAACCTTAATCCGCTCGCGAGTTGATTCTTGTAGACGGTGCAAAATCCCTCTGGGGGCTCATCAGCAAATCGATGCAGGCCAGAAGGAAGTCGAGCTTCAAATGGAGGACTGGTGATATTGTATCTTCGGCAAAGTCTGGTGATCTCTTCAGAAGAAAACATACTGGGACACCCTTTGGCACTTTTCCCATCCATCCTAGTCACTAACTTCTTAGGTTGATGAGGGACAAGAGGGGAGGAAGCTGTGGGCTCACCGGAGTCTTGCCAGAGAAGATTGTCAGAAGTAACAGGTGCCGGAGTTTGGCTACGGGACGGTGTCTCATTGCCCTATCGGATTCTGTGGCGCTAATACTACTGGACATAGGTAAATCAAAGAAAAGATAAACAATGCAAGAAAAAGAAAGAAACTTACTTGGTGTTTGAAATTTGGGGTTTGTGAGAAGGAAATAGTAAATTTGCTCTGCTTGGACTTCTGTCTCTCTCTTTTTATGCTTGCAAAAGATTGCAAATGATTTGAAGAGACGTAGATAGTGGGGGGGTTATAACCCCTAGAAATCGCGATAATCAACGCAGTGACGCGTTTTGCAGGATACGAAGCATTTGTGTGCCAGGATATCACGCCACGTGTCTACGGGCAGTTAGGGTAACAAAAGGCGGGCTTCTTCCCGGCCAAAGGAAAACCCAACTCGAAGACGATTCAGGTGACAGACTCGACCTCGGACAACGGGAGTCGCCTCTCTCAAGTCTGGGGGGCTTATGACGATACAGGGTTTCACTCCCTCCACGTGTCGTCTATCGGTTGGTCATCACACTATGAATGAACTCCAAGTTACTCATATCGACTCCTGTACTCGGGACAACGACTATCGACATCGAGCAGTGTGGAACGACGAGTCCGCAAGGACAGAGTCCACACCAGCTAGCAGTGTAGGACAATGAGTCCCAGAGTCGATTACCGCAGGTCGGAATATTGACAACGAGAACAGAGTCCGCACCAGCAGTCCAGGCCCATTAACAGCGATAGCTTGGGCAAGGGTTAAGGCCCATTAATGGGTAAATGAGACAATAACATAAGCCGACCTAGTATTAGGGTTAGGGCAAGTATTGTCATTATAAATACCCCATTCCAGGAACTACGTAAGGCTTGATTCCTGAAACCTAACAGGATACGTAGGCAATCTAAGATACAGTCTTATACTCAGCCGCAAACACTAAAATCCACCACCGCACTCTTTTAGGCATTAGGGTTTTGTGTTTGTTAATCACTAGATTCAATTAGGCCCGGATTATTTAAGGTGACATAATATGTCATCGTCAATGAGCATGTGTTTTGGTTGAGGAAATTTTCAAAACAAAAGCTTCCTGATTCATAGGTAGACTAGGCAAGTCTATTGATTTCTCAGTTGGTTCTTGAAAGTGAACATTCTTCGAATGACTTCTGAATTGATACTGACTTTTTCACCATAAATGGTTATTGAAAGAAAGTATATGTCCATCTTCATATTTTCCTAGAATTGAATGATTGCTTCAAAATCTTGGCCTTTCTCTAATTTGATGTCAAGTAAAACTTCTAGTCCTTGTATATTATGAATCTTTTCGCACATTTGCCTTGCTAGAATAGTTCCTTCACATTCTTTCTAAAAGTTTTCCAGTGAAAATGTCATCCCTTCGTCTATTAGTTTTGTAAATTTTTAAGAAATTTTCCGTGAAGCCATTTTCCTAAGATAATGATTTCAAAATAGGTTGAGGACAGGAATTTGAAAAGATAGTGTAGAGAAACGGTTTTGTTCTCTAGACTGGTCACAATCTTTATAAAGATTTGATCATGATACCTTTTGAACTTCAATTCTGAAAATTTGTGTATCCAATGCATGTACTCTTTTTCCTTATCCGAGTACATACGTAACATCTTTTCTGACGGTGGTAGTAAATGTGATGTAACGTTAGTTGTATACATACATTTTACCAATTGACCACATTTGACTGCAAAAACTGATTTAGTCCGTAGTCAGATTTTCATCTTTGGATAAATGTCAGTTATTGTTGGAAATAAAATTTATGTTTTGATGATGATTCATCGCTTAATCAGTTATTATTCTAAACCCCATTGATGAAGTGTCATAACTAGCTGTTATAGTGCAAAGCAAAAAAATGTCTAGATATCAATGTATAGGATTTATTAGAGTCTGATATTTGTATAAGTTTAATCAGACAAGCACTGTAATAGTTCTAGGTCGAACCGAGAAAGTAAGCGAGATTTAGTTAAACCGAGATTCTATGAAATCGAACAATAGAGCACACCAACAAAAATCGAAGAAGATAAGTTCACGAGAGTTACGACTCGGTTGGCTTATCTAAGAAGACTGAAGAACTGAGGGTCACAGACTCAGTTATTGAAGATTGAAGAACTGAGGGTTCAAACTCAGTTATAAAGACTAAGTCGAGACTGTAAAGTTAGACTTCAGGCAAGATTGTGGTGACCTGAACTTACTTTATGGATCTTGTATGAAGACCTAAGAATCATAAGGACAATGAATTCTTAGATGATAATGAGTCATGGTGTACTCTGATTAAGTCAATTATAATCAGATGAAAACTGGAGTACTGATATTTGAAGAAGAGTAAAATCTCAGTTAATGCTCCAAGTCAGTTAGGAAACTGACAAACAATAAACTCAGTATAAAAATGATAAGGAAACTCAGGTTTATAAGTCAGCCATCCAACAAACTGATCGTACAGTCGAACGTTATAAATGAAGCAATTTTATTGGATGATCTACTGACAAATCAGAACGATCATAAAATATAGCCGTTACAAGATTCAAGCAGGATGACCATTACATCACCCCTATAAATAGACTACCTCTACAACATCAAGAAGGTGTGGAAAAAGAGCAAGAGGAATTAAAAATAATCTATCTAGTCAAGAAAGATCTAATTAGGGGGAAAACCATTTTCAGAAAGAATTCCTGCTAAGTAATTTATTGCAAAATCAAGAAAATTTCTTCAAGCGTATTAAAGAAAAATCAAGATCCATCATTTGAAGAAATACAGAGCCGAGCATAACTTACTCATCTAGAAGAAAAGCTCTAATCACAATTGAATCATAGTTATTGATTCAAGTCTCAACTTTGATTTTATCAAAGGTTTAGACTGTGAAACACCAAGAATGTGTGAAGGACAGTTGAGTGCAGTCAGGAAGACTATGATTGTGATGAGCTGGTGAAGAGGCAATCCTACCCTCCGAGGACCAGTGTTTCAGACAGTTGAAGAGCAGCAATCCTACCTGTTCTACAAGTGTTTAGATAGTGACGCTAGGGATTAGTCAAGGACTATCAGTTTAGGACTCTTTGTAACCGGGCCATCTCAAAGAAGTTCTAGTGGAATTTTCCTCTGCATCACAGGGGAAGAGAGGACGTATAGGATTACACCACCTAGAACCTCTATAATTATTGTTTATTTACTTTATGCATTCATTTACTTTATTGTAGTTACAAGTATCTGGTTTTCACTCTGAAACTATGTTAACTAGTTGTTAAAGGCTAATTTATATACGCTGCCAGTTAACAAGACTAAATATAAGTCAGTATTGACTTATACTCAGTTGAGTTAGCTGAACTCTGCACAAGTTAAAGGATAGGAACAAAACTGAGCTGAGTATCAATTTGAGTTTGGAGAAAACTCAGTTCCTAGGGCTTTTCCAGTTCGGTAAAAGTTTTTGGTGACAAGTTTATTCACCCCCCCCCTTAAACTTGTGTTAGCCTTTCCAAGGGACCAACAATTGGTATCGGAGCAAGTTCTTCCTTCTGGAGGAGATCCGAGTTGTTACTGCTTAAGTTATAAACCAGTTGTTGACAATCCTTACTGTACTTTATTTCAATGGATACATCTTGAATCAGAAATTGGCTAAATAACCCCCTGACTGACTACTTGCAGAATGTTGTCTATGATTTTCAGGATCAAGTATTTGAAAGATTTAGTACTACAAGCTCTCACACAAATCCGGAACCTCATTTCAGTTATGATGAAGACATTGAGTTCAATGAAAATGATGATGATGAATCCAGGGGATTTCCATCCCTAAGCGATCTTTCAGAAGAAGCAAAAAGGGAGTTGTTTCAAGTAGCTAATTATATAGAAGAAGAACTGACCAAAGATTCATCCAGTGCAAAAAAACCAAAGATATTGATGAGACTCTACCTACAAGTTGTGGAGGTGATAGTGATGAAGAAATCATACTGCTAGGAGCTACACAGGCAAATGCTATTGATAAAGGAAAACAAGTTCTAATTGATGATGATTCCTCGACAGAAGATCTACCTATCAAAAATCAGGAGGTAATTGCATCTACATCCAGCACTCACACTATCATGAACAATCAAAGAATTGATGATTTCAATAAAACCTTGGACATACTCATAAAGGAATTAAAGGTAACTCAAAAGAATTATGAGAATGTCAAACAGGAGAAAAAGTTATTGAAAACTGAAATTTCGAGATTGAATGCTGAAATCAATCTAATCAAAACTAATAATGGAACCAAGGTAATTCGACCAACTGTTGAACTAACAAAAGTTATAAACATCAAAGAATCATCAGTTGATCCAATTTCCAGAGTTCAATTCAAACCAGGAAAACCATTTGGAGATAGATCTGGTTTAGGGTTTGATAATCAGTATAATTCTAAGTTCAGACCAAGATCAGTTGCAATAAAATTTGTGACTACTCAAAAGTCGGAACTCCAAAAACCGATAAAATTATTAGAACCGACAAAAACTCCAAGACAGCCAAACGCACAAACTGATAAAACTGAAAAATCAGTTGGTAAAATTCACCAAGCCAACAGATTTTACAGGAAGACTCGAAAATTCGAAAATAAAGTAAAGCGATCCGAGATCGAGTAAGAAAAATCTTCAAGTCATATCCATCAAAGAATGTAGATCATTCATGGAATAATAGACTCAGAGGGAAAGGAAGATTATTTCCCACTGATGAAGATTGGAATAAACAATCAGATCAGTTTCACAAACTGAACAAACCTAAAGCTGTTAAGACAAAACAGGAAAAATTTGTGAAAGCTGACTTTACTCAGTCAAAATATCAAGAGAGGTATAAAGTTAAAAATAAAGTTGTACCATCAAAAGCTAATCAGTTAGGACCCAAACAGATATGGGTACCAAAAATTTCTGATTTTGTTTTGCAGGAGAAAAACCGCTAGCTGAGAACTGAAAAGTGCAATTCACAAAACTAAGTTGTATTTACAACTGAGTTTTGAATTCAAAGAAAGGACAAAGCGAACGATATCTGATTGTTGATACACCGTACCTACTCTATTCACTATTCTCTAGCTACAGATGTCAAGAAAAGACATGGTCCTTCTCAATCTAAACCGTCAATATCTTCCACTTATCCACCTTTTCACAATCTCAAAATATTTATGACAAGACGTTTTAATGTCCCACTCAATTCTTAACTACCCCTACTACAAATTATAAATACCCATAATTTTCTTTTGTAATTTTTTACGCTTAAATTTTGAATCCACTCTCTAAATTTCAAATTCTCAATCAAATCCACAAAAATGACTTTCACTCTTGTTGAACCCGGAATGATCGTATCTCTTGAACAGTATATTGCAAAATATATTGATCAAACTCTAGTCAATTCAATTGCAACAAAAATCCGGAAAATTAAAGGTTTGGATGTCGTTTTCAACATCGATCCGAAAAATGTATGTTTATAAAGCATTGGAGACTTCTATCAATTTGGTAGAACAAGCTGTAGAAGGAGAAGACACACAAACCTATATCACTACTTGTCAATGATAAGGAGATCAAGGTCACGAAGATCTAATTGCGTAAATCTTTGGGTTTGACAAATCCGAGGATCGATCACCAACAAGCCGACTAAGGAACAAAAGGAGAAACTATGGAAAGATATAGTGATTATTGGAGAATCCGCAGTATCACAGACCGGAAGCACAAGCTTACTCAAGCCAGAGTTTAATTTTCTCTCAAAAATGTTAGCAAATTGCATAATTGGAAATGCAGGAAACTTTAGCAATCTATCTGGAGCAAAATTAGATTTGCTATATATGATTTGGTTTGAAGAAAGTTTCAATTGGGAACGCTATCTGTTTGATCAATTAGTAGCACAATCAATTGACGTACCCAAGAAAAAGACCGATGAAAAGAAAGGTCGATTTTATCACAAAAAGACTCTTGCGTTAGTAGTCCAAAGAATACTAGACCATTTTGGAGTCGCAAAGAGAAAAGAAACACCAGTTGCTGATGGGAAAATTGTCGTTAAGGAAGAAAAAGCTGGAAAAAGGAAACCTGAGAAATCTGTGAATGAACCTAAAATGAAGAAAAGCAGGAAATCGAAGAAACACAGCATCGGAGATGAAGTTTTAAACAGTTGAAGATCTAAGTAAAAGAAGAAAACGGTTGGAAGATACAGAAAAAGGCATAACTGATCAAGTTACTGAGAAATCAATAGAAGTGTCACCAGCACAAGAAGCAAGAACTAAAGTTGCCGACGGATCAGCACCAGTTGTGAGAACTGAAACTATTCTCACCGAGCCTATTCCAGTTTTGGTAACTGAAGTTTTACCAATTCAAGAACCAGTTACACAGTCACAAGAAAAATAAGTGACAATAGAAACTGAAGTTGTCAACAAAGAACAAGTTGTTGAAACTGTCATACAGACGGAAGCTGAAACTCAAGGGGAACAGACCCTGAGAACTGAGCATGTTAATGAATAATCTGACAGTGATGAAAGACTGATTGACGAAATAACACTGAATATGGTCATGTTGCTTTCAAGATCCAAGTCCACCTCTCAAGAATCTGCCCCCAGATTAGAACACGAGGAAACAGTTAAAGAATTTTCAATTCCTCACTCTGAGGAAAAGGAGGCTGAAGCAGAAAAGGAATCAACCAAGGTTATTCACTTGGAGGAGCAAGTCAATGAAGATGAACCCACTGAGCATACAATGGATGAAGTTCCTGTTGCTGATTTGGAACTTGAACCTACTGAAAAACAAGTACCTGAAGAACTTGTAAGTGAGAAAGTTATGGAAACTGAGCCGACAATCTTAGTTTCAGTCATTGAAAAAGAGACATCAGTCATCCCAGACACTGCTGAGGGAGGAATCAGCAGAACCAATCTTATGAAAACTGATGATGTTGCAAGAACTGACCCCATGCAAGTTGAAGATTCTATCACAAGAGAATCAGAAGATACTCTCACACCATTTAAATCCACAACTGATCATGGAGAACTAATGACAGCTGATTATGAGCGATTGCACAGATATCGAACTAGGAAACTCAGTTCCATTGCCAATCAAAGAAGTCAGCAAGCAGAAATGGAAGCTATTGAGAAATGGGTATTTGATTTATAGAACATTACAAGTCTATCGGAAATAATCAATACCGATGAGTTCATAAATCAAGGATATGCGCTGATCAGAAACAGTTATTGGGTTGAAGCCCAAACTGGTGGAAAGTTCAAGAAAAATGATGATGATGATGATTTTCAGGAAGATCCCAACTTACAAAAAGGGATTCTTGCCTCTCTACAAGAAAAGGAAACTGCAACAGAACATAACACTGATGATGATTCTAGTAGTTCTGGTGAAAGCAGTGGAAGTTCAAGTTATGAAAGTGTATCTGAAACACAGCAAGATAAAGAACAAGAATGAGGTTACCAATCTCCCACTGACAAGTCTACACTTGAAATAGCAAGAACTGTGGCAAACATGCCTAGTGAAGAGTCAGATGATGAACTCAACGTACATCTGTCACTGATGACGTGGTCAATCAGGTTATAAAATACTTGACCACCATAAACCAATACTAGCAAGAGGACTAGGCCCATCGTAGTATAGCTATAGTGAATCAAGGTCGATCCCACAGGGAACCAATTGTGGGTCATTCCATATATAAACAATTAATTAAACATGTCAAGCGCATAGAGGCGGTCTACGACCAACATAGGACAAGAAAAGTAAAGACACGACTCAACACAACGTAATTAACCTCCCCAATTATAGTCTTTATCGTTTGGACCTAGATAATTTATATAATAAACTGAACTTATTAACTGTCAATCCGTTTGTATCTATCTTAGATTGGCTACGGGAGTCATCCCCTTTAACTTGACTTAGCACCGGTTAGGTTGCTAGATCACTGTGCTACATTACGTGACTTCACCTTTTGGGTATCCATCTCATATAACTTGCACGCTTACGACACAAAGGATGCCGATATTAATCGTACACCTCGTCTAGGCAACATTCCTATGGTTAGGCGTACTTCCTAAGCGATCACTCAAGCTCTCGTCCAACTAGCAATTACCAAGTTATAGTCTCATGCTAATCTACAACGTACGTATAATCAGGTGCATGCAATTCCCAAATATAAACCTACCTAGATAACGCTGAACGTCCGTGAAGAGCAATTCATAAGCCTACCTAAGAGTTTTATATTGGTATTTCCTTTTTACACGTTTTAATTAAACTAAGCGAGTAACGTAGCCATAGCCATACCTACTGAGATAATAAATTCTATTAAGTTAACCTAACCATAAAGACGTGGCTATTTAATGGATGAAAACAGGGCTCGGTCGACCGAATAGCTAAGCTCGGTCGACCGAATGGTCTTTTTCACCCAGATTACATCCCTGAACGTATCTCTCAGCGTTTCATCATACACAACGGATTAAACAGTAATTTGTAAAGTATTCATATAAACTAACTTAGATACACGTTAATTAAAGCAAGTAGATTCATGAATAAATACTAAGTGTATGACGTAGGTTATGGGATCCTCATAGACAAGGTATCGCCACCTTCTCAACGTCATAGCCTAGATCTACATCATCTAGCTATGATTAACTAATTCAAACGATAAAGCATAATTGGGAGGGATTAATTACTTAAAAGAAAGAAACAGAAAATAAAGGCTTACATAATGCAGCCCTTAAATTGCTGGAAACAACCTCAATAAACTACATTGAATCAAAATATGAATAGAGTGATTTTATTGAATGATATTCTAAGGTATATTTTTACAATTCTCGTAGTCGCTTGCTTATATAGAGGTTTTTGCCGACTTTAGGTGGTTCTAGAAGATAAGCACGATATAATCCGAAACCGACCCAAACCTAAGGCTCGGTCAACCAAGAGTCGCACTCGGTCGATCGAAGCTATAGGCTCGGTCGACCGAACCTAAGTTTGCATGTTTAACACGTTTTCTTTGTCTAGCTTGTTCCCCACTGCACGCTTGCATGTTGATCCGATTAATCTTCCACTTAATGCTCCGATTTTCTTCCTTCCTTATCTTGAGATAATTGATTGAATGACATTTATCTTCCCGATTTATCACGATCTACAAAATCAGCATTTATCGCACAATAAATCGGTCCTTTAATAATAAAAACAGCTAAATACCAAATATCATATTAATAATCACTTAACAGTAAATAATAAATATAAACATGTGATTTAATATGAAATATACATTATTTGGCTCGATTTAAGGATAATGTTGATGACATTTACGGGTATAATTTGACCGTCATCAACTACCCCCCACTTAGACTTTGATCGTCCCGAACAAAGCATCGAAAAGTCATTCCCCAAGACAACATTTCCCATGGTCAGGTCATACTTATGCAAGAAGCTCAAGTCAACTCATACTGGTCATGCTCATAAGATATCCATTATTCACTACTCACTATGAATCGAAGTGATGTGTGCATGTGCATTTAGTTTTATATATTCGTAGCAAGATTAGAGTTTATGACAACTTCGTAATCTCAACCTACCAACCTCAGCATTCATACTTCTCAAGCCTTTAAATTTTTGAAGCACTAGAGCAATAAGCAAGAGCGTATCTATAGGGTTTTTGGACTTGGAGACCGAGTACTACTCAAAGCCTCTTAAAGAGTTGAATATTTTTTTCATATCCTCATATTTTTCAAATACTATCAATCTCAAGGAAGAAAAATTTTTAAAGTATCCCCCTATCTTAGATCAAATATAGCATTGAATATTACCACAAGCGCAAGGCTACTTTGGTAATTTACTACAAGCCCAGTGTTTAACGTTTTGCTAAAACACAGGTACGTCTCAAGCTTATTATTCTGCTTTTGTTGGCTAGAAGATAAAAATACATCAACCAATAGATATTGACACTAGGTAGGCATAACCAATCATCTATGCAATGTACACATAATTCTTCAGTTATAATTCGTGCGATAACTCGATTCATTTATTGAGTAATTGAATAATAAACAACTACTTTGCAACAACCGGCATGAATATCCTTAAATTAACTTAGCATAAGTATAAAATGATCACGTACTCATGCAACTTGGGTTATTTCCTATTAATTCTTTGCTAAAAATTCACAATTCTAAGGGTACGAGATAAATAATATGGTATTTATTCATTCAATTTTTCAATCATGTACTGTTTCATTCAATTTTCAATTATAGCTAAGTCTCCTACCCCCCACTTAAACATGGCATTGTCCCCAATGACAAAGAAAAGTGAGAATTGAAGAAAAAGACTTAGCTCTGGAAATGGCTCTCAAGTAGATGCAGAACAGCGGAGGTAACCTCAGCACGTCGTGGAGAGACAGACACATCCTGTATAAGCAAACAAACTCCACAAAATCGTAAAATATCATGTCAATGGAAGTTATAAAATAATGTGGCAGTAATTAGGTATAAATACCGAAAAAAAGTTTAAGCCACTTTATTTTATACAACCAAAGACAAGAGAAACCAAAAAAGAAAAATACTAAATAGAAGGAAAAAGAAACAACCAACTAAAGATGGTAGTTTTTATCTACAACCTCCACCGCCTAAATATTCTTAAAACCGGGTGGAGAAGACAAAGATCGACAAGCATAACCCCATGTGGGAAAACACGAGTTTCTTGGCTCACTATGTAATCAGTCCAGTATAAAAGAGAAACTTGGTAAGGTATAACAGATCGAATGCGACCTATTGGCTAAAGATAAAATCAAATACTTAACGCAGAAACTTCTCGCTTGCATTGGATATCAACAACTTAGGAGATGTAGCTACTCTCTAAATTACTAATAACCCAATGTATCACGTAAAAGTCATAACCGTCATCAACAAGGTCTGATCGGTGGGATAATGTAGAACAAAACTGATCATCTATAAATGCCGGAATAGACGGAAAAAATGTGAAATTTAAAACTTCCGGTAGAAAGATAAGTTGTACTTTGATCGAACCAAAAACCTTTAAAATCTAGCTAGGGTCAGAGCTACACTTACCCCAACTAGGATCATGAAAATCAAAATGATAAAAAATAATCAATAAAACTTAGCAATATTTCAAATTCCGCAACACAAAGGTATTTTGTAAACAAAATGGAGGTTGAGAGTATGATGGGTTTAGAAAAAGATACACATAAGGATGGGAAGAAAAGATAAAGAGTGGGTAAGAAATTGTGTTTATGGGTGGGTTGAAAATGGTTAAGGCATTGAGATTGGGTGGGAGAGTGAAACGGATGGAAAGAAAGAGAGGCGATGAAAGAATGGTTAGAAATGTGAACTTTCGGGGCAGATGGGTGAGAGGATCGAAAGTTTGAAGGTGAAAAAAAAAATGTAAAAGGAAAGGTAAGGATAATTGCAGAATGAATTGCACATCACTTTGGATTTTCACTTGGATCACCTTTCTAAAAGGTTTTGGAAGTTGACCAAAATTGTTCTTGTTCGCACCAATCATTCTCTGTTACATTTTCAGTAATTCTCAAGCTCTCTTAATGCTTCCATCTTAAGGTTGATTGCTAAATTTCCTTTTCTTTAGCAATTTCTCGACTCTCCTAAGAAACTCTAATTCACGTGGCCTATATTGAGTAAAAAAGTTTTGCACATCCTTAGCCCAATGGCCATCGGAACACGGCAAAATAAAAAACCTCAACATATGTCACGTTAATCTTATTGGACTCAAAGAAAACAAAACCTAAAATCCTAAAAAGAAATCCTAAGGGTTTTAAAGAAGTAGTTCTAAGTTTAGAGCCCTCAGCTCGACTTTCCAAAAGTATCCTTGTCAGTCATTATTCTTGGATTACTAGATATTGACCCCTCTGAGCACTATAGGAGGTGGGCTCATCGTTGTTGTGGATTAATACCCTTCCATTGGTTGTGAGACCTAGGAAACGACATTTATCCATACCATTTATCCAAAGCTCTTACCTCGGCTCGTTTTAGGAATTAGTGAATTCTAAGAAACTCGGTTAAAATTACGGTTACTAATTACGGTTTTGGCCTTGACAATAAGAAACAATGAATCAAAGTACTCCGAATAAGGTCGGTTATGTAAGCAAGCCTACATTTGTCTTATTCGTTGGAACATATGTGATGATTCAGGCCAATTCGTCAAGATTAAGCTTCCGTTTAGCCCGAAGGCTTATCGGCTATGCTAAGTCTTGTTGAGCTCGCTGTAACGTACATCATACGTGGAGGGAGTCGAGTGAGCCGAAGCTCGGTTGAACTCGCCCACCATGGTTAGACCATTTCGAACCCATGTACTAAGAGTCTCCGATTTCTACATTGTCACCCAAAGCGTAATCTCGTTTTCATTTAAGGTGGGTTCACCGAGAAGCCATCACCATAAAACTCAACGTAAGCGTAAGATGGTGTTCTCTCAAAACTTAACGTCTTCTTTAGATTGTGAATGCTTAAACTACACAATTTGTTGCTCCCCCTGGCGTAGAGAAGCAATCTCATGCATAGGACAATGAGATTTTAATGTAACTACGAGGAACTCTTTATTCTTGCTTCCTTTCAACGACTACATGTTTCCTTACACCCTCTAGATGAGAAAGATATGGGGCAAAACCTTCCGCACTAATAGAATTATTCTTACAAACCAACTCCGGGCTAAGATCATACTAAGGTTCATGTATAGGCTAACTTATGCTCAAAAAACCAAAAGGTAGTAAAGCATAAGAAAAAAAAAGGTAGTACCATGCCTTCAACATTGTACCACGAAGAATTTAAGCCTTAAAATATATTTTTTTTTCGGAGCCATCTTGGTGCTTTAATGGTATTGCTTCAATCGCTTTTCCCATCTTAGATTCGTAGCTCCACATGTTTGCTGGGTTATTTTCTCAGCGCCCTTGAAAAGTTACTGACTCAGATTATTGCTTCCCTGGTTTCTGCAAACAGAAGAAAAACAAAACAGACCATAGACTGATTTTAACATGGTTTCCCATGCTGCTATCAGACCTACAGATTAAACATACGGGGATAAACAGACACACGAAGTTCCATACTCGAAAAACACAAAGCAGAAACCGTGTAAACAGAACAGAACAAGAACAAAACAAAACAAAAAAAAGTTATAAATTCTCGGTCGACCGAATGAGGTCTCTCGGTCGACCGAATAAATTATTTTTTTTTTGAATCTGGAATTTTCAGACAGAGCAGACAACCAGAGGGACTCAAAAACGTAAAACAGACTCTAAAGCAGTAAAACTCGACATGAATAAAAATTATTTATATATAAAATTGACCGTTGGTTCCCGGCAACGGCGCGCAAAAACTTGATGACGTGGTCAATCAAGGTTATAAAATACTTGACCACCATAAACCAATACTAGCAAGAGGACTAGGCCCATCGTAGTATAGCTATAGTGAATCAAGGTCGATACCACAGGGAACCAATTGTGGGTCATTCCATATATAAACAATTAATTAAACATGTCAAGGACATAGAGGCGGTCTACGACCAACATAGGACAAGAAAAGTAAAGACACGACTCAACACAACGTAATTAACCTCCCCAATTATAGTCTTTATCGTTTGGACCTAGATAATTTATATAATAAATCGAACTTATTAATGTCAATCTGTTTGTATCTATCTTAGATTGGCTACGGGAGTCATCCCCTTTAACTTGACTTAGCACCGGTTAGGTTGCTAGATCACTGTGCTACATTACGTGACTTCACCTTTTGGGTATCCATCTCATATAACTTGCACGCTTACGACACTAAGGATGCCGATATTAATCGTACACCTCGTCTAGGCAACATTCCTATGGTTAGGCGTACTTCCTAAGCGATCACTCAAGCTCTCGTCCAACTAGCAATTACCAAGTTATAGTCTCATGCTAATCTACGACGTACGTATAATCAGGTGCATGCAATTCCCAAATATAAACCTACCTAGATAACGCTGAACGTCCGTGAAGAGCAATTCATAAGCCTACCTAAGAGTTTTATATTGGTATTTCCTTTTTACACGTTTTAATTAAACTAAGCGAGTAACGTAGCCAAAGCCATATCCACTGAGATATTAAATTCTATTAAGTTAACCTAACCATAAAGACGTGGCTATTTAACGGATGAAAACAGGGCTCGGTCGACCGAATAGCTAAGCTCGGTCGACCGAATGGTCTTTTTCCCCCAGATTACATCCCTGAACGTATCTCTCAGCGTTTCATCATACAAAACGGATTAAACAGTAATTTGTAAAGCATTCATATAAACTAACTTAGATACACATTAATTAAAGCAAGTAGATTCATGAATAAATACTAAGTGTATGGCGTAGGTTATGGGATCCTCATAGACAAGGTATCGCCACCTTTCCCAACGTCATAGCCTAGATCTACATCATCTAGCTATGATTAACTAATTGAAACGATAAAGCATAATTGGGAGGGATTAATTACTTAAAAGAAAGAAAGCAGAAAATAAAGGCTTACATAATGCACCCTTAAATTTCTTGGAAACACCCTCAATAAACTACATTGAATCAAGATATGAATAGAGTGATTTTATTGAATGATATTCTAAGGTATATTTTACAATTCTCGTAGTTGCTTGCTTATATAGAGGTTTTTGCCGACTTAGGGTGGTTCTAGAAGATAAGCACGATATAATCCTGAAACCGACCCAAACCTAAGGCTCGGTCAACCAAGAGTCGCACTCGGTCGATCGAAGCTATAGGCTCGATCGACCGAACCTAAGTTTGCATGTTTAACACGTTTTCTTCGTCTAGCTTGTTCCCCACTGCACGCTTGCATGTTGATCCGATTAATCTTCCACTTAATGCTCCGATTTTCTTCCTTCCTTATCTTGAGATAATTGATTGAATGACATTTATCTTCCCGATTTATCACGATCTACAAAATCAGCATTTATCGCACAATAAATCGGTCCTTTAATAATAAAAACAGCTAAATACCAAATATCATATTAATAATCACTTAACATTAAATAATAAATATAAACATGTGATTTAATATGAAATATACATTATTTGGCTCGATTTAAGGATAATGTTGATGACATTTACGGGTATAATTTGACCGTCATCAGTCACCAGCAAAAGTTATTGATCCATCAAGCTTGGAAGAAGCTAAGAAACAATCTGAAGAAAGAAGACAATCGACTGAATATAGAGAAAAACTGAAGCAAGTTGTTCTCTCACCTCTAAAGCAAGCTAAACCAACTGAGGCTGAGACAAACAAAAGAAAAGAACAACAAGAAGGAAGTTCAAAAGATTTACCCACTCAGGTTGATCTCATTAAGTTTTATCATAATGAGATAATCAGAATTCAGAAAGACGATAACAACATATTTGGAAAGGTTCTGCATGCCTTAGAAGCTAACGAAGATGAAAGAAGCAATCTTGAAAAGAAAATGGATATCGTCAATGATAACTGTCAAAACACCTTGTTTGAGCTTCGGAAAACAACCATCGAGCATGATACAAGAAGAGATGAAACTCAAGATAGATGGGAAGTTATTTTTAACAATTTGGTAGATAGAATGATCTTAATGGAACAGGGCATGAAGGACTCTGTTGTGGCTCAAACCATTTTGGCATCAACTCAACAAACCTTGAACGCTTACATCAAGATCCTGATTCATAAAGATGATGTCAATAAGGGGGAAAGTTTGGATACCTTAAAAGTCCATGCAGCTGAGATGCCACAAGTCCTTACAAATGTTGATGATAAATTGAATGAATCAAGAAAGCAAGAGGAGATTTCACCGATGAAGAAATGGCGATTGTTAAATACTCGAGCCTACGTGCCTTTTACGCTGATCATTCCGAAGAACACTTGCCCCCGTCTTACCGCGGTCGGCGCACGGAGTTAGCCGGGCTTCTTCCTCGAGTCATGTCATGATGGCGCACTCGACGAAAGAGCTTTACAAGCGGCATTGCCCTTCTTCACTCACGCGATATTGTTGGATCGGGCTTTCGCCCATTGTCCAAGATTCCCCCGCTGCTGCCCCGCGGGAGTCCGGGCCGTGTCTCGGTCCGGTGTGGTGATCATCCGAAAAGACCCGGCTAAGCATCATTGGCTTGGTCAACCTTTACCGACCAACTACCTAATACTACGCAGGCTCATCAAAGCAGCGCTTTTAGCTTTCTTGAGATTTGGCCCGAATGTTCGGGCAGATTCCCACGCGTTACGCACCCGTTCGCCACTTTGTTCTCAACTCTTCTCACCTCTGGCGAGACAAATTTAGCTAGGATCCTCTTTTCCTTACGCCCGACTCCCGAGAACAACGTTCGACTTGCATGTGTTAAGCATATAGCTAGCGTTCTTCCGAGCCAGGATCAAACTCTTCTTTTGACTATGATTGGGCCTGCGGCGGTAGAACACAGTGAACCGGGCATACTATTTTCCAACCTTACGTGAATTTCTCTTCTCTTATGATTTTTCCTACTTTCTTTAGTGGTACGTGGGTCGAGGTTCATCAGACGTTTGAGTCCGCTTGTTCTTCTTTGTACTTGACGTTGCGATATGTTGCCCCCACCCAAGGGTTCTTTTGCTTTTTCGTCCGTGCTCGCGCATTCATTTATATAAGTAGAGATTTGCCTCACGGATCCTTCTAACGAGCATTAAATCCTCTTTTGTTATCCTTGTTTCCCCACACAAATCTGCAGTTTCGTTACCACTAAAACATTTTTTAAGCCCTTATAAATACCTTTGCAAAGAGGTAAAGGGTTGTGTTCCGAACCAAAAAAAGACATAGTTCGAAATTCGCTGCATTGTTCCGCTTCTTCCTCTCCTGTAAGTCGAGTGGCTCCGCCCATTGTCTTACTCGTTACTCTTGCTTCTGACAGTCTGCCGACAATGCTACTAATGCCATTGAACTATGATACATATCATTAAAGATACTCTATATAGCTACTATAATACATATAATTATAGATATGATACGCGGTACTCTCGTAATTTTTTACGTACTTTCGATGGATACGGTACTATGTTCCCGGCTACTAGCAGAAAAGATAGGCACAATCGATGGAGATGTTCCCGGCCCATCTCTACATAGACTTCTGACCACCGGACTCTCAACTAGTACCCCACGGCACATATGAGATATGATACGTCGAGACAAGGCTACTAGATACTCGACCATGACATCGCGAGGTTGCCGATCCGATCATCGATCGTTACACCCGGCTACTATGTTGGTACTTTGAGCCCTTCCGAGACGGCAAAGCGGAAGGTAAGAAGGAGGAGTGGTGCAACCGAGTTTGGTACCTAACTCCCATGGACCCAAACTGAGTTTGGTACCTAAAACTTCTAATTTTCATTGCAGATATATGGTACTTTGTGGTGGTTGCTCTAGACACATGACAAAGAGCAAAGACTATCTCGGTGATTTTATTGCAAAGGATGGACCAAAATTCAATTTTAGAAGTAAAGATAAACTGGTTACACTAGAGGTTTTGGCACCTTAATCGAGAAATGGACTTACAATCAAGAATGTATCTTATGTAGAAGGACTACACTACAATCTACTCAAAGACAAGTCAATTACGTGATATGGGATACAAAGTTACTTTTGATAAAGAATGCTGCATTGTCATCGCCGAATCGGCTTATCAAGTTGTCCTAGCCGGAAGAAGAAAGGAAAACATGTATGTGGTAGATTGGACAAGCTGCCGTTCTTTGAAACTTGTTTGCTCGTGCATACCAAATCGTAAATCGGTTGGCTATGGCACAAGCGAGTCATCTCAATTTTGATGACATCAACACACTTGTTAAGAAGCGATTAGTCATTGGACTACCAGAGATATCATATAAGAAGGGACGACTTATGTGATGCATGTCAACAAGGAAAACAAACAAAAGCAAGTTTCAAGACCAAGTCTCAGCATTCAACAACCAGACATCGAGAATTGCTACACATGGATTTATTTGGACCTATTACACCAATTAGTATAAGTGGAAAGAAATATACATTGGTGGTAGTAAATTATTTTTCAAGATATACTTGGGTAATCATTCTAACCAAGAAAAGTGAAACCAAGCAAAAGCTCACAGAACATCTCAAGAGACTTTAAAATTAGAAAGGAGTTTCAGTTGTGAAGATAAGATCTGATAAAGGAACTGAATTTCTCAACAGTGTGATTATTGAATATTGTGAAGAAAATGGTGTTTTACACCAACTTGCTGCCACAGGAACACCACAACAAAATGGTGTAGCTGAAAGAAGAAACGGAACACTCAAAGAAGCTGGGAGGACTATGATCTGTGAAGCTAAACTACCTGAAAGATATTGGGCAGAAGCAGTTAACACAGCTTGTTATACTCAGAACAGAGCTCTCATGAACAAGAGACATGAGAAGACTCCTTATGAAATTTGGAATGGAAGAAAACCAAATGTTTCATACTTTCATGCTTTTGGAAGCAAATGTTTCATACACAATAATGGAAAAGATCAACTTCACGTTTTCAACCCAAAGTCGATGAAGGAATTTTCCTAGGATATTCAAGCGTCAACAAAGCTTTTAGAGTACTAAATAAAAGGACACTCAAGCATGAAGAATCAATACATGTAGTATTTGATGAACCAAACTTCCCTGGTGAAACAACTGAAGACCGACCAGAACCAGTTTCTCAGTCTCAGTTACCAGTCACACCAGAACCGATTTGATTGGCGTTGGAAAACAACAAATTTCAGAATGTTCAGATCAAGATCAGCCTCAGTTTCCAATTGCTCAACAACTTGAACAACTTCATTCAAATTCGGTTGAACAAGTTCAAGAACCAATTTTTGAAGAATCAGTTGAACAAAATGCAAATCAGTTGATACAAACTCACACACATCAATGGATGAGAGATCACCCTGAAGAACAAGTTATTGGTGATACTCAAGCTGGAGTTCGAACAAGACATCAACTAGATGCAATTATTGCATGCTTTCTATCTTAATCAGAACCTAAAGAAATTGAAGAAGCCTTGAAAGATCCAGATTGGATATTAGCTATGCAAGAAGAACTCAATGAATTCGAGAGAAATCAAGTATGGGAATTGGTAGATAAACCGATTCATGTCAATATCATTGGAACCAAATGGGTTTTCGAAATAAACTTGATGAAGATGGGAACATCATCGAAACAAAGCCGGACTTGTAGCCAAAGGATACTCTCTACAGCGAAGGCATAGACTTTGATGACACTTATGCACCGGTTGCAAGATTAGAAGCAATCGACTATTTCTTGCTTATGCAAACTCACAAGAAATTCAAAGTTTATCAGATGGATGTTAAAAGTGCGTTTCTAAATGGAATTCTTGAAGAAGAAGTATATGTTCAACAACCACCCGGATTTGAAATCAAAGATCAAGCAGATAAAGTTTTCAGACTAAGGAAAGCTCTTTATGGACTTAAACAAGCACCAAGAGCTTGGTACGAAACTCTATCTCAGTTTCTAGTGGATAATGGATTTATCAAAGGAACAATCGACAAAACCTTATTCAGGATGAAGAATGGAGAAGATACTCTACTTGTTCAAATTTATGTTGATGATATCATTTTTGGATCAGAAAATGAACAGTTATGTGAGAAATTTGCAAGTTTGATGAAAAGCAAATTTCAGATGAGTATGATGGGAGAATTAAATTATTTCCTAGGATTGCAAGTTAAACAATTAGCTGATGGAATTTTCATTCACCAAACCAAATATACAAGAGAACTTATCAAAAAGTTTGGTATGGAGAAATCCACTGGAATTTCTACACCAATGGGGACCAACATCAGATTAGATGAAGACAAAGAAGGTAAAGATGTTGATCAAACACTCTACAGAAGGATGATTGGAAGCTTACTCTATCTTACAGCAAGTAGGCCAGATATATCTTTTACTGTCGGTGTATGTGCAAGATTTCAGTCAAGACCAAAGGAAAGTCATCTCACAGTTGTGAGAAGAACTTTGAAATATCTGAAAGACACAGATGGAGTTGGAATTTGGTATTCAAAAGAAGGAGAATTGAAGCTGATTTCTTATTCAGATTCAGACTATGCTGGATGCAAAGTGGATGAAAAAGCACATCAGGCACATGTCGAGTTATTGGGAAATAGACTTGTGTCATGGTTTAGCAAGAAGCAAAACTCAATCTCAACTTCAGCAGTGAAATTTGAATATATATTAGCCGGAAGTTGTTGTGCTCAAGTTTTATGGATCGATATGACAATTAAGAGACTATGGGATAGAAGAAGGAACAATTCCCATAATGTGTGATAACACAAGTGCAATTGCAATTCTCGATAATCCAGTTTTACACTCAAGGACAAAGCACATTGATGTCCGTCACCACTTCATAAGAGATCATGCAGAGAAGAATGATATAACAGTTCTTTATGTACCTACTGAAGATCAGTTGGCAGATATCTTTACAAAGCCAATGGACAAAGAATGATTTGCCAAATTAAGAACTGAGTTGGGAATAATTAAAGTCAGTTAAGTCAGTTAAGCCATAGATTCGTCAAGGGGATTAATCTTTGTTAAGTTAGGTGCGCTCACTTAACAGATTAGTCATTGACATCAACAATCTCAAACGGACAAACTGAAGAATTTGACAAAACTGAATAATTTGATGGAACTGAATTATCTCTAGA
Source organism: Gentiana macrophylla (assembly GCA_026214975.1). Classification (NCBI taxonomy): domain Eukaryota; kingdom Viridiplantae; phylum Streptophyta; class Magnoliopsida; order Gentianales; family Gentianaceae; genus Gentiana; species Gentiana macrophylla. The sequence continues at coordinate 64,154,870 of CM047816.1, read as the reverse complement.
ACTGACCTCAGCATCAGTTTTCATTCCAGTCAAATTTAGTCAAAGGTTGATAAGATAGAATCAACAGCGGTTATATCGCATTAAATTACCACAGTTCTTTTTGTCAGAATATCGTGTGTACACCTCATGATTGTCAGAACAGTACACGTATCGGTTATCAAAACCATCATGGAATTTGAAAAGTTGTACCACTCAACCGCCAGAATATCCTACCTATTTATTCAACCTCCGTTCACACTATTCTCTATCAAAATGCAAATTATTTTCAGAAAGAAAAATAGACTCTTTGCAACCCTCTCTTTCAAAAATCAAATCTTTGTGTTCACACTCAAATATGGCAACCTGAGATGATTCGAAAGACAAATGATTGATCATAGAGCTGGATGAACTAACACTTGAAATGTATGAAGGTATGTGTCAAAACACCTTGTTAGCCAGCTGTGTACGAGATAAAATCGAAAAACAACCAGGGTTGAACAACATCCTCGAAGTTAGTTTCAAAGAAAAACGAGATGTGGAAGGCATTTTGCAATTTTGGCAAAATATGTGATTAGTCAGAGACTCCTTGATAACTAAAGTTCGTGGAGATCGCATTGTTCTCAATGAAAGAGTCATGAGGTCACTCTTTGGCTTCGCAAATACAACTGCAACTTCAACAGAGTTAGCCACTCTACCATTGAAGAAAGAAGCTTTTCTCATAATGATTACTTCGTCTACAGAACCAATCGAACCTGGTATTCAAGTCGACAAAATCAAGCCGGAATTTGGAAATCTCAGCAGATGGCTCAGCAAACACGTCATTGGAAAATCCAAAGGAATTAATATACTTTCGGAAGAAAATATTTTGCTGATGAACATAATCTGGGATAATATAGAATTTAATTAGGCAGGTTATATAGTCAATCAATTCAAGAAGCAACACTTAGCTGAATTAGAAAGTGTGAAAAGAGCTCAAGCTGAAGGACAAGTAACTGATGGCAGACTCCGACTGAAGAAGACTCTTAGTGGAATCATTCAGTTTTATTTAGAAAGAATTAAGGAAGGGAAGCAAGCAAGGCAAACTGCAACATCGAAGGAAATCGCGAAACAACTTCCCAACCAGAAGCAAGTAAGACAATTGTGTCTCAAAAGAAGTCGAACACAAAGGGACTAAGCTTAAAAGTCGAATCCATTGAAGGAGGATCAGTTGTAAGATGTTTGTACCCTGAAATCTCAAGTGAGAAAGCACCAACTGAGGGGGAACAACAACATCAATTGACAACTGAAGTTACTCAAGAGAATGTCACTGCTGACCATACTTCTCAGATACAACAGCAATCGGTTCAGCAATCAGCACCAGTCTTCGAAGCTGACAAAATCATTAAGCTGATGAAAATGAAACTTCAACCAGAAGATTCTCGAGATGTCAGTTTACAGACTGAAGAAAAATTACTCTTAGAGAAATTGGAAGTTAGAGATCTTTACTCTCTGTTTCCTATTTCAGAATTTCTTGACAACTGTTTCAAAAGATTTACCGAACTAGCAAAAAGAAGAGAATCAGGCACATCATCTAAAGACAGTTCAAAGAAAAAGGATGATGATGACCATGATAAGTCAAGAAAAGAAGCTGATGATACTACAGTTTTGCAAACAGTCACTCAATATTAACCTCTAGCAATGCAAAGCTGTACCCACGCAAGCAAGAAGGATTGCCAGTTGGAAATCAGACAACTGACAATCAGCAAGTATCGATGAAATCGATAAGCGATGGTTATTGCTGATAATACTCAGGATAAGGATCAAATAGAAGCTACATATGATCCCTCTGATTTTCTATCTAAGGATGAATTGGCGAGAGTTCATGAAAACTTGAAAATTGTACTCGATCGAGAGATACAATGAATGGCCTTTTATCAAACATCTCTGGATATCTTGATTATAGAACTAAAGCGATGTTTGATTCATGCAAGACTAGAGATGATTCACAAATCAAGTTCAAGCGTGCTTGAGAGATTGTGTTACTCAAACAACAACTCAAGATTCAACCGCATGATAGATAGAAAAACTCATGCTCAGGCTCATTGGCATATAAATCAAGATATCTACGGGTTAGAAACTCGGCAGGAAGTACTTGCTTCTCGCACATTTGAGAAGATCAAAAAGCAACCCATGCCCTGGTAGATCAGTTATATGATGCCAAAAAGGGGGAAGCTGAAGAAGAAAATCTGAAATTACATGGAGAAATGAAGCGAATTGAAGAAGAATTACAAAGATACAGATCAGATCCTAAATTTTTAAAGAAAGAGTTAACTGATGATCAACTTATTGAAAAATACAATCAACACTGGAGACGTAAGAGTTACTCTTTACAAAGGATCTGTGGACACAGTTTATCAAAGATTACAATCCTATTAAAGCCAAGTACAAGGACAGAACATTTGAGGAATCCTTGAACTACTTTCTATCTGATATTTACTCAAAGCAAAAAATTGCACAACATAAGAAGAATCAGAGGATTGATGATAAACTGAAGATTAAAGACAAGACTGAACAAATGAAAGCCGATCTAGTAGAATTTGAAAATTACTACTTCAAAGACTCAAGCTTACCCAAGCTAATTCAATGGAGAAGATGGAAAGAAAGTAGTCAAGTTGACTACTACAAGACCTTTTCAAAGGAAGACTCCAAGCTTGAAGAAGATTTTCGCTTGTATGACAAAGCAAAAAGATATGACTCAGTCATGCAAAAAGCAAAGAAGAAGCTTAGTCTTTAATCACAGTTATTTGAACAAAATGTACTTATCCAGTTTTTGATCATTCTAATGAAAACCAGTTTTCCAGTTTTACATTGGTTTACACTATTTTGATCTTTAAGCTTTTCTTTTAGGGAGAGTTTTGGCATCATCAAAAAGGGGGAATTTGTTGGAAATAAAATTTATGTTTTGATGATAATTCATCTTATTTGTTAAAATGTTATCTTAACCCCATTGATGAAGTGCTGAAGCCAGCTGTTATAGTGGAAAGCTAAAAGATGTCTAGAACTGAATGTATAAGTTTTACTAGAGTCTGATATTTGTATAGGCTACATCAGACAAGCATTGTAATTATTAGTGTGTCGTAAAACTGAAAACTGGAAATCATTTAGAAAACTGAAAATCATCGAGACAAGCAAACTGACTCAAAATACACACTCTTTGAAGGCGAAGAAGGTAAGTTATTTTGAGAGTTACAGACTCAGTTGACTTATCTAAAAAAATCGAAGAACTGAGGGTTCAAACTCAGTTATTAAAGAATGAAGAATTGAGGGTTCAAACTCAGTTATGAAGATTACAAGTCGAGATCAGAAAGTTGGACTTCGTGCAAGATTGTGGTGACTGAATCGACTTTATGGATCTTGTATAAAGACCTAAGAATCATAAGGACAATGAATTCTTAGATGATAATGAATCATGGTGTACTCTGATTAAGTAAATTATAATCAAATGAAAACAGGAGTACTGATATTTGAAGAAGAGTAAAATCTCAGTTAATGCTTCAAGTCGATTAGAAAGCGAGAAAAGAAAAACTCAATACAAAAGCGATAAGGAAACTCGATTTTATAAGTCACCATCCAACAAACCGAAAGTACAAATGAACGTTGTAAAGAAAACAATTTCATTGGATGAGTTACTGACACAGCAGAACGGCCAGAAAATATAGCCGTTGCAAGATAGACGTTGATACAATTCAAATTGAAGCCAAATGAACGTTGGACTTTACACTATAAATAGAAGACTTTGCACCAACAACAAAATATATAGAACAGAGCATATACAAGAATCAACAAGCAATTTTGTGCATCAGTCTATTCTATTCGAATTGCTATCATCTCTGAACTATAACAAGATCATATCTAGTATTTCTTCAAGTGTTCAAGCTACAAAGAATTTATCAAGAATCCAACACTTTGAAGAACCACAAACAAGAATCAACTTATTGATTCTCAGCCCAACTTTGATTCTACATCAAAGGTTTTAGACTGTGAAGCAAACCGGGAAGGTTTCGCCAAGGACGATTGTGACAAGCGAAATGGTAGACTGTGTTTGTGGTAGTAGTGGTGAAGAGGCAATCCTACCCTCTAAGGACCCGATGGTTCAAGCATTTGAAGAGCAGCAATTCTACCTGTTCTACAAATGTTTAGATAGTGAAGCTAGAGATTAGCCAAGGACTATTGTTTAGGACTTTTTGTAATAGTTCACCTCAAGAAGTTCTAGTGGAATTTTCCTCCGCACCACAGAGGAAGAGAGGACGTACAGGATTACACCACCTAGAACCTCTATAAAATCCGCCTTATTTACTTTACGCATTTATTTATTTATTCAGATTTACTTACAAAGATTGTGATACTTGATTGTTATATACTCTCACAATACAACCGACATTCACGTAATTCGATTCACGACACTCGATTTTCATAATAGAATAACAAGATCAAGAAAAAGGCTAAAATCATATCCGCCGGTTGACTCGATTTGACTTAAGTCGCTTTGACTTAATCTCACTTTGTCACTTAACTCCACACAAGTTTTTAATCGAACCTTAATTTGCTTTAAATCCAGTTTTTAAGGACAAGTTTATTCACCCTCCCCCTCTAAACTTGTGTTAGCCTTTCCAAGGGACCAACAGTACATGAGTAGCTTCTGCATGTGTAGAAATGTTTCAAGAGATTCTTCTTTTGATACTCCTTCTTTCTCTGGTAAGTTCTTGAATAGATTGTAGAGAGCGAGAATCGCAGACCAACTCTTTTGTCGATCGGTTTCGAGTATTTAACAATCGATTTCATCTCATCATCAGTGAAATCTCCTCTTGCTTTCTTCACCCACTTAACTTATCATCAACATTTGTGAGGACTTGTGGCATTTCAATTTGCATGGACTTTTAAGATATCCAAACTTTCCCCCTTATTGACATCATCTTTATGAATCAGGCTTTTGATGCCAATATGGTTTGAGCCACAACTGAGTCCTTTATGCCCTGTTCCATTAAAAACATTCTACCGACTAGATTATTAAGAATACCTTCCCATCCGTCTTGAGTTTCATTTTTCCTTGTGACATGCTTAGTGGTTGTTTTCCGAAGCTCAAGCAGAGTGGTTTGACAGTTGTCATTCACAGTGTCCATCTTCTTTTCAAGTTTGGTTCGTTCATCTTGACTGGCTTCTAAGGATTTTAAAACTTTTCCGAATAAGCTTCGGTCATCCTTTTGAATTCTGAGTATCTCATTGTGATAATACTTAATGAGATCAACTTGAGTAGGAACATCTTGTGAATTTCTTGCTTGTTGATCTTTTCCTTTATTTGTCTCAGCCTCAGTTGGTTTAGCTTGTTTTAGAGGTGAGAGAACAACTTGCTTCAGTTTTTTTCTAAATTCAGGTGATTGTCTTTTCTCTTCAGATTGTTTCTCAGCTCCTTCCAATCTTGATGAATCAATAACTTTCATAGGTGATAAATGTACTTCAAGTTCATCATCTGATTCTTCTCCAGGCATGTTTGCCAAAGTTCTTGCTATATCAAGTGTGGATTTATCAGTGGGATATTGGTAACCTCCTTCTGCTTCTTTGTCCAGCTGTGTTTTAGATACACTTTCAGAGCTTGAACTTCCACTGCTTTCTCCAGAACTACTAGAATCATCTTCAGTATTTAGTTCTGTTGCAGTTTCCTTTTCTTGTATAGAGGCAATAATCCCTTTTTGTAGATCAGGATCTTCCTCAAAATCATCATTATCAACGTTCTTCTTAGAACTTCCACTAGCTATGGCTTCCTTCCAATAGCTATTTCTGATCAGCGCATATCCTTGGTTTAGGAATTCGTCGGTATTGATTATCTCCGTTAAACTAGTAATGTTGTAGATATCGAATACCCATTTCTCAATAAGCTCCATTTCTGCACGTTGATTTCTTTGATTATCAATAGAATTGAACTTCCAAGTTCTATATCTTTGCAATCGCTCATAATCAGCTTTCATAAGTTCTGTATGATCAGATGAGGATTTGAATGGTGTGAGGGTGTCCTCTGATTCTCTTGTGATCTCATGATCTTCTTCTTGAATAGAAACTTCAATTAACATGGGATCAGTTCTTGCAGTATCATCAGTTTGCATAAGATCGGTTCTGCTGGTTTCTCCCTCAGCAGTAACTGGGACGACTGATGTTTCTTTTTCAGTGACCGAAACTGAGATTGTCTGCTCAGTTTGCAAAAAAATTTCACTTGCAACATCTTCAGCGACTAGTTTTTCACTAAGCTCACGTTCCAATTCAACAACTGGAACTTCCTTCGTTGTGTGTTCAGTGGGTTCAACTTCATGAACTTGCTCATCCAACTGAATGATCTTGGTTGATTCTATTTCTGCTTCAGCCTCCTTTTCCTCAGTTTGAGGAGCTGAAAATTCTTTAGCAGTTTCCTCATGTTCTAATCTGGGGACAGATTCTTGAGGAGTAGACTTGGATTTTGAAAGCAACATAAGCATGTTCAATGTTGTTTCATCAATCAGTCTTTAATCACCATCGGATTCTTCATCATCAGGCTCGATTCTCGTGGTCTGTTCTCGAAGTTACACTTCTTTTCGCAAATCGGTTTCAACGAAATTTCTCTGTTGACAACTTCGATTTCTTCTACCATTTCCATTTCCTGTGAATGCATAGCTGGTTCTTGAATTGGTAAAACTGGAATAGATTCGGTAAGATTAACTTCAGTTTGCACTTCTGGTGCTAATCCGTCAGCAACTCCAGGTCTTGCTTCTTGAGTTGATTTCTTAGTCACTTGATCGATTAAGCCTTTTTCGATTCTTCCAATGCTTTTCTTCTTTCCTTTAAATCTTCAATTTGTGCCAACACTTCATCTCCAGTTGCATGTTTCTTTGATTTCCTGCTTTTCTTCTTCTTGGGTTCAGTCTCAGATTTCTCAGCTTTCCTTTTCCAGCTTTTTCTTCCTTAACGACAATTTTCCCATCAGCAACTGGTGTTTCTTTCCTCTTAGCAACTCCAAAGTGGTCGAGTATTGATGAGGCTAAAATCCACCCAACAAAAACAATTTGTAAGGACTCGAAACTGTGAGTAAACTAACTCTCTAACCGGCAGTGTACCGGGTTGATTGCTAAAATAGCTACAGGAGTACGAGGTCGAACCCAAATGAATCGTGTTTGTAAGTACCAAAGTGAACGTAATGCTTAGTAAGGTTTTGGTACTACAACGACACTAAGTGATTCTAACTAACGAGTCTAAAGATAAAAAGAAAGAAAGAAGATTAAACTACTAAGTTTTAAGATAGTTAAAAAGACATAGCCGAACCATGATCAAAATAGCTAGTTTCACCCCAAGGAGTGACAAAACCGGGAGTGTGCAATAACAACAACCTCTTACATTCAATTCACGGGTACGTGCTCCTAATCCCGGTGCCAAGGTCTGAACAACTCTTCCCCAACACCTTATGCCAAGTTAACTAACCTTCCCTAAGAAAGATTCATTCGCAAGACAAGTTATACACGAGAGCCGTTTAAACGTTAAAAACGAGTAACCTCGCACTACAAAGCGATCCTAGAACCCTTCTCCCACACCCCTCTATCTGAACAACTCTCAAGATTGATGTGTGTGATTTTGACCTAGGTGATCAATCTAGCCCAAATCCGTTATAACAAGTTCTAAGACGTGAAATATGCAAGATACAACATTAAAAAGCACTACCACTCCCAGTTTCATCAACCAAGGGGTAATTTCACTAAATTTCACATGATTCGACTATGAAAAGGGATTAGCTACTCATTATACTAATCAAAGCATACACAAAGCAGTAAATAAAAGCCATAACAGGTAAAAGAGAGGAGAAATATACCATAAAATTGCAGAAATTCGAGTTGAGATCCAAAAAGTACAAAATAAAGAAGTAATTAAAAGGTGGTCTCTTAGTGTTTGGAATGAAAATCTAAGCTGAGAAATGGAAAGATTAGGCTAAGATGTTGTTGATTTACACTAAGAGAGAGTATTCTAAACTATTACAAAATTCGAGCAAGGAAATGGGTAGAGTTTTGCTAGGAAAAGCTTGATATCCAAGAAAATGTCTAAGGGGGGTATTTATAGGTGAAGGGAAAATCTGCTGCAAAAACGGTCCAAACGCGCGTTTAGAGGGCTAGAACGTGCGTTTGAATTCTTCAAACGCGCGTTTCGCATAAATTCTGGGCAGGGGCTTGACTGTTCTTCGTCTGGAACGCACGTTTAAGAGGGTTCAAACGCGCGTTTGGGATCTTGGAACGCGCGTTTGGAGTGATTTCAAACGCGCGTTTGGAGAGCTTGAACTCTGTATTTACTCTGGACTTCTGGAACGCACGTTTGAGGGGTTCAAACGCGCGTTTGGGCCCCTGTTTCCCCAAATCTTCACTTTTCTTCCTTTTTGGGCCCTCGTCTTGCCTCGGTCATGCTTTTTCACCACAAATCGTCACCTTCCGGGTCCTCGAGACACCAATACCCTTCAATATCAAAAGAAACCACAAACATCCAAACAATTCCGGAGGGTAAAAGTGCTCGGGAATGGGGTTAATATTAACAAAAAGGGGTATGAATTCATCAAAGTAACGGATTCGTTCCCCGTGCCATAGGCTCACGATATCACCCCGAAAATGGTCCAATTTACCCAAAATTGTGCTGAAAGTGTGGTAAACGGGGGTAAATAATGCACCGGAGTCACGTAAAGTTGACTCCCATCAACCACCCCACACTTAGCCTTTGCTCGCCCTCGAGTAAACTAGGCGTTTTAAAACGAACCAAGGGATTCAACATTGTGACGTAGGTGCAACTATCCGCACCCTTGAGGTAACCACGAAGTAAGACACACGAACATACACACACCGGTACAACATTATCAAAAGAATAGAGTGTGTGTGGTGCCGAGCTACATCCAAGTGTTCAAAATGATTGTCGGGGCTTGAATCCCGACCAAAAGTCTACCAACCGTCTCATACCACTACCCTCTCCACTAATCAAGGTCACTAAGTTTGGACACAATCGGGTAGGACTTGAAAGGTTATAACGTTAGGCTAGGGTAATTCCGGTTAATCGAAAAGGATATTTTGGGAACTGGAGAAAAAGGAGTACGAGTGAACCTAATCAACAAATGTACCACTTTATCTCTACCATACAAACCACCCAAACTTCTTTTTGATTAGTATAAAACTTTGGGAACCATAGGACACTAACATACCCGAACTCATTGCCTAATTCAACTATGTTTCAAGTTTCATGAGGCGAGATCGAATACATTAGCACCTATCTCACTATCCCAACCCTTAACATCATAAATATAACTTTTGAGCCCATCTCTTTGATTCCAACCCTTTTATTTATATGCACCAAACTTTCATTCTTTGAGAACTTTCTAATTTAATTTGTACTTTGATTGATTGAGTTCTCTTTTTTTTTTTTAAAGAATGAAGACTTTCACAGATTTTTCTTTTCTTTTTGGGTCAAAACCAAACACTAAGCCCAAATGAGCTCCTCTTCTCTTCATAGCTCCAAACAAGAAAACACCAACCCGTCAAAACATCATTTCCCCCACCCCACACTTACCTTGGCAAGTGTGGCCTAACAAAAGACTAAGTCCACTCGTAGGGTGTAAATGAAGGGAATGTGACCGTAAGTAAGGCTCAAGGTAGGTTTCGACTCACGTAACAAAACGGCTATAAAACGAATGGTGGTCAAACCATTCTATCGAAATTTGAGAGAGGGCTACGAAGGTCCAATGTCCGGGATAAGGCTTATTTGGCTTTGGTTGGTCAAAGAGACGCCATGACCGTCATCCCGTGTCCTACTTAGGTAAGCCTTTCTCTTTCGCCTCAAGACCAGTGGTATGTGAGATGGTAGCAATCAAATTATGCACAAAGTGTAGCTTACGTGAAATTAATAAACTCTATTCTCAAGATAATATCAAACCGAAGTGCATACGTTCGGGGCCCTACTAAGGTGGCACCACTCGGATATAGACATAGCACAAACAACACAGTGTCGGGAACCCTTGAAAAAATTTAAAATTACCCAAAAATCGACTCAAGCCCGATCATAGGCTAAGTATACCACACATATTGCACATTCAACAACAATAAAAACAATAAAACGGCTAAGTCCCCCACCCCACACTTAAACGAAACACTGTCCTCAGTGTGTGAGAGATAAGAAGCGTAAAAGACTTAGCTGTTTGACCAAAAGACCCGGCAGAAAGGCGCAACCATGACTCGAAACTCGTGATAACCTCGTGTGAATCCATCCCGTAACCCAGAGCGAGATCAATGTAAACAAAGACAGCGCATGCACGGGACATAATCCGCGTGCTAAAAAGCAAGCAATAGGTAAGCGGGTACATAAAACAACGAGTCTAAGCCACAGTGACGGGGTCAAAGCATAATGAGGGGGGGAAAATACGGGATATGCAATGGAAGGATACAATCGAATCAAATAATTCTGTAACATCCATGCATTAGATATAAGCCACTAATAACATCCTCGTCATCCCACACAAGATCGTCAATGAAAAAGGAAAACATACACGGTCAAGTTGGGCCTCGGGGGCTCAAAAAATAAGTGTACGTGCATGAAAAAGTGAAGTGTGTCCAAAGTATGATGAAAGAACGCCAAAAGTAAGTGAAATGTCATAGTATAAAAGAGACAGACTAGTAAGTAAATACAATAAGAATCGCATGAAAAAACATGCTAGTCTGCTCCATGTCCCTGTACGTCAGCAGTGGAATCCGGTGTGCCTGATGTTGGTGCAACCACAGCAGCTGCACTCTCGGTCTGTGAAGGCCCTGCAACACCTGTCCTAACTGCCTCTGTCCCAATCAAATCATCCAAATGAATGTCGTCAAACCCCTCTCCTGGCTCATCAATGAATGACTCCTCTATGATCCGCTGCAAATCCTCCTCAATCTCCGGGGTATACTGAAACGGTGAAATATCCAGATCTAATGCAGGGAGCTCAACCCCCCTCTCCTGAGCTAATACTTGCTGATTCTCCACTATGCCATTCAGTGTCACCCTCAGACTGTCCATCCAATCTCTCTGTTTATGTGCAATCAAAAGCCTTTGCCGCTCACTAAGCCACGGCCCCCCGGTAGTAGGTGTAGAAGGTGGAGGTGTAGGGATGGTGGAAGGTCCAGTAGTAGAGGGAGGAGGTAGAGGTGTGGTGGAAGGGTCAGTAGTGACAGGTGGAGGTGGGGGTAAAGTAGTGGTGGAAGTGAGAGGTGGAGGTATAGGGAGTGTGGTGGAAGTATTAGGGGTAGTGGGGCGCAGAACGGTGTGAATAGGGCGTGGGGTGGGCCTAGGAGGCCTGGAAGCGGTGCGGGCATTGAAGGGCTTAGGCATCATGGGGAGGTTCTTCTTCCTCAGGATCTGATCATCAGGATACTCTTTTACCAACGCTCCCTTGCACAAGCCATGGATAAGATAGGGGCACATAATCATCTGACGCTTAACCTTTTGATTTTCTCTAAATTCCTCAAAGATGGTTTTCCCGACGTCTGCCTTCAGATTATAGTGTAGAGCATACAACAGTTGCAAATCCTTAATGTGGAACTGCGTTATGTTGTCCTTCGGTAGTAGACGGTTCTCGGAAAACTTAGCCTTTACTTTCGAAACATCTGGCCAAGTCGTCGTCACCAACTGACTTCTCATATTGCTACCTTTGGAAACCCACTGTAAGTCCGGATTTATGGCCTTCCTCATCTCCTCTAATGGATCTAGATTTTCAGTAGTATCCCAATGTGACTTCACCGCAAACCAACCGATATAGTCCTGTCCCTCGAAAGCCGGTATCCGGTAATAATCATTGATCGCCTTGACGGACCACGGGACATTAATCCCTCTAACTTTGATGAACCCGGATTCCAGATTAGCCACACTGAAATTTGCATACCATTCCCGGACTATTGACAAATTCAGATGCCCCTCTGGCTCATAAATCAGATTGTTCCACCCTCTCTTCCTCAAGTCATCAATGAAGGTTTGAGACACAGCTTTGAGGTCTAGCCCCCTCTCATAACACATGTTTTTCACAGCGATATACTCATTATATTTAGACAAGGCAACCGCTGAGTTGAAACGTTGCTCGAAAGGAATAATGTCATCAGGAGGGGGGGCTAGAGGAGGGTTTTGCTCGGGGGTACTCTGTGGAGGGGTAGATTGTGGAGGAGGTGAAACAGGTGTTGTTGCCTTCTTGGCTTGCAAATGTGCCAAGGGCACATCGCTCTCCAAGTCTGTCGCCTCCTCACTATCACTACTGGTATTCCTCCCCTCGGTATCCGGCTCAAAATCTTCATCAGACGTCTCATCTCTCAACTGTCCCGCTGGCCTAAGGGCTCGAGGATTTCTACTCTCAACTCTACCACCAATTCGAATACCACCCGTAGGTACCCGAGGAGAAACTAAGGTTTTCTGTTTTTTGGGCGCTTGCCTAGTCATTGGTTGCTTCCCCTTACCTTTACCCTCGGTTTCCTTACGTTTAGTTTCCCTCATTCTATGAACACCAATCAAACAACACCAAACAACCAAGTTACAATCAAAACCGACCCGGTTATCGTCCAACCGGGATTTCAAACAAACCCAACCATCCACAACGAAACACCCCACAAAAGCCACACCATTCACCATCGATCAACAAAACAAACAAAACAAACAGAGACAAGGTATACAAATCAATAAACAATAAATAACGAGAAAGGGCGTTAAACCAAAAATAGGCAAAAACTAACCCTAACCGAAACTTAAACGTAAAGCCGAAATATACCTGTTCTGTGCTTAAATGATACGATGAGAATGATTTGGAGCGAAGAACGAGCCTCGAAACGTCAAAATTGGCTAAATTCGACTTTGGTGAAAAACCGCCAAAAGTGGAGTTCGAATCGAGGATTTGGAGGATTTGTTGTTGGAATGGCTTGTTGAAATCAAAAGAAGAGGTTGAGAGGTGTTGATTGGGCTATAAATCGCCAAAATCGGTTGAGAAACGAAAGATTTCGAGTGAAAAAGGTGAATGCGGCCGCCAAACGCTGTAGGGTTGAGAAAAAATCCGATTGCGAAATGCCGGTTTGAGGTTGTAGGTATTTAAAGAAGAAGGTCCCAAACGCGCATTTGAAAGAGGTGGAACGCGCGTTTCGCAAACTCAAACGCGCGTTTGAAGTGTGAAACGTGCGTTTGAAAGAGGTGGAACGCGCGTTTCGCAAACTCAAACGCGCGTTGGAAGTGTGAAACGTGCGTTTGGGGAGAGGATTCATATTCAGAGAGTTGAGGCTCCAAACGCGCGTTTGAAATGGTTCTAAACGCGCGTTTGGGAGGAAAAAGCTGTAAACGCACGTTTGAAAAGGGGTAAACGGGCATTTGGACCAGAAACTAGGAAAACTCAAGATTTCTACCCCACACTTGATTCTAACCGCCCCGAGACCACTCGAAACACCAAACTAACTCAACAAACTACGAGATGGTGGGTTGCCTCCCCCAAGCGCCTTTGTTTTACGTCGTTGGCTCGAGAAGATGGATTAAACGGTGCCAACTTTTTCAAAGTTATACCGTTGGCACAGGCGAGAAAAGGTAGAAAGATGGAAAGATGGATTCAGAATTATACGAGTCAAGGTTTAAAGTTCGTGACAAGACTTACAAGATTCGTCACAAGGTACGGGGTCTTCAAGATGCACTATTTCTAGTGCTTCATCGTAGGGCAACCGCTCATACCTTTTCAACCGCAAGCCATTGGTGGTAAACGTACCGAACTTAGAATGGGTGATTTCAATAGCACCGGACGGATAGACTTTCGACACAACATAGGGACCGGACCACCTAGACTTCAACTTCCCTTGGAAAAGATGTAAACGAGTATTGTAGAATAAGACTTCATCACCCTCATTGAAAACACGAGGTTTAATCAACTTATCATGGAGTAACTTAGTCTTTTCTTTATACTTCGTGGAAAGGTCATAATCACGAAGGCGGAACTCATCTAGTTCATTCAATTGGGCCATACGCTTCTCACCAATTAAGGTATTATCGAGGTTCAGCATTTTGATGGCCCAATAAGCCTTGTGCTCGATCTCTACGGGAAGATGACAAGATTTACCATAGACTATCATGTAAGGTGACATGCCTAGGGGTGTCTTAAAGGCTGTCCTATGGGCCCACAAAGCATCATCTAACTTTAAAGACCAACTCTTGACATTCGTGTCTACCGTCCTCTCTAAGATACGCTTAATACCCCTATTCGTGACTTCAACTTGACCACTCGTTTGGGGATGGTAAGCGGTACCTAGCTTGTGTTTCACTCCATACTTCTCTAAAAGCTTATCAAACGGTTTGTTAGCAAAATGGCTTCCACTATCACTGATTATAGCACGAGGCACCCCAAACCGACAAAAGATGTTCTTTCTAAGAAACCGGATAACAACATTCCTATCATTGGTGGGTGAAGCTAAGGCTTCGACCCATTTGGACACATAATCACATGCCACTAGGATATACTTGTTACCACACGAAGAGGGATAGGGGCCCATGAAATCAATGCCCCACACATCAAAAATCTCACACACTATGATCGGTTTCTGAGGCATCTCACTCCTTCTAGATATACGACCGGACCTTTGACAAGCATCGCAAGATTTCACATAAGCATGTGCGTCTTGAAATAGAGTGGGCCAATATAGCCCACTTTGAAATACTTTCAAGGCGGTTCTTTGCCCCGAGAAATGGCCTCCGGCCTCTTTGTCGTGACAAAACGAAAGAGCACTCAAAATTTCACTTTCTGGGATGCACCTCCTCAAAATGCCATCCGAACACAACCTATATAAACAAGGATCTTCCCACACATACTTACCAACCTCACTAAGGAATTTGCGCCTTTGGTTCAAGTCAAGGTCGGGATCTACAAAACCGCACTCGTGGTAGTTGACAAAAGGATCGAACCAAGGACTACCTTCCTTACCGACTTTTAGAAAGTTTCCTTTTTTAGCCGGAAGAAGGGTGTCAAGTGCATAAAGTTGCTCGTGAGGAAAAGAATCATTTATCTCCCTTTGTGCCTTAATCAACTCCTCACTAAGCTCCATACGACTTAGGTGGTCGGCTACGACATTCTCACAACCCTTCCTATCACGGATCTCTAGATCAAACTCTTGCAAGAGCAAGATCCACCTCAAGAGGCGGGGCTTGGCATCTTGCTTGGCAAAGAGATAACGCAAAGCGGCATGATCCGTGTGGACAACTACCCGAGAACCAACGAGATGAGACCGAAACTTATGAAACGCAAAGACGACCGCTAAAAGCTCTTTTTCAGTGGTGGTGTAGTTTTGTTGGGCCGGATTCAAGGTGTGAATTGCATAAGCAATGGGCTTGAAGATTTTGTCGATCTTTTGACCGAGGACTGCACCAACCGCGGTGTCACTCGCACCACACATGAGCTCAAATTCTTGATCCCAATTCGGGGCAACTAAGATAGGAGCGGATACAAGCAATTGCTTGAGCAACAAAAATGCTTCGATGCAAGCTTGGTCGAAATCAAACGGGACGTCTTTTCCAAGAAGAAGAGTAAGAGGACGGGCTATTTTCGAAAAATCCTTAATGAACCTACGATAGAACCCCACATGGCCTAGAAAACCCCTAAGAGTCTTTAGGTTGGTGGGCATAGGAAGCTTAGCTATCGCTTCTACCTTAGCCTTGTCTACCTCTATACCCTTTCTAGATATCTTATGCCCTAAGACTATCCCTTCCGTAACCATCAAATGACACTTCTCCCAATTTAGCACCAAATTCGTCTCCTCACATCTACTCAACACCTTTTCAAGATTATCTAGACATTCCTCAAAGGAATCACCAAACACACTAAAATCATCCATAAAGACTTCTAAAAACTTTTCAATCATATCCGCAAATATGGCAACCATGCACCGTTGGAATGTCGCGGGTGCATTACACAACCCAAAAGGCATCCTACGGAAGGCAAAGGTGCCATAGGGACAAGTATAGGTAGTCTTTTCTTGGTCCTCTAAGGCCACATGTATTTGGTAATACCCACTAAACCCGTCAAGAAAACAATAAAAGGCATGGCCACTCAATATTTCTAACATTTGATCAATAAAGGGGAGGGGGAAGTGATCTTTACGGGTTTGGTCATTTACCTTATGATAATCAATGCAAATTCTATGACCACTTACCAAACGCTTAGGTACCTCCTCACCTTTGTCATTGATCTCCACAGTCATACCCCCTTTCTTTGGCACCACTTGGGTGGGACTCACCCACTTGCTATCCGAGATGGCATAGATAATTCCTAGCTTCAACATTGTGACCACATCCTTCCTCACAACCTCTTGGAGGTGTGGATTGAGCCTTCTTTGGGGTTGCCTTACCGGCTTTGCTCCATCTTCTAGAATAATCTTGTGTTGACAAATGGTGGGGCTTATACCCTTGAGATCACACATCTTCCACCCAAAAGCACGCTTATGCTTCTTAAGCATCTTCACTAACTCATCTTCCTGCAAAGCCGTTAGTGTGGCAGAAATAACCAAAGGAAGTAAATCATCATTTTCAAGAAAAACATACTTCAAGTGAGGTGGAAGCGGCTTCATTTTCAAATCTTTCGGTGGGTCCTCAATTGATGGCTTTTCTAGCTCTCCTTCAAGCCCAAGATCAATCTTCTCGGCCCACCTTTCACCCACGAAAGCCGTCTCTTCTAGCTCTTTTGCTTCCTCTTCCAACTCTTCTTCTTCATCGAGTTCCGTACTCACTCTTGCCATGCATTCATCGGAATTATATTTATATGCCTGCAAGTCAACATGTTCCGAAATGCAAGGATATATAGCATCAATAGAAAAACAGTCCTCGGTGCTCTCCTTAGGGTGTTTCATGGCTTTATAAACATTGACCGCGACTTTTTCATCTCCAACTCTCAAAATAATCTCTCCACTCGCAACATCTATCAAAGTCCTTACAGTGTTTAAAAAGGGACGTCCTAACAACAAAGGTGTTTTGGAGTCCATCTCCATGTCTAGTACCACAAAATCTACCGGGAAGGCAAACTTATCCACTTTCACTATGACATCCTCTATCACTCCCATAGGCTCCCTTATAGACCTATCCGCCATTTTAAGGGTCATCCCCGTTGGCTCCAACTCTCCTAGGTTAAGACTCTCATATATAGCATGGGGCATTAGGCTTACACTAGCCCCCAAATCACATAAGACACTAGGAAAATGAGTCGTACCAATAGTAACCGGGATAGTAAAACTACCCTTGTCCGTAACTTTCGGGGGAATCCTAGACTTTCCATAAAAAATAGCGGAACACTCTTCATTTAAACACACAACTTCTTGCATTTTACCATTTTTAGTTAGCAACTCTTTTAAAAACTTACAATAAGAGGGCATGTTTGCAAGTGCTTCAAGAAAAGGAATGTTCAAATCAATTTTTCGCAAAATCTCAATAAATCGGGTTTGTGCCTTATTCAAGCAACTTTGTCTATGATTCTTAGGGGGATATGGGAGAGTACTCAAATCAAAATCTTTAGAAGGAGGAGGGATCATACCTTTCTTACCTTTGGTGCGTGGGGATGACGGCTCTTTTATTGGCTCTTTCCCTTCTCTCCTAGTTGGTTTCTCCTCTTTCACATCGATGACCACATAATCTCCCCTAGCTTGAGCTTCTTTCTTTTTCAATTCCTTCTTCTTGACATATTCTTCATGATCTTCATCATCTTCAATCTCATCTATGTCACCATCCATGGCTCCCGCTTCGGTCTCAATAGGAGCTTTTCTAACTTTGTCCTCCCATAGGACTTTCTTTTCTCCGTTCGTCCTCAAAACTTTTCCACTTCGAGTTAAGATGGCGTTTACACTTTTTGGATTCTTTTCAGTGTTACTCGGTAAACCGCCTTTCAACTGAACATGTTCCACCACTTGACCAAATTGTGTCTCAAGATTTTTGATGGCGGAACCATGCTTGTAGTTAATCTCAACCATGTCCTTCTTTATCTCCGCAAAGTTTTTGTTCATTTGTTCCAAGATGACATCGGTTGAACTCTTTTGAGGTATAGGAGCCAAAGGGGGAGGGTTTTGATAATTGTTGGAACCTTGTTGATTATACCCTCCTTGTTGTTGCCTTTGGTGTGGAGGTTGATAGACTTGTCCTTGTGAAGATTGGCTTTGATTTTGACCTTGTCTATACCCTTGGTTTTGGCCTTGGTTTTGATTCCGGTTCCAACCTTGATTGTTGTTATTCCTCCATGAACCATCACCTTGATTTCCATAATTCCCTCATTGACCTTGTCCCACATAGTTCACATCTTGGGATTCTTCATACGGTTGCCCACCTTGTTGCTCCCCCATATATTGGCCTTGATAGGGGCTTTGAGATTGATTTTGATATTGGGGCCCCGCATTCCATTGCTCCATCAAGCAAATACTCATCATCCGCTTCGTCAACTCATTCATGTTATCTTGAGATAGAGTACTAGGTTGCCCATGAGTTGAGGATTGAGGATAAGCCATATTTTGAGCTTTGGTCGTCATTCTACAATCCTTTGCCGAGTGAGGTCCACTACAAATTTGGCAAAGCTTAGCACTCTCATTCTCCTTTTGCAATCTCCCCAACTGTTGCTCCATCGCTTGTACTTGAGCATGATATTGATCATTTGCCTCAACTTCTTTCACTTCAACCAAACCGGGCTTCTTGCTTCTTGTCCCCTTTCTACTCGACGATATGTATTGCCTCGAGGTCTCAGAAATTTTCTCAATTTGGTTCATAGCTACTTTGGGTACCATACTCATAATATCTCCATTGCATGAAGCATGCAAGGTACTTTGATGGACTTGATCTAGACCCCGGAAGAAAGCATGAACTACCTCATAAGATCTCAACTGTGCCCGGGCACTCCTCAACAAAGCTTTAAATCGATCCCAAGACTCATGTAGCTCTTCTCCTTCATAAGCATTGAATGACATGATAGCTTCTTTCATATCCATGGTCTTCGACGGGGGGTAATATTTGAGTACAAAAGTCTTTACCACTTCTTCCCATGTGTGTAAAGAATCATTTGGCAACGAATCATACCACCTCTTAGCTTGCTCTTTCAAGGCGAACGGGAAAAGCATAAGTTTGAGTGCCTCATCACTCACTCCATTGATCTTTGTCGAGTTCACTATTTGGAGAAAGTGATCAATGAATAAGTGAGGATTTTCTAAAGCGGTTCCCTTGAATATAGCGTTGTCTCCCAACAAATGTATGATGTTTCTATTCAATTCCAAGTTGTTGGCGGCCACCGGTGGCATTCGGATCGGACTATGCCCCATGTTTGCCGTAGGAGCTAGCACAAAATCTCTACAAGTCAAACCACCTTGGTTTTGCTCTTGTTGACCGTTAAACCAATTTGGCATCGCATTTGCACCTTGATTATGAGCCTGGTTTTGATTTTGTTGAAACTGATTCAACATCCATGCATTGAATTGTTTCATCAGAACGGGATCCATTTGATTCCTTAGGGCCTCGTGTTGAACATTTTGAGGTATAGGCCCATTCGCATTCACCACATTGTTTCCTTGTCCATTCCCACCTCATTGTGCATTGTTATTGACAAGAGGCGGGTTTTGAATTGGGACTCCATTATCATTTCCCAAATTTCCTTCCAAACCTTGTCCACCTTGTTGTGCCATGTCGGATCCTTCTCCCAACTCACCCGAATTATTCTCTCCAAAGACCGGAATTGACTCCTCTACTTGACGACCTCTTCTTCGTTGACTATTTCTATGCCTTGCGTAAGCTTCAATCCCGTCTATGTATGGCTCGAGTGGTGTTTGAGATCTCCGGGTCATGCACTACAAAAAGCAAACAACAAGAAAACAGTAAAATAAAACCTAGGCCCAAGCCTTCGGTTCACTTACAAGATATCACAAATAGCACACAATTCCCCGGCAACGGCGCCATTTTGATGAGGCTAAAATCCACCCAACAAAAACAATTTGTAAGGACTCGAAACTGTGGGTAAACTAACTCTCTAACCGGCAGTGTACCGGGTCGATTGCTAGAATAGCTATAGGAGTACGAGGTCGAACCCAAAGGAATCGTGTTTGTAAGTACCAAAGTGAACGTAATGCTTAGTCTAGGTGATCAAAGTTCTTAAGGTTTTGGTACTACAACGACACTAAGTGATTCTAACTAACGAGTCTAAAGATAAAAAGAAAGAAAGAAGATTAAACTACTAAGTTTTAAGATAGTTAAAGAGACATAGCCGAACCATGATCAAAATAGCTAGTTTCACCCCAAGGAGTGACAAAACCGGGAGTGTGCAATAACAACAACCTTTTACATTCAATTCATGGGTACGTGCTCCTAATCCCGGTGCCAAGGTCTGAACAACTCTTCCCCAACACCTTATGCCAAGTTAACTAACCTTCCCTAAGAAAGATTCATTCGCAAGACAAGTTATACACGAGAGCCGTTTAAACGTTAAAAACGAGTAACCTCGCACTACAAAGCGATCCTAGAACCCTTCTCCCACACCCCTCTATCTGAACAACTCTCAAGATTGATGTGTGTGATTTTGACCTAGGTGATCAATCTTGCCCAAATCCGTTATAACAAGTTCTAAGACGTGAAATATGCAAGATACAACATTAAAAAGCACTACCCACTCCCAGTTTCATCACCCAAGGGGTAATTTCACTAAATTTCACATGATTCGACTATGAAAAGGGATTAGCTACTCATTATACTAATCAAAACATACACAAAGCAGTAAATAAGAGCCATAACATGTAAAAGAGAGGAGAAATATACCATAAAATTGCAGAAATTCGAGTTGAGATCCAAAAAGTACAAAATAAAGAAGTAATTAAAAGGTGGTCTCTTAGTGTTTGGAATGAAAATTTAAGCTAAGAAATGGAAAGATTAGGCTAAGATGTTGTTGATTTACACTAAGAGAGAGTATTCTAAACTATTACAAAATTCGAGCAAGGAAATGGGTAGAGTTTTGCTAAGAAAAGCTTGAATCCAAGAAAATGTCTAAGGGGGGTATTTATAGGTGAAGGGAAAATCTGCTGCAAAAACGGTCCAAACGCGCGTTTAGAGGGCTAGAACGTGCGTTTGAATTCTTCAAACGCACGTTTCGCATAGTTGAAACGCGCGTTTCACATAAATTCTGGGCAGGGGCTTGACTGTTCTTCGTCTGGAACGCACGTTTAAGAGGGTTCAAACGCGCGTTTGGAACGCGCGTTTGGAGTGATTTCAAACGCGCGTTTGGAGAGCTTGAACTCTGATTTACTCTGGACTCGAACGCACGCGTTTGAGGGGTTCAAACGCCGCGCTTGGGCCCCTCGTTTCCCAAATCTTCACTTTTCTTCCTTTTTGGGCCCTCGTCTTGCCTCGGTCATGCTTTTTCACCACAAATCGTCACCTTCCGGGTCCTCGAAACACCAATACCCTTCAATATCAAAAGAAACCACAAACATCCAAACAATTCCGGAGGGTAAAAGTGCTCAGGAATGGGGTTAATATTAACAAAAAGGGGTATGAATTCATCAAAGTAACGGATTCATTCCCCGTGCCATAGGCTCACGATATCACCCCGAAAATGGTCCAATTTACCCAAAATTGTGCTGAAAGTGTGGTAAACGGGGGTAAATAATGCACCGGAGTCACGTAAAGTTGACTCCCATCAAGTATCCTCTGGACTACTAACGCAAGAGTCTTCTTGTGATAAAATCGTCTTTTCTTTTCATCGATCTTCTTTTTGGGTACGTCAATTGACTATGCTATCAATTGATCAAATAGATACCTTGCCTAATTGAAATCTTTTTCAAACCAAATCACAAATAGAAAATCTAATTTCGCTCCAGATAGATTGCTGAAGTTTCCTGCATTCCCAATTATGCAATTTGCCAGCATCTTTGAGAGAAAATTAAATTCTATCTTGAGCTAGTTTGTGCTCCCTGTCTGTAAGACAGCAGATTCTCCAATAATCGCTATATCTTTCCATAAATTCTCCTTCTGTTCCTTAGTCAACTTAATGGCTGCTGCTCCTCCGGATTTGTCAAACCCAAAGATTTCTGCAATCAGATCTTCAGTGACTTTGATTTCCTTATCATTGACAGTGGTGATATAGGTTTGTGTGTCTTCTCCTTCTTCAGTTGTTCTACCAAATTGATAGAAGTCTCCGATGCTTTCTAAACATACACTTTTCAAATCGATGTTGAATACAGCCTCCAATCCTTTAATTTTTTGGATTTTTGTTGCAATTGAAATGACTAGAGTTTGATCAATATACTTTGTAATATACTGGTCAAGAGAAACGATCATTCCGGGTTCAACAAGAGTGAAAGTCATTTTTCTGGATTTGATTGAGAATTTGAAAATTTGAAATTCAGAGAGTGGATTCAAGGTTTAAGCGTAAGGAATTATGAAATTGAAATACTGGGTATTTATAATTTGTAGCAGAGGTAGTTAAGAAGTGAGTGGGACTTTAAAACGTGTTGTCATAAATGTTTTGCGATTGCGAAAAGGTGGGTGAGTGGAAAATATGAACGGTTTAGATTGAGAAGGACCACATCTTTCTTGATAACCGTAGCTAGAGAATAGCAAGTAGAGTAGGTACGGTGTATCAACAGCTGTATACGCTCATTTTTGTCCTTATGCTGAATTCAAAAACTCAGTTGTAAATACAACTCAGTTTTGTGAATTGCATTTTTCAGTTCTCAGCTAGTGGTGTTTCTCCTGCAAAACAAAGTGAGAAATTTTTGGTACCCATATAAGTTTGGGTCCTAACTGATTAGCTTTTGATGGTACAACTTTATTTTTAACTTTATACCTCTCTTGATATTTTGACTGAGTAAAGTCGGTTTTCACAAACTTTTCCTGTTTTGTCATAACAGTTTTAAATTTGTTCTGTTTGTAAAACTGATGTGATGGTTCATTCCAATCTTCATCAGTGGGAAATAAACTTCATTTCCCTCTGAGTCTATTATTCCTTGAATGATCTTCATTCTTAGATGGATATGACTTGAAGATTTTTCTTACTGACTTCGGATCAGTTTTACTATTTTCAGCCTTCTGAGTCTTCCTGTAAAATCTGTTGGCTTGGTGAATTTTACCAACTGATTTTTCAGTTTGTGCATTTGGCTGTGCTGAGTATCTATCGGTTCTAATAACTTTATCAGTTTTCTGAGTTCTTGACTGTTGAGTAGTCACAAATTTTATTGCAATTGATCTTGGTCTTAGCTTAGAATTATACTGATTATCAAACCCTAAACCGGATCTATCTCCAAATGGTTTTCCTGGTTTGAATTGAACTTTGGAAATTGGATCAACTGATGATTCACTGATGTTTACAACTTTTGTTGGTTCATCAGTTGGTCGAATTACCTTGGTTCCATTATTAGTCTTAATTAGATTGATTTCAGCATTCAATCTCGAAATTTCAGTTTTCAATAACTTTTTCTCCTTTTTGACATTCTCATAATTCTTTTGAATGACCTCTAATTCCATTATGAGTACGTCCAAAGTTTCATTGAAATGTTCATTTCCTTGATTGTTCAGGATAGTGTGATTTTTGGATGTAGATGCACTTACCTCCTGATGTTTGATAGGTAAACCTTCTGTTGAGGAATCATCACTGATTAGAACTTGTTTTCCTTTATCAATAGCATCTGTCTGTGTAGCTCCTAGCAGTATGATTTCTTTATCGATTTCACCTCCATGACTTGTAGGTAGAGTCTCATCAATATCTGTGGCTTTTGCACTGGATGGATCTCTGGTTAATTTTTCTTCTATAGAATCAGCTACTCGAAGTAACTCTTTTTTTGCTTCTTCTGAAAGATCGCTTAAGGATGGAAATCTTCCGGATTCAACATCCACATTCGTATTCAGCTCCATGTCTTCATCATAACCGAATTGAGGTTCTGGATTTGTGTGAGAGCTTGTAGTACTGAATCTTTCGAATACTTGATCGTGGAAATCATAGACAACATTCTGCAAATAGTCAGTCAGGGGGTTATTTAGCCAATTTCTAATTCTAGAAGTATCCATTAAAAATACTTTTAAGACAGATACAGTAAGGGGTTTTCAACAACTGGTTGCCTCAAACAAATAACTGATGCACAATTATCTCCTTGAGCAGTAACAACTCGGATCTCCTCCAAAAGGAAGATTTGCTCCGCTACCAATTGTTGGTATCAGAAATAATTAATCCGGATCTCTTCGAACTAGAAGACCTGCTCCGATACCAATTGTTGGTCCCTTGGAAAGGCTAACACAAGTTTAGAGGGGGGTGAATAAACATGTCACCAAAAACTTATCCACGAGTGGAAAAGCCCGTGCACCGAAGTTTCTCCGAAACTCAAAGCGATCTCCGATTCGCTTTTGTTCCTGTCCCTTAACTTGTGCGGAGTTCAGTTGGCTCAAATGAGTATAAGTCAATGCTGACTTATATTCAGTCTTGTTAACTGGCAGTGGATAAATATTAGCCTTTAACTACTAGTGACTTAGTTTCAGTATGAAAACCATGTAAATAAGTGAATGCATAAAGTAAATAGACATGAAGTATAGAGGTTCCAGGTGGTGTAATCATGTACGTCCTCTCTTCCCCTGTGATGCGGAGGAAAATTCCACTAGAACTTCTTTGACATGGCCTGGTTAAAAAAAGTTCTAAACTGATAGTCCTTGACTAATCCCTAGCTTCACTATCTAAACACTTGTAGAACAGGTAGGATTGCTGCTCTTCAACTGTTTGAACCACTGGTCCTTGGAGGGTAGAATTGCCTCTTCACCAGCTCATCACAAACACAGTCTTCCTGACTGCACTCAACTGTCCTTCACACCTTCTTGGTGTTTCACAGTCTAAACATTTGATAAAATCAAATTTGAGACTTTGAATCAATAACTATGATTCAACTGTGATTTGGGCTTTTCTTCTGGATGATTAATTTAAGCACGGCTCTGTATTTCTTCAAATGAAAGATCTTGAATCTGCTTGAACACTTTGAAGAAATTTCTTGATCTTGCAATTAAACACTTAGCAGGTATTCTTTTGAATTTGGCTTTCCCCCTCAATTTGATCTTTCTTGACTAGATAGATTCTTTTTAATTTTCTTGCTTTGTTATCACATACCTGCACCTTTTATGATGTCGTAGAAGTAATCTATTTATAGGGGTTCATTCAATGTTCATCCTGCTTGAATCTTGCAACGGCTATATTTTATGACCATTCTGATTTGTCAGTAGTTCATCCAATAAAATTGCTTCCTTTACAACGTTCGACTGTACGATCAGTTTGATGGATGACTGATATATAAAACTGAGTTTCCTTATCAGTTTTATACTGAGTTTTTCACTTATTAGTTTCCTAACTGACTTGGAGCATTAACTGACATTTTACTCTTCTTCAAATATCAGTACTCCAGTTTTCATCTGATTATCATTGACTTAATCAGAGTACACCATAACTTATTATCATCTAAGAATTCATTGTCCTTATGATTCTTAGGTCTTCATACAAGATCTATAAAGTCAGTTCAGGTCACCACAATCTTGCCTGAAGTCTAACTTTACAGTCTCGACTTGTAATCTTCATAACTGAGTTTGAGCCCTCAGTTCTTCAATCTTCAATAACTGAGTCTATGTCCCTCAGTTCTTCAGTCTTCTAGATAAGCCAACCGAGTCTGTGTGTCCTCAAATGAACTTATCTTCTTCTTCTTCTATTTGGTGTGTTCTATGTTCAGTTTCTTGTAGAATCTCAGTTAGATTAAATCTCAGTTTCTTCATTTCTCAGTTCCAGCCTAGAACTATTACAGTGCTTGTCTGATTTAACTTATACAAATGTCAGACTCTAATAAATCATATACATTGATATCTAGACATCATTTTGCTTTGCACTATAACAGCTAGTTATGACACTTCATCAATGGGGTTAAGAACAATTAACAAATAAGTGATGAATCATCATCAAAACATAAATTTTATTTCCAACAGATTTTATGATGAATGTTTGAATAAAAAGGATCACTAAAATCAAGAAGGATCAAATCAAGACAAAATCAAGGATTATTCTGAACATTAAATAGCCAACGGATGAGAAATTCAAAATCAAGGATTTACGGCTATAAATAGAAGGGATTGATAGAGAAGAAATAACAAGAACACCTATGAATTTTACAAGTGCCAAAACTCTGTCAAATTCACAAGTCTTCTTTCTGATCTTCAAGGAAATATCCAGAAAAGGTTAATCTCAGAAAAATAGAGCATAACAGTGATATCAAGCTTGGGATTAATCAACCTTGTGAATTCTCAAATTCACATCAACGCTAAGGATCTACCTCTAGCAACTGAATAAAAGGAATCTGAGAAGGAGTTGTGATCATTATGATAAGCCGCTGAAGGATTTGATCTCAATGAGTAGTGTTGAAGGCTGAGTCACTGAAGCTTTTGTAGCTAGGGAGTGATAGTCTGTGGATTGTGAAGCTTGTGTAGCCAAATACAATCTAACTATTGTATTGGTGAAAAAATAGTGAATTCTTCCAATCATGATAGGAGATGAGTGGATTAATTGATTACACCACCCTGAACCACTATTAAATTTTGTGTTCATTTACGTTCAGCACTTTACATTCAGTATTTACATTCTGCAATTTACATATTTGTGTGTGATTGTTTAATTACTTTGAAACAACTAATTGGAAGGGTTTTTATCCGCAGCACAAAAACATTTCATCAAGAAAGTTTTTAAACTTCATATATAGTCATTCATCCCCCTCTGATACTCACTCATCTCTTGGACCAACAATTGGTATCAGAGCAGTGTTCCTAGTATCAGAACCTGTTTAGATCTGATTTCTGGTAACAATAAGATCACATATTTGCAAAGTAGTTTTTCAAATCTGTGATATACACACTTATCTGTCACAATTGAATCTTCAAATTTTATTTATAAAATTCATGTATTCAATGTGAATAATTTGAAGAATACAAATGATGTCTCATCTTGTAGCAACTTATGAGAAGATGATGGATGTCATAGCTGATGGTCCTATCAAAATTATGACAACAGAAACATCAGGTCTAAATCAAGGAAATCAAATAGAGAAGCCAAAGATGGATTGGACAAAGGATGATAGAAGAAGAGCAAATATGGAATATGTTGCTAAGGATATAATAATGAAGACTCTGGACAATAACATGTTCATTGGAATCAAAGATTTCAAGACTGCAAAAGGAATGTGGGACAAACTGACCCTTATCAATGAAAGCTCTGAGGCTATCTATGGAAACAAATTATCTGTGGTACAACAAAAATTTGAAAATTTCAAGATGAAGACTGGCGAATCCATTGATCAAATGGAAAACAGATTCTCAAGCATAATCAGTGTACTACAACAACTTGGACACCCATATCTACAGAAGGAAGTGTGTCTGAAGATCTTGAGAAGTTTGCCAGAAAGAAGGAGAATCATCACCTCAGTGCTCAAAAGCACTTTGGACCTTGCAAAAACATACACCTTGAAACTGATGACACAATTAAAGGCTTATGAATTTGAGTTAAACAGTGAAGAAGGTGCACCAGTAGAGTTACACAAGACCAATGCACTGATTGCACAACAACAAAGTAAACCAGCTGGCTCAGCCAGCCAAGAGATTATACTGAGTATGTCGATTATCAGTTTGTAAACTGACTTAGAGCATTAACTGAGTTTTTACTCTTCTTCAAAACTTAGTAATCTATTCATCTGATCTTATATGACTTAATCAGAGTACACCATATCCTTAATAAATCAACTAAGATATGATTGTCCTTTCGATTCTTAGGTCTTTATTACAAGATCTTTAAGTCAGTTCAGGCCATCACAGACTTACCTGAATTCTAAATTTATAGTCTTGACTTTCATCTTCATAACTGATTTTGGACCCTCAGTTCTTCATTCTTCAATAACTAAGTCTGTGTCCCTCAGTTCTTCATTCACTTAGTTTGTTCCCTCAGTTCTTAAAATATTTCTAGATAAGTAAACCGAGTCTATGTCCCTCAGTGAACTTGCCTTCTTCGGTTCTGAGTAAACTTTCAGTTCAGACTACTGATGACTCTTTCAGTTTTAGTCAATACTTTAGTTTTGAGTGAATATCCAGTTTTCTAGATGATTTCTAGTTTTTAGTTTTACGACACTAACTATTACAGTGCTTGTCTGATATAAGCTATACTATTATCAGACTCTAATAAATCCTATACATTCAGTTCTAGACATCTTTTAGCCTTTCACTATAACAGCTAGTTTCAGCACTTCATCAATGGGGTGTAAACAAATAAATAATAGGATGAATCATCATCAAAGCATAAATTTTATTTCCAACAATTTCCCCCTTTTTGATGATGCTAAAACCCTCATTAAAAGAAAATCTTAAAGATAAAAACAATGCAAAACTGGAAACTGGATATATCATTCAAATTTGCAAAAACTGGAACAAGTTACATATTTGATTATGAACTGGAATATAAGCTAAACAGCTTTCTGTGTAACTAAAATGAATTTTCTTTTCTTGTCAGGTGATTGATATTCTTCTTCAAGTTTTGAATCTTCCTTGGAAAAAGTCTTGTTGTAATCAACTTGACTTGATATCTTCCATTTTCTCCATAATACTAATTTAGGAAGATCTTTTTCACATTTGTAGTATTCTTCATATTCATTAACATCAATTTCCATCTATTCCTTCTTGTTTTTGTTGGCAAACTTTTCTTCCATTCTTCTCATTTTTTCTTGTGATTTACCATCTTATGACTGTAGTAAACATCAGATAAGAAGTAAAAAGCGATTCTTCATAAGTCTTATCTCTGTACTTGGCCTTGACATGATTGTAATCCTTGTAAAACTTGATCCACAGATCTCGTGTAAGAAATGCTAATTTCTCTCCAGGCTGACTGTATTTGAGTATCAGTTGTTCATCACTTAGTTCTTTAACATTACTGACGTATGGATCTGTTGCTGATTTTTCTTTCTTCAATTCATTCAATACAGTCAAGCTCCAGCTTTTCTTCTTGTAACTTCAGCTATTCTTGTTCTACTTCCCTCTTTTTTGCATCATACATCTAATTGATTAAACCTTGAGTTGCTTTCTGATCTTCTGCTCTGCCTTTTTGAGAAGTTAGAACTTCGTTAAGCTGAGTTTTTAATCCATAAATCCTCTGGTTCAGGTGCCATTCTACTTTAGCTTGAGTTTCACGATCTTCTTCGGTTGTAATCTCAAACTTTTATTTCAGTTTAAGGATTTTGGGAGGCGAGTTAAGTTTGTCTTTTGATTGTGTCAAGCTTCGTATGATGAACCGATACATCGATGCATTTCGTAGTCCGAATATCCAGAAATCCTTGATCGTAACGCATTGTAGTCCTCTTTCTGATTCAGCATACTATCCAAGGTTGATTGAAGCTTGTTTAGTTTGTCAGCTGTCAATCTTTTAGTTGGATATGCATCTTCCTTGATTACAGACTGAGTGTAATCTTCTATCACCATCAGTTG
Source organism: Gentiana macrophylla (assembly GCA_026214975.1). NCBI lineage: Eukaryota > Viridiplantae > Streptophyta > Magnoliopsida > Gentianales > Gentianaceae > Gentiana > Gentiana macrophylla. Next base: position 64,125,362 of record CM047816.1, on the reverse strand, counting down.
CTGATTTTCAACTTCTTTTACTTCTTCTTCTTTATTGTCAGTTGTCTGATTTCCAACTGGCAATTCTTCTGGCTGAGTTTCAGTTTGCCTAACTTGACCTTCATGTTGTTTGTCTGGTTGCAAGACTGTACTCTGTTCAGCTTCTTTTCTTGAATAATCATCTTTGTCATCATCTATCTTCTTTAAAACATCCTTGGGTGTAGATGATGTAGCTGATTCTTTTCTCTGAGCTACTTCTTTGAATCTCTTATAGAAATTGGTGAGAAACTCATCCATCAGAAATAGTGCATATAATTCTTTTATATTGAGTATCTCCAACAATAGCTTCTCTTCATTCTACAAAACATCATTGATAGATTCTTTGGCATCTTCAGTTTTGAGCTTCATTTACATCAATTTTGTTGATTCTTTCAGCTTCAAAAGTATGATCTGATTGTTGTAAATGAACTGGCTGCTGCTGAAATTACTTTTATTCTTGATTAGCATTTATAACGGAACCCTGTTTCTCTGACATATTCTGCTTTATGTGAGAAGCAATTTCAGTAATCAGGTTAGCCTTAGCTGTCAATTGTTGTTCCCCCTTAGTTGGTCATATTTCCTTTGAAGTACGTAGGAACAAACACTTTTCAACTGATTTTTCTTTGTGTGAATCAGCTTCCCTCTTAACTCGTTTTTATTGAGCAATCTTCTAAGACACGGTTTTCTTATTGGCTTCAGTTTGGGAAGTCTTTGAGGTTTCTTTCCTAGAACTGACTTTTGCTACAGTTTGTGTAAATGCAATAGCGGTTTGTTCTTTTTCCATCCCAAGACTAAGTCTTTCCAAATAATGCTGAATCACCAAACTGGGTGATTTCTTCAACCAAAATCTGCCAAAACTCCTTCAGCTTTGGTTTTGGTAACACATGCTAACTCAGCTATGTGTTGTTTCTTGATCTGGTTGAAAACATATCATGCCCAGTTGAACTCAAGTTCATCCCATATAATGTTCATCAGATAAATCCCATCTTCAGATAGATTATCCAACCCTTTGATATTTCTTATGATATGTTGACCAATCCATCTGCTGAGTAGAGCAAACTAAGTTTTGAGACCGTTGAGCATTGTATTGAGGTTAGCAAAGTTGATCATTCTTTGAAATGCATGCGAGGAAGGCTTCTCATTTGAGCGGTAAACAGGCTAGGTCTATTGATTTCACAAGTGGCTTCTTCAAATCGAATAGCTGCCTGATTATTTCTTCATTCAAAAGACCTTTTCTCCACGAACTCTTGTCACTAGTGAGTTCCTTACCATCTTCATATTCTCCAAAAATTGCAAAATTCCTTCCAAGTCACGATCTTTTTGCAATTTTATCTCCAAAAGGTTTTGCAAACCTTGTAAATTTTTTATCTTTACATGTATGTAACTAGAAAGAATAGAGTTGTTGCCTAATTTTTCATAATCTTCAAAAGAGAGACTTTGTACAACAACGATTAATCTGGCTTCTTGAGAGTGTTTAGAGGCTGCCATTGTAAGATATTTTCTGGGCTTTTGAGAGAAAAAGAAGATTTTGAATCTTTGGTGTCTTTGAGGAGATGAGATAGTGGGTAATTATATAGAGGTTGAAAGATGGGGATGACGGTTCTGATTTGAACCCACGATCTTTTGAGGATTTTTGTACAAACATTTCAAATTATATTAGTATTTGTGTATCCGATGAATATACTATTTGACAGTAAAGGGGGTGTACACGCAACAAATTCTGACAGAAACGGCGGTAATTAAATGCGATGTAACTTCTGTCGGTTTTATCCTTTTAACTTTTCACTTTCCTTGATTGAATAAAACCGAGGCCGAGATCGGGCCAGTGTTGAGTTCGATTTCGTCTTTATTTTCGATTTGATGAGTCGATTTGAGATTGTTGATGTCAATGACTGATCTGTCAAGTGAGCGCACCCAGCATGACAAAGATCAATCCCCTTGACGAATCTTTGAGCTTAAACTGACTTAACTGACTTTGATAATTCCCAATTCAGTTCACAGTTTTGCAAACATTTCTTTGTCCAGTGGTTTGGTAAAAATGTCACCAATTGATCTTTAGTTGTGACATAGAGAACTGTAACGTCCTTTTTCTCTACATTATCCCTTATAAAGTGATGTCTCACATCAATGTGCTTTGTTCTTGAGTGAAAAACTGGATTATCAGTTATGGCCATTGCACTTGTATTGTCACACACTATAGGAATCAATCATTTTTCTATGCCATAATCTCTCAATTGTTGTCTTATCCATAAAACTTGAGCACAACAGCTTCTAGCTGCTATATACTCAGCTTCACTGTTGATGTTGAAGTTGAGTTTTTTTCTTACTGAACCATGACACATGTCTATGTCCTAATAACTGACATGTGCCTGAAGTACTTTTTCTATCCACTTTGCATCCAGCATAATCTGAGTCTGAGTAGGAGATCAGCTTGAATTCTCCTTCTCTTGAGTACCATATCCCTACTCCTTCAATGTCTTTTAAATACTTCAAGGTTCTCTTGACAACTGTGACATGACTTTCTTTAGTTCTAGTTTGAAATATGGCACAAACACCAACTGCAAAGGATATGTCTGGTCTACTTGCTGTGAGGTAAAGTAGACTCCCAATCATTCTTCTATAGAGAGTTTGATCCACATCCTTGCCATTTTTCTCTTCATCTAACCTGATGTTGGTTCCAGTGGGTGTTGCAATGCCAGTTGATTTCTCCATTCCAAACTTTTTGATCAATTCTCTTGTATACTTGGTCCGATGAATAAAAATTCTTTCATTCATTTGTTTTGCTTGTAATCTGAGGATATAGTTCAGTTCTCCCATCATACTCATCTGAAATTTTCTCTTCATCAAACTTGCAAAATTTTCACAGAGTTGTTCATTTTCTCATCAAAAAATGATATGATCAATGTAGATCTAAACTAAGAGAGTATTTTCTTCAACTTTCATCCTGAATAAAGTTTTATCAATGGTTCCTTTGGTAAATCCATTGTCTACTAGAACTCGAGATAGAGTTTCATACCAAGCTCTTGGTGCTTACTTAAGTCCATAAAGAGCTTTTCTCAGTTTGAAAACTTTATCACCTTGACCTTTACTTTCAAAATCTGGGGGTTGCTGTACATAGACTTCTTCTTCAAGTCTCACATTCAAAAATGCACTTTTCACGTCCATTTGATACACTTTGAACTTCTTATGACCTGTGAACGCAAGAAGTAGACTAATTACCTCCAACCTTACAACTGGTGCATAGGTTTCATCGAAGTCTATCCTTTCTTCTTGGGAGTAACCTTTAGCTAGAAGCCTTGCTTTATTTTTGACAATATTTCCATCTTTATAAAGCTTGTTTCTGAATACCCATTTGGTGCCGATTACGTTGACATGATCTGGCTTATCCACTAATTCCCAAGCTTGATTCCTTTCGAATTCATTAAGTTCTTCTTGCATGGCTAATATCCAATCTGGATCTTTGAGAGCTTCTTTTATCTCTTTTGGTTAAGTTTGAGATAAAAGCATGCAATCATAGCATCTAGCTGATGTCTTGTTCGAACTCCTTGTTGGAAATCACCAATCACCTGATCTTTAGGGTGATCTCTCATCCATTAATGTACAGGAGGTTGCATAAGAGGGTCTTCATTTTGTTGAACTAGTTCTTCATGAATTTCTTCTTGATTTCCTTGATCTTGATTATCTTGAACTAGGTCAGTTTCATGTTGTTCAGCTGTTGAAAATTGAGACTAATCCTGATCTGAGGATTCTGAAATCCTTCCAAGGTCGACAAAAACTGATTCAGGTGTTACTTGTAACTGAGACTCAGAAACTGGTTCTAGTTTGTCTTCAGTTGTTTCACCAGGGAAGTTTAGTTCATCAAAATCTACGTGTATAGACTCTTCATGCTTGAGTGTTCTTTTGTATAGTACTCTAAATGCTTTGCTGACACTTGAGTATTCCAAAAATATTCCTTCATCAGGTTTAGGCTGAAAACCTTAAGTTGATCCTTTCCATTATTGTGTATGAAGCACTTGCTTCTGAACGCATAAAGGTATGAAACATTTGGCTTTCTTCCATTCCAAATCTCATATGGTGTCTTTTCATGTCTTTTTTTCATGAGTGCTCTGTTCTGTGTATAGAAAGCTGTATTAACAGCTTCTGCCAAATACTTTCTGGTAATTTTGATTCACAAGTCATGGTCCTTCATGCTTCTTTGAGGGTTCTGTTCCTTCTTTCAACTACTCCATTCTGTTGAGGTGTTGATGTAGCTGCAAGATGATGTAGCACACTGTTTTCTCCATAATATTCAATGATTATATTGCTGAGAAATTCAGTTCCTTTATCTGATCTTATCTTAACAACTGTTACACCTTTATGGTTTTGGAGTTTTTTGAGAAGTTGCATGAGCTGTTGCTTGGTTTCACTTTTCTTTGACAAGAAAATTACCCATGTATATCTTGAGTAATCATCCCCCACTACCAATGTGTACTTTTTTCCACTAACACTGATTGGTATGATTGGTCCAAATAAGTCCATGTGTAAGTGTTCTAGGACTCTTATAGTTGAATGCTGAGACTTTGTCTTGAAACTTTCTTTTACTTGCTTTCTTTTTTGGCAAGAATCACATAAGCTCTCCTTATTGTAAGAAATCTCAGGTAATCCAATTACTAATTGCTTTTTCACCAAGGTGCATGTTGATGTCATCAAAGCTGAGGTGACTCAGTTTCTTGTGCCATAACTAGCTAATTTCTGATTTGGTATGCACAAGCAAGCAGGTCTCTGAAACGGTTGTTGACCAATCTACAACATACATATTCTCTTTTCTTCGTCTGGCAAGAACTACTTGATATGCTGTTTCACTAACAACAATGTAGAATTCCTTATCAAATGTGACTCTGTATCCCATGTCACAAAATTGACTGGGGCTGAGAAGATTGTAATGCAGTCCTTCCACATATGATACATTCATGATTGTAAGTCCATTTCTAATCAAGGTACCATAACCTTTTGTGTATCCAGGTTTGTCCTTACTTCCAAAATTTACTTTTGGTCCATCATTGACAAGAAAATCAGTTAGACAGTCTTTGCTCTTTGTCATGTGCCTTGAGCATCCACTGTCAAAATACCATATTTCCTGCAAGACAAATTAAAGAGCTTTAGGTACCCAACTCTGCTTGGGTCCATATGGTCAGTTGTAAGTACAACTATAGGAATATTTCCATAAGGTCTTCTTTGGAAATTGTTGCACATATTTTCATATATATAAGCCACACTCCCATAGTATCTTTTTCTGGCTAAAATTGGTTTCCATGATGCTTTCTATTATTGAAAACAGAATAATAACCATCATTCAGTTTGTACTGAGGTCTGTGCTGACTTCGGTACTGAGGCTTCTACTGAGGATTGACATAAGTCCTCTGCTGAGTCTTGGACAGAAACTTGTGATACGTTTTCTATCTTGAATGATTGTTCTTATCAGTTTTAATAATAGGTTCAGTAAAATTCCAATCATCATCAGTAGGAAATAATCTGCCTTTCCTCCTGACTGTGTGAATCTTTGAATGATTAACATTCTTAGATTTACTCTGACTAAAGTTTTTCTGGTTCTTGATAGGATCGGCTTTTGTAGATCTGACAGTTGATCTACCATTTATGTTTCCTTGATGTGCAGCTGATTTACCTTTGGATTTTCTTTTATTATTGAACACAACTGACTTCTTGGAAAACTGATGCTGAGACTGAGTTGATTCATGTGGAACTATTTTTACTAGTTTAACATGCTTCTCAGTTTGAGGAAATTGCTCAAACATGAACTTAACGCCAGTTTTGACATTAGGTTCAGCAGCTTTGCTCGTTCCTTCCTTTGAAGATTGCTAGGTAACAAATTCTAGGCCAATTCTGTCTCCATATGGCTTTCCAGATTTGAATCCAGTAGCTGAACTAGATTGAGCAAAAGATTCAGTTGTTGCTACTGATGCAGTAGGTTGATACTGATTCTTTCCTATGTCAGTTCTGGTCAGTTTCAACGTGTTCAATTCAGCTTTCAATCTTTCAACTTCTAGAATTAGAGCTTCTTTTTCAGTTTTAATTGATTCATAACCAGCTTGTATAGTCACCAGCTGGTTCATCAATTTGTCAAGAGTTTCTTCTAATTCTGGATTTCTTGGATTGGAGTCAGCAGTTGAAGAACAAGCATTTTTCATGGAAATCTGTGCAAAGCTATACATAGAGTTAGATTCACATACTTTGTTTGGATCTTCCATGTGAGCCATTAGGGCTGTGTCATCAGATAGTCTTTCAGTGCCAGCTTCATAATCTGACTCATCTCCAGCTAAGAGAGCTCTTCTACCGGTTCTTCGTTGCTGGTCTTCTTACCAGTCAGCTCTGGACATTCAGCTTTGTAGTGTCCAGGCTTTTTGTAGTTAAATCATAGATATTCATCATCTTTTCTTTTATTAGGAGTCTTCTTGATATACTTCTGAGTGACTGGTTTTCCACTTTTCATTCTTCTGATCTTGTTCATCATGAGAGCCATCTGTTCTTCCATCTCATCTATCTGCTGAAGATTTCTAAAGGAAGTTTCTTGATTTTCATTGGATTCTGCTGCCAGGGCTATTGTTTTGGGTTCTTCCATGGCTTTGATCAGTGCTGCTGTTATTGTGAAATCTTCACTGAATTCATAAGCCTTTAGATATGATAAGATTTTGAAGGAATCTTATATATCAAGTCTTCTTGACTCTTCCATAGCCGTGACCTTCATTTTCTAGCACATAGGTAAAGCTTTCAAGATTCTGGTATTGATCTCTTTCTTGGTGTATTCAATCTTGAGTAGAGCTAGTTCGTCCATTATAGCGTTGAATCTTGTTTCCATCTGCTCGAAGTTTTTCACCTGATTTCTTTTTGAAATTCTTAAACTTCTGTTTGGCAACTGAGATCTTGTTTTCTTTGATGGAGTCAGTTCCTTCACAAACCAACTGAAGTTTCTCCCACATTTCTTTTGCAGTTGTGCATTCCTCAACTTTCAGATACATGTTTCTGTCAAGAGTTCTGAGGATGATATCCATGGCAACATTGTTCAGATTGTTTCTTTTCCTATAATCATTAATCCACTCGCTTTTGGGAGTGGGGACTCTAACTTGATCACCATTGATAGTTTGAATATGAATGATTTGAATGGGTCCATCAATGAGTACATTCATCATCTCATCATGAGTGGCAGCAAGAAAAGCCTGCAAACGACGTCTATATTCATCAAACCGGTCCATGTTGCACATAAGCATCCATATGGCATACTAATTGTTATCCATAGTGTAAGTGAATTTATGCAAGAACTGGAGACAAAAAACTGAGCTTTTTCCGGAGAACAACTAGAGTATAATCAGAACAAGTGAGCTTTTAACAAAGGCTTGTTAGAGAACACTGCTCCGATACCAATTGTTGGTCCCTTGGAAAGGCTGACACGTGTTTAAACAGAGGTGAATAAACTTGTCCCTAAAAAGTATATTTTGACACAACTTAGATTCAGTTATAAACTTGTGTGGAGTTTTGCTGACTAAGCTGAGTATAAGTCAAACTGACTTATGCAAAACTGAGTCAACCGGTAGCAGAATAAGTTTTAGCCTTAATGCGGATCTTGTTGATTCTAAGAAAAAGCTGAGTATGCTGAACTGAATTCTGGTGAATGTCAGTTTGTGAACTTTGAATATATGTAACAATCAGTTTGTTTAGTTATGACTTATAAAAAACTTATATGAAAAACAATTACAAATACTCAGTAAACTAGATAGAAGTAAGTAAATGTGTAAAGTAAGTAAGGCAAGAGTTATAGTGGTTCTAGGTGGTGTAATCCTATCAGTCCACTCTTCCCCTGTGATGTAGGTGGAAAATTTCACTAGAACTTTCTGAGGTATCCGGTCACACAAAGTCCTAAACGATAGTCCTTGAATAATCCTTAGCTTCATTATCTAAACAACCGTAGAATAGGTTGGATTGCTGCTCTGAACTGCTTGAAACACTAGTCCTTAGATGGTTGTATTACCTCTTCTCCAGCTCGCCAACAAACACAGTCCACCCGACTGCTAAACAACAATTGTCCTTGGCAAATCCTTGAACGGATTGGTTCACAAACTGAACATTTGATAAAAATCAAAGTTGGGCTGAGAATCAATAAATTGATTCTTGCTTATGGTCCTTTTAAGCGTCTGATTCTGGATTGAATCTTTTGTATCTTGAACACTTGATGAATTTTGGATATGATCTTGTTGAGCGAAAAGATTGATAGCAATTCGGATGAACGAGACTTTGGCACAATAATACTTGAATTCTTGCTAAATCGTTCGGTGTTGTGTTGTGATGGTCCTTGATGCCAAGTCCTCTATTTATAGAGTGAGGTCCAACGTTCATCTTGTTTTAATTTGAATTCTATCAACGTTTAAATCCGTATAACCGTTAGTGGTCCTGTTATCTGTCAGTGGCTATTCTGACATGTCAGTTCTTCATCCAATAATATCCCTTGTTTTGTAACGTTCAAATTTAGTTCAGTTTCTTGGATGACTGACTATAAAACTGAGTATATTGATCAGTTTTATATTGAGTATGTCAATTATCAGTTTGTAAACTGACTTAGAGCATTAGCTGAGTTTTTACTCTTCTTCAAAACTTAGTACACTATTCATCTGATCTTATATGACTTAATCAGAGTACACCATATCCTTAATAAATCATCTAAGATATCATTGTCCTTATGATTCTTAAGTCTTCATTACAAGATCCATAAATTCAGTTCAGGCCATCACAGACTTACCTGAATTCTAACTTTATAGTCTCGACTTTAATATTAATAACTGTGTTTGAGCCCTCAGTTCTTCATTCTTCAATAACTGAGTCTGTGACCCTTAGTTCTTCATTCACTGAGTTTATTCCCTCAGTTTTTCAAATCATCTAGATAAGTCAACCGAGTCTGTGTCTCTTAGAGAACTTAGCTTCTTCCGTTCTGAGTAAACTTTAAGTTCTGACTTATGGTGACCCTTTCAGTTTTAGTCAATACTTAAGTTTTGAGTGAATATCAAGTTTTCTAGATGATTTCTAGTTTTCAGTTTTACGACACTAACTATTACACTGCTTGTCTGATATAACCTATACAATTATCATACTCTAGTAAATCCTATACATTCAGTTCTAGACATATTTTGGCCTTTCACTACAACATCTAGTTTCAGCACTTCATTAATGGGGTGTAAGCAAAAAAATAATAGGATGAATCATATCAAAACATAAATTTTATGTCCAACAAATGCTTGCATGGCCCTACCACAGCCGGAGCAACAACGGATTGCCACACCGCGCTCCTCTACTCCAAGGGTGGACTTGACAACCCTTACTATAGAGATCCTCGATGATGATGGGGATAATGATGAGGGGACTCCTCTCCTGCCGAGAGATCAATCCAGTGCACTTTTCCTGTTTTGCGTCTGACTTTAGTCGCATTTAACAATTTATTCACTCACTCTCACGGGGGTCTCGTGTTGGCCAAGAGACCTTCAAGAGGCTAAGTGCCGCTTCTTCTTGCATAGAGAAGCTAAGGAAAATGGTCGCTGAACTTGAAAAGGAATCTTCGGAGCGTGGGTAGCTCAATGAGCAACTGCAGGCTGCAGTTCGGGAGAATAAAGCTCTTAATGAGCAGCTTCAAGCTCAAACCGTTGAGATACAGAACTAGGACATGAAGCATGCTGGGGCCATCCAAACTCTGACAGATGAGCATCTTGGTGTGACGACCGAGCTGGAACATACCGTTGCTAAGCTCCGAGCAGAGAAGAATGCATTGGCATCACAACTTAAGGAAGCCCTAGCACGTATACTTAAGGATTATAAGGCTTTCTCATAGTTTTCACAAACCTTGAACATGTTTCTTGCACCTGTAGTGAGCAGGATTTATACCCTAGGCGTGGATGAGGCTCTGCCCAATTTCCCGATCTGGACATTGGTCGTCTTCCGAACAGCGTCAAGTATAAATTAGGGATGTATAAGGTTTATAATGACTGACTGAAGGAGTTCTGAGATGGTGATGATATAGTGACCAAGCATGCAGCTCGTTGTGCCCTTCATCAAGCATCTGTGCCTGAATCCTCTTCTTCAATGACTGAGCCGCCAAATCCAACTCTTGATTCTTAGAGCTGTTATGTTTTAATATTTGAGTTTTGCTTTGAAAACTTTCCACAATGTAATCTGTATATACCGCTAGGCTTTTCTTTGCCTTAGCCAGTTTTGGGAATTTATCAAAAGTGCATTATGACGCAATTTAAATGTGGTGGGGTACTTCGCCCCCTAGTATGTCATGCTTGAACTTGTAGTTCTTGGATGACATACTGACTTGACATGTCTTTTATTTTTCCTATGATTGAGTTGTGAATTCGCATACTTGTTGTGTCCACCTTTGTTGAGTCCGACCTACAAATTTTCGATAGTCGTTCAACGGACCGTAATGAGTTTGCATTTTGCAAACTTTAATTTGGCTTAGCCCAACTTGTGGATCTAGGCTAGTTCATCCGGTGAACATTAATTAGTTGGTCACTAGCAAACTTTATTTGGGCTGAGCCTGACCTACGGATCTCGGCTAGTTCATCCTGCGAACTTTATTGAGTTGGTTGATGACACTTAAAATCATCTATCCTACGGCATCAACAGTCTATCCATTATGTGCTAAAAATAGTTGTTTCGACCAATAAATATGAACCATTTGAGTTGAATATCATATGTCGGGTTTGTGAGTCAAGAAATCTACAATTAACATTTATTTTCCTTATTTTGATATTATTTCACGCATTATTTGATTATTTCAGGATATGAAATATTGGACTGAGCATTGTGGACGAATCTGGAGTGGAATGAACGAAAGGATTGGGCCTAGGGTATTCCAGAACCTTCCAAGCTAAGTCGGTAGAGAGAAAAAGACAAAACTACCTTCGGTTTACCGAGAGCTACCGCCGACTTACCGAGGTTCCAGAATCATCCGAAACACGTTTTCTTGGACGAGGGGTAGATCTGGGTGTTTCTAAGTCGATTTATGTAGCTATAAATAAGAGGCTTCGCATCGGAATTCAATGTACCACACAACAATTACAAGTATTATGCAATAAATGTTCTTTGTTCTTTATTTTATTATTCTATGAGTTATGGTCAGAGAGACCACGGAGTCGCCGCCTAGGGAGAGATCCGAGGGAGATCTACACTCGTCTTCGATGGTATGATTTTTTGCCTTTTCTAAGATGTATATCTGAAGTTGTTCTACTCGGCTAGTATGTTTTAAGTGCTTATTTTGTTTAATTATGTATGTTGGACTTATTTCTGAGTTTTAGTGATGAGTGCCAGACTAGCTGTTATAGTGCAAAGGCAAAAAGATGTCTAGATCAAATGTATAGGTGTATTAGAGTTTGATCTTTGTATAGGTTTGATCAAACAAGCACTGTAATGGTCAGCTGACTTATATTAGCAGACTGGTCTATATGTGTAGGGTAGCTAGGTCAGTAGACTAGTCAGGAACCTACAGAAGAATGAAGGCTGAGAGCTCAAACTCAGTTAATGAAGGCTAAGGTATCAAACTTAGTAATTAAAGTCAAGGATATGAAATGAGAATTTAGGGAAGTCTGTGATGACCTAAACTGATTACATATACCTTGTGTACAAGGTCTAAGTTCCATAAGTTGGATGGTGATTGGAACTTAGTTATATGCAAAAAAGGTGTAATCTAACTTCATAAATAAAAGTTAGATAAAAGAAGTAAGCTGCATTGTGTTTTAAACACATCAAATTATGGTTCAGCTTACTGATATGTACTCCAGTAGACACATGAACCTGCTGATACATATATCTCGATTTATACAAGATTACATTGGAAGAAAACAAGGATAAGGACAGCTAACAACCTCTGATTTATCAAACAAATCAATGGTTGAGATTAAAAAGACGTTAGGATGATTCAGGACTTTATCCAATGGTTACAAGTCAAAGGTGGGATGATGCATTCTGTAAAAAGCGCCTGACCGTGTGTCGATACTATGAACACGATGTGATGTAAAGCAAGTCAAATAGGACAAAATCTGGAACGGCTATATTTGAATTTCAAATACAAGTCACAAGGACTCCTACCTATAAATAGAGGACTCCTAATTCAGAAACATGTTAAGAAAATTGAAGAAAAACAAGAGATAATTCTAAGCTGCATTTTTCATATCAAAAAAACACCCTGCTGAACTTACTGAGCTTAAGGCTACTGATCCAGAGAAAATCTTCAAGTGTAATCTGCATTCAAGCTGCATCAAGTTTACACACTTGAAGACTGCAAGCTGCTGATCATATCATCCTGATCAGTCGCCGAATTGAATCATTTACTTGATTCAATCTTTCTTTTGCAAGAATCTCATCAAGACAGGTGAGGCATCTTTGGGGTGTGAAAGGCGTTGTTTGTGGTGGAGAGTGGTGAAGAGGCAATCCTACCCTTCAAGGACAGTGGAAGACTTTGGAGCAAGCAATCCTACTGCTCCAAGTGTTCGATTTGTGAAGCCATAGTTATTGGTGAAGGACAAGAAACATATGAATCTTTGTAACAGCTACATCAAAGATCTCTAGTGAATTACCTCAACATCACAGGAGAAGAGTGGACTGAAAGGATTACACCACCTGGAACCACTATAAAATCTGCCTACTTACTTCCTGCATTTACATTCTGCACTTAGTTTATCTAACACATCAATCTACTGAATCTAGCAACTGAACTCACACACACTACTGAGTATCTAATACTTGGTATCATATTTATCAACAAGTAACAAGGCTTTATTTTTTATATAATTCCGCTGCATAAATTCAGTAAGTTCAATAGTCACAGAGACTATCAAGGTCGCCAGACTCATCAAGTATCGTGAGACTCATCGAAGTTCTTTGAGTTTGTTAACTCCAAAAGTTTTAAGTGTTAAGTTTATTCACCCCCCCCCCCCTCTAAACTAAACCAAATCCTTTTCAAGGGACCAACAATGTAGTAGTTAGTTTATTTTACCCCATGTGTTGTAGATCTAATTCGTTGGTGAAGAAATCATGAAATAGTGGCTGCGTTCTTCAGATCTACGATGGTCTATATCGCTAGATCTGAATACCTAGTAAATTACTAGTTCATGATAATCAGCATCAGCTATGTTGATCGACATATTTAATTTACATGTTAGTAGCCTGATCAACTATTTGCATGTCATCGTAAATTAGCATGAAGTACAAATAGTGAAGTGTTAGTTTGTACTTTGTCTTGATGGACCCTAGAAACGTGCTAATCAGTGTCGATAGCTGCCTAGGCTGGTTAGCGGTATGAGTTAGCGCTCTAGTTCTTTTATGCCTATGGGCTATTACGGACCAATTAAGGTGCGTAGCTTGCGTATAGATTCTCTACTACCATGGTCAGAGTAGATAGGGTTAGGAGTTGTACCCATAGCTGAACAATGAATTAAACTTTACCAATGGGGATGACGATTGTATGTGTGGGGGGAATAACTAATTACTCATAATTGAACTAATACATCAGAAAATTTTGTTTGCTCCGTGTGAACTAGCGTAGTCTTGTTAGTGTGTGAGACCAATTTTACTACTGTCTAGATTATAGTTGGTCGTAGACCATTATTCGTGACAAGCTCAATCTTGATAATTTGACGTTCATATGAGTCTATGTGGGATCGACATTGACTCGTCAATACTCTACTACGATAGGCCTAGTCCTATTGCTAGTAAGTGCTTCGCGCGCGATCAAGATTTTATGTCGCCGTTGCCGGGGACTCGTGTAAAAAATACTTTTTGTTTGAGATTGAGAGTTTGTATATATTCGAGTCTATTTTATTTTGTCTTTTTTTATATATTCTGTTTATATTGAAGTACAGAGTCAGTTTTGTTGAAATCTGGAAAAAATCTCATCCGGTTTATCGGGGGTATACCGTGGTAAACCAAGGGTCCCAGATTTGGCAGAATCAGTTTTGTCAGTTCAGTATTGAGTTAGTAGTCAGAGTCTGTATTTTTGAGTCTGCCAAGCGTGTGTAACAGCCACCGAGGCAAGTCACTAATTTTTATTTTCTTTTTGTGTCTTGTAGTACGCTACATGAAGTTCAGCAGCCAAACTCGAGAAAATTAAAACCTGAGATTGAAAAGTTTTCTAGAAAAAAGAGAAACGAAGCTTGAGAAAATACTGTTAGGCTGGAGGACGACGTGAGCTCATACGAAGGAGATCACAGCGAGAAGGAAGAAGATATTCAACCTTTGGAGGATACAAAAATTAACATGGCGCAGAATGGACAAAACATTGTCAATGGACAAAACGTAGGAGAAGTTGTGGTACAATGAGATAGGAGAAATCTACAGAGGTATGCAATGCCGACGATTGAGCAGTTTGCGCCAACAATTATTCAGCCAGAGAATGCAGCTGAGATCTTTCATCCAAAGCCAAACGTGATACAAATGGTGACTAATTACACTACCTTCCATGGAGTACCATGTTAGGTGTAGTGCCCGAAAGACAATTTGTGTAATTGTTTGTAATAATGGATGACATAATTTATCTCACCTTATTACTTGCTTTGTGCTTGTAAAGTAATACACTGCTGCAAACCCTAAGTATATCTGTATGTAACCGCTTAACTCAGTGTATGGCATGCACATGAGGATTGAGTTAGTGGTGATATACTTAAAGTGTTAGTCCGTGGTGAATTTAATCAGAGTTTAGGGTCTCTTGATTAAAACACCAATAATGCGCATGAGAACACCTTAGGGTGTGATAGTCTTATCGATTTGTCGGTAGAGGGTACCTACGTGGGGCATTTATATATGATGGCATTCATATAGGATTTGGACCGATTTAATCTGAATTTCTCGATATAATTCCGTAATCGAGGAATCTTATTAAATCATTAGATGATCATATATGGATCAACCTTAATCCCGAGGTGATCTGGCAAGGTTTGCTTGTCTCGGGGTAGTGTTTGATGTGTTAGTTATGGTTCACGTAAATATGTGTTCCAAGCCACTTCTCATTGGCACTATCTCCGATGAGTGAGTAGTTACGATTTTCACAGATATGGAATCCATTCCTTTCTGCGGGAAGTAGGCAGAGGCAGATCCCCTTATTTGTTAGCCCTAAGAAAATGATCGATGGGCCCGGTTCATGTTAGACTAATTAGCTACTAGTCGGATATGTGAACTAATTGATCACTAGGGGTTAATGGTAAATAAGGATAAGATATTACGAGTCGGGTTCACGGAGACTTCCCACTCGAATGGAATGGACGATCTATGGAGGGTTAATCCGTATGTAGTGATTATATCAATGGACGCTTATTCACTCGATGGGTTGAGTATAAGTATACATCTATAATCGGTAGAGTTCAGTTTTGGGTTTATGGTGGCGTAATCCCGGAATCAATAATTAATGTACTTATTATGTTCGATGAATAATTAGTTATTGGAGCTACCGGTTATAGGTCCATGGTCCCCGATGTGGCTCCTGTAATGCGGATGTTTTTCCTGTTTTTGGGCCTCAGTGATAATTAATTGGCTGGGCTAATTAATTGATATGCAAAATATTATTTAGTTGGGCTGAATAATATAATACACAGAAAAGACTTTTTCGTGGGCCTAAACCCTAGTGTGTGGCGCTCCTAGCTATTAATGTAAGCGGGAATTGATTTTCTTGTGTGATTAATTATTTACTTGTTAAATAATTAATTAGTAAAAGATAATTGATTTGTAATTGATTGATTGATTAATCACAATCTTTTATAAATGGAATTATCCTTTATTGTGATTTTTTTTAAATTATTTATTTAATTAATTAGAAACTTGGAGGCCAATGATTTACTCTCCTATATAAAGAGATTTCTTCCAAGACAAAAGAGTGTGCAAAATTTCGCCCCCCACACTAGAATAAAGAGAGAAAAATTTATTTCTTGTCTTGGTTTTTTGGTAGAAGAAAAACATGGAGTTTTTCTTGAAAGCATATCAAGGAGGTTTCAAATCCAAGGATCGGTGTCCACCAACCACCGTTTGGAGAACACATTGGAAGATCTTGGCTTCTCTTCCCACTATTGGTAAGATAAACTTAACCCCCTTGTAGTTGTTAAATCCTTTATTTACAGATTATGATATATGAATCATGATCCGTCCGCTGCGCGTAGATCTAACTCGTTTAGATCTGAGCTCCTGCATCCTTCATGTGGTATCAGAGACAGGTTCCACGATTTATGTAGTTATAATCATAAATAAACGATTTAAAGGAGTGGAATTGCTTGTAGATAACTTTTTTTTTATATGCATAAATATGATTGGTTGAAGAGATGGATTGGGGTTGGCACTGTTACCCGTTAGATCTATTGTAAACTCATATAAACGAAGAAAATTCGTTCATATGAGTATAGGAAATTATGTAATTTATTTGTTGTTGTAATTTTAATCTCCTGAAAGTAGATCTGTTTAGTAGCTGTTTAGTTTTTCCATTTTTCCCATTGATCGAGCCGTTGAAACGACGATCCCTCCAGTCAGAACCAAGATTAAAAGTTTAAGAACAAGCCATCCAAATTTGGGGTCGATCGGAGTCCGTCTCAATATCCGTTCGTTGCAATGAAGTGGCTGCTGTAACAGAAAAATGCAGGATTCATAGAAACCCTAGCTGTGACTTCCTCGAATTTGGAAGAGTTTGGACCGTTGAAACTTAAATCCGACCTGTCGATTGATAAACATGGACTCATTGACGAGGCATAAAAATTTCAGGTTGATCGGTTTTCATCTCAATTTGCGATCGGCCTCGGGAAGTCACTGATGCGCTTCTGCAAGAGAGAGATTCAGCAGTAAGTTGGGCGGCTCACTGGAGAAAATTGACAAGTCAAAACTCTGATCCAACCGTCCATATTCAAGACCGAGGAGTGAAAAACAGATCTGGAAAGTTTCGTTGCGATCCGAGTTCGTTTGGTTTCCTGATCATCGAAGAGTTTGAACACCCAATTAGTTTTAATTATTTGTTTGAAATTAATTAGAAACTAATTAGGGTAAAACCGAGGATCACGGGTTTTTCAATCGTCGAGGTTGGGTGATGGATTCTCGGTGAATCCCACTCTGTGAAAGCATAGGAGTAAATCCGAAACCTCGTGGTTAAGGTGTTGGATTCTCGGTGAATTCCACCTTACCTAGAGCGAGATTACGTTTTTTGTTCCGTAGTGTCTATGTGAAAGTTTGATGTTTAAGGATTGGATAATCACGGGCAAACATGGTTCGAAAGTGGTTTAACCACGGTTGGGTGGTCAACAGAAGCTACGGCTCGATCGACTTCACCATCCACGTGTGGCGTTTGCACGGGGGTCCGGCAAGGCTGAGCCATCCGAAGAGCCACTACGGCTCAACGGAGCTCCCCTAGTCTTGACCCGTCCGACGGCCACATATGTTCCAACGATTAGTTCGGGTGGGCTAGCCCACATAACCGACACCATTCAGGCCTGTGATTTATTGTTCGTTAATGTAACATCAAGTCCAAAAACATGATCAGTAAACCCACCACTTTTTGAAAATATTGAGTGGGAGCGGGAGATGCGACAGCCGACCCCACGGCCTCTACTGTTGACACAATCAACGTGAGAGAATGGTGACGCCTCGTGCCAGCCTGGGACCGGCCTCCCTAAGGAAGGCCTTCACCGCTATCAAAATTCAAGGCTTGGTCTCCGAAAGGATAGGATTTTGGGTACTCGTCAGGTCACCGACCGACCCTGAAGCGGCACACACTCGGGGTCTACCTAAAAATCCGAGGCAGTAGGTCACACTCATAAAGGGTATTTTTGGTAGTACCTTGGATGAAAAAGGAAAGGTGATTGACGATCATAAATGAGATGTTTGATTCTCAATTTGATCTTCAATGTTAATCAAAACCTCTTTGACCTACCCTAATGCGGCACTGAGGTATTAGATTAAATCCTTGGAATGGTAGGATAGACTATAAGTACTTAGTTTATAGTTCCTAAAATTTAATAGTAGTGTATGATTTGGATTTATTCTGTCAATTTTATTTACAATTGTTATACATATCTCTCTAGGGTTCTAGACTGCTAGTGTAAAATTGACTAGTAATGACTTCGTTAAAAAGTGGTAAGTAACTAGAACGTTGTACTTATTAATATCACATGCGATTAATTTTTCGGAAGAGGTATTTCTCTCGAGCCTTCAACACTTAAGTGACGTAAATAAGTATGTCACTGCCGTCAATCGTGCAGTACGAGAGACAACCGTAGTTAGTTTGAAATATGATTGAGACGATAAAATTCTTATAGTGAATTTTAATTGTATAGTGTGTACACGAGAAATTTTCAAATAGAAAAATTGGAGAATCATAAATTAAAGTGTCGCTAGTTAGACGGTATTTGGAACCGATAAACTAGTGGGAGCTTTTATCTTATGTTTTTCTAATTTATTAGAAAATTAGTCCCACTGGGTAACGCTTTCATTAGACATCCCACAGTTCACGAGTAGTGTCTACTCAAACGAACTGCTAGTTCAAGACTATTTCCTTTTAAGGAAAGTTAAGAATGGGAAAGAATGTCTATAAGTGTTAATCATCTTAACTAAAGTTTTGAGGCTAAACCGAAACATTAAATAAAGAAATTATAGGATAAGGAAAGTGATTTCGGATCACTAACCAATGAATCCTTAGCGACTTTCTTAACCGAGTAACTTGACTCGGTAGCTTAGTTCTTTGGAAGAACAAGGAAGATTTGCATTAACGATTAATAGAGTAACAACGGGCAGTAATTTCAGCTAGAATAGTGGGAGTGGTATGAGGAAATGAATTTTTTGATTCGATCCTTGAATATCGCAAAAAAATTTATTTTTCTGTTTTCAGATTCGTTGGAACAAATGGATTCACTTTCAACTCGATATATTGTTGCCTCATAGAAAGTGAATTTGACATTTGTAGTACGAATCGAGACTCGGACTTTTGTTTGATAAAGTCGAACCACTAAGAAAATGAAAAAGGTATATGTAACACGTCTTAAACTATTATAGGCAAATGGTTTCCGTATTAAGATAAACGATTCTTCAAAATCTATTAATTAGTGCATATATCCTAGAGATAAGACCTAACGACTGGCTAAGGGTGATTCCTATCTCCCAGTCTCGGAACACTGTCTCAAAGGAACAATGACTAAGCTTCCTTTCTATTAGGAAAGGGTAATAGATCTGAAGAAGTAACGTAGCTTGTTCACAATGACCTTCGGGGTCTAGTGAAAGATTCAAGCTAATGGGAGCTTTTGAGTGGTGACATTTTGTCTGATAACTACTCGAAACATGATTTAGTTTATCGAAAGAATATGAGGAGGAGTCTCGATTTTAACGAGAGAATAGAGTATTCCATGCTCAAAAATAGGCTATCGCATAGTCTTGGGATCGATGCTCGGCCCGCCTCCTAGTGGAATGATTCTCACCGAGGAAGAAACCATAGACTTGCCTTATATAGTTCTTGATGTGCTACAATACCTTCGCTAAACTCGATTAAGATAATTGGTTGCAAAATAACGGTTAACATTATTATGTAAACCGAGAAGTCTCTAGAAGATGCTAGTGAATTTATGGATAAGGAGTGAATTCGGTTCACACCACTTCCTAAATGTAGGCATTTAGCATTTAATGCTTGAAGGTAGGATTTGGAGATTTTATACGTTCAGATTGTGTGTTCGTGAAACATCTTAATGTGACGAGTGAAGGTTGGTTATAAAATTCTTGAGATCGAAAGTGAGCGGTTGAAGCTCATCACAAAGGTTACGATAGAATCTATAAGTAGCAACCTTAAACCTTGGAGTACGGTTACCCAAAGGTAGTTACTATCGATTTAATCGGACCACGCCCAACATCGGTTGTTGGTGATTACTGCGATAAATACTACTAGATCGAATATCAATCCACCCAAAACACAATGGGAGTATGGTTTAACCGTTGACCCATTGTGGTTTTGTGGACTTTATAGACTGCTGGGGTGATTGATAACCTATGGCTCTTAGTGGGCTGTATAAGATTCTGATCATAGAGGTTGGTTTGAAAGCATTAACCCTATGAATGGAGTTTTGATACTCCAGTTCTGTTCAGCCTCTTGTAGAACCACCTGAGTGTCTCAGGCCCAGTGGGAGCAATTGGATCTACACGGAAAAGAGTCGAAAGAATAGGAAAGTTTAAACTTTCAGGGTAAAGCTGAGTGGTATAGGGGTGATTCACGACAAGTAGAGAGTTAACTGGACCTTGAACTCTCTCACCACTCGGTCTTGCTAGATTTCGTTAGTAAAGAATAAAATAGGGGTGATTCCACGAGACTTTCTTCTTTGAAAAAGCGGAGTCTGGATTCATTGCAATGAAGGGTCTTGGTTAGAACAAATGGCAGGATGACTGCCGGGGCTTATATCCTTTATGGATATAAGAGAACCTATCGTTCATTTAAAGTCACATGTTTTAACATATGTGGACTTGACGTAATTTTGATAAGCCTTTCGTAGATTGGATGTCAATATTGGTAAAGTAGTACCATTAGTGTTCATGAATGATAACACTGAAACGGTTGGAAACAACATGGGTGTACTATCTGAAGTCGGAAATTGACACGCCAAGATTCTCTGGATGAGAGAATTGGACTATATTCTAAGAATTTGATTCGGTCAAATTCACAAGAATGAGTCATTGACTATCCCATCCGCCTTATTGGTTAAGATTATCATGCATATACGTATGCAACATTCAACGAGAGTAGTCCTACCCTACCTCTCAGGAATGATTCTCTAAATCTTTGGATAAAGAGAAAATGGGATAGAGTCTCTCGTGGATAACGGCAAGTCGGGTTATCACAAGTCATTAGTAGTCTAATCTCGGATTTGAGCATTGAATAGATGTTTAGTACGTCCCCAAGTATCTTTGAAGAACAAGGAATAATGTGCTTGTATATTCGGGTGCAAACTTGAATATGGTTGACTACACTGATTCTGACTTATAGTCAGATTAAGGATGATCGTTGGGACGATCTCGGGCTCAGTGTTTACTCATTGTGATAGAGCTATAGTCTGGAGAAATCTAGCACCGCCAATTCAATTTTAATTAATCGGATACGTAGCAGCTTTCGGGGCAGCTAGAGTGGCGATATAGCTTAGGAATTTCCTTCCTGATCTAGGAGTAATTCCAGGTCCAGTGAGCCGATATCACTTCATTGTGAAAACAGTGAAGAGATAGCTTAGAAGGATTTTCTCAGTCACTAGAGGTCAAAAGCATATTGAGAGAGAGTACTGCCTGATTAGATGGACCGGCGACGTTTCGATCCTAAAGATCGTCTCGAGCCGATAACCTAACTAATCAGTGTACCAAGTCGAGTGCTTGGAGGGTACGGCATTGAGGGATATATCTCATCTACTTTCAGAGCAAGTGGGAGAGTGTTGTGAATAAGATGAGAATGGGTGTGCTCTAAAACAATTATTACTTGTCATTTCGTGCAAGTGGGAGATTGTTAGGTGTAGTGCCCGAAAGACAATTTGTGTAATTGTTTTTAATAATGGATGACATAATTTATCTCACCTTATTACTTGCTTTGCGCTTGTAAAGTAATACACTGATGCAAACCCTAAGTATATCTGTATGTAACCGCTTAACTCAGTGTATGGCATGCACATGAGGATTGAGTTAGTGGTGATATACTTAAACTGTTAGTCCGTGGCGAAATTAATCAGAGTTTAGGGTCTCTTGATTAAAACACCAATAATGCGCCCAGAACACCTTAGGGTGTGATAGACTTTTCCGGACTGTCGGTAGAGGGTACCTACGTGGGGCATTTATATATGATGGCATTCATATAGGACTGGACCGATTTAATCTGAATTTCTCGATATAATTCCGTAATCGAGGAATCTTATTAAATCATTAGATAATCATATATGGATCAACCTTAATCCTCGAGGTGATCACGAGGTCTTTGCTTGTCTCGGGGGTAGTGTTTGATGTGTTAGTTACGGTTCACTTAAATATGTGTTCCAAGCCACTTCTCATTGGCACTATCTCCGATGAGTGAGTAATTCGATTTTCACAGATATGGAATCCATTCCTTCCTCTGGGAAGTAGAGATCTGATCCCCTTATTTGTTAGCCCTAAGAAAATGATCGATGGGCCCGATTAATGTTAGACTAATTAGCTACTAGTCGGATATGTGAACTAATTGATCACTAGGGGTTAATGGTAAATAAGGATAAGATATTCTCGAAGTCGGGTTCACGGAGACTTCCCACTCGAGAATGGGACAGTCTATGGAGGGTTAATCCGTATGTAGTGATTATATCAATGGGACGCTTATTCACTCTATGGGTTGAGTATAAGTATACATCTATAATCGGTAGAGTTCGGGCCGGGTTTATGGTGGCGTAATACCGAATTAATAATTAATGTACTTATTCTCGCTCGATGAATAATTAGTTATTGGAGCTCTTGGTTAAAGGTCTATGGTCCCCAATGTGGCTCTGTAATTCGGATGTTTTTTCTGTTTTGGTCCTCATTGATAATTAATTGGTGGGCTAATTAATTGATATGCAAAATATTATTTAGTTGGGTGAATAATATATACATGAGAAAAGACATTTTCTCGTGGGCCTAAACCCTAGTGTGTGGCGCCTCATAGCTATTAAAAGGGCAAGAATTGATTTTCTTATTTGATTAATTATTTACTTGTTAAATAATTAATTAATAAAAGATAATTGATTTGTAATTGATTGATTGATTAATCACAATCTTTTATAAATGGAATTATCCTTTATTGTGATTTTTTTAATTATTTATTTAATTAATTAGAAACTTGGAGGCCAAAGATTTACTCTCCTATATAAAGAGAGTTCTTCCAAGACAAAAGAGTGTGCAAAATTTCGCCCCCCACACTAGAATAAAGAGAGAAAAATTTGTTTCTTGTCTTGGGTTTTTGGTAGTAGAAAAACTTGGAGTTTTTCTTGAAAGCATATCAAGGAGGTTTTAAATCCAAGGATCGGTGTCCACCAACCACCGTTTGGAAAACACATTGGAAGATCTTGGCTTCTCTTCCCACTATTGGTAAGATAAACTTAACCCCTTGTAGTTGTTAGATCCTTTATTTATGTATTATGATATATGAATCGTGATCCGTCCGCTGCACGTAGATCTAACTCGTTTAGATCTGAGCTCCTGCATCCTTCATGCCAAATGAAATCCTAGTGTACACGTCACTAACTTCTTGGAAATAGTCAAGA
The DNA here is from genome assembly GCA_026214975.1 of Gentiana macrophylla. NCBI lineage: Eukaryota > Viridiplantae > Streptophyta > Magnoliopsida > Gentianales > Gentianaceae > Gentiana > Gentiana macrophylla. The sequence continues at coordinate 64,102,065 of CM047816.1, read as the reverse complement.
CGGTCAAACCAAAGCAGGAGTGCTGAAGATAACATTGTGAAGTTGTTTCCATTCACTCGTAAAGACAAAGCAAAGATATGGTTATTTTCTCAGCACCAGGATCAATCAAACTTGGACCGATCTGCTGCAGAATTTTATGAAAAGTATTGCCTGCCTGGGAAGTCACTACAGATGAGACAAGACATTATGAATTTCAAGCAAAAACCAACCGAAACTTTCGAAGAAGCTTGGGAAAGGTTTAAGGAAGCACAAAGGAGATACCCACACCATGATATCACTCTGCCCATACGAAAGCATAACGGATTACGGCCGAATGAAAAATGAGAGTTGATGCATCGAGCAACGGATGTTTTGGCGTTCTTTCATTACCAAGAAGTTGAAGAAAAGTTGAGAAAATCGGACTTACAAGCGAATGGGAAAGCATCAAACTGAAACTGCAAAAGTAGCTGAAGGCGTATTTGGAGAAGATACTTCTCAAAAGATCTTATACCAGCTAATGGCGATGAACGAGAAGGATTGCAAGCAAGATCACATCGCCAAGGTTGAGAAAGTTCAAGAAATCGAAGCAACCAACAATGAAGATGTGAACTAAGGAGGCAAGGAAATCCTACTGGGGGTTTTCAACAGAGTGACTCTACAGGTGGAGAGAGACCAAGGAAAAATGGTGGATTCATGCCTCAATTCAACAAGTCAGGTGGTTGGGAAGAAGCCATGGATAAAATGAGCTCAACTGTGACCGACACGGTCAATCAACTTACTAAATCCATGACTGATTTGAATACAAACTTTACCACATATTTTCAGAAGAATGATACAAGACTGACCAATCAGGAAGCCTTAGTGCAGAATCTGTCACACCAAATAGGGCAGATCACTGAACAATCAGCCCATCATCCAGGGGGATTGCCGAGTAATACCGAGAAGAATCTAAAGGACCTGAATGCAATCATGACTTCCTGGACCAGTTATACCAACTATGCAGGAAGAATCAGAAAGTAGTCAGCAGCAGAACATAGCAGAATTAGGAGAAAAAGAGGGTCCGGTAAACCGGGACATCACTCCGGTTTACCGGGCGTCTAAAAACTCAGCAGGCAGAGCAGCATCTGGTAAGTCTTCACGAACTGTAACTATTAACCCTGCTACTTTACCCTATCCCCCCAGGAAGTATAAACAGAATAATGATGCTTGTTATAAAAAGTTCATAGAGATGTTTAAGAAGTTGCAAGTGAATATACCTTTGGTAGAAGCTCTTGCCGGAATGCCAGAGTATGCAAAATTCTTGAAAGAACTATAGACCTTAATAAGGAATGCACGGTAGTTTTACAATGAAAACTACCTCCTAAGTGTAAATATCCTGGGAGCTTCCTCATACCTTGCACAATTGAAGGAGTATGCCTAAACAAAGCATTGTGTGATCTTGTCGCCAGATGAGCATGTTTTGGAACTATATTAGCATGTGGCACTTGACCCTGAAGTAGCAGAAACTTTGCTCCTGTAAGGGGATGAAGGAAATGATGAGGAAACATGGCCTGGATGTAATGAAGGACAAGTACGAGAAGTAGAGCCAATATATTCTGTGGATTTAGGAGGAACAATTCATAGACCTTTATGGCATAAGTTCTTTGACTTACAATTGACTGGTAAGCTATTAAGATCATCATTGGAAGAACCACCTAGGAACTTAACATTGAAGCCTTTGCCATCTCAACTGAAGTATGTATATTTACAAGATGATACTCTTCCCCCTCATAATTTCATCGTTGCTATCACCGTTAGAGGAAGAGAAACTGTTAATAGTACTGAGAGCATAAGGGAGCGTTCGGGTGGATGATTGCAGACATTAGAGGAATAAGCCCATCAGTGTGCATGCATAAGATCTCTGTAGATCCTGAGAAGAAAGCGGTACCACAACCTCAAAGGAGGTTGATGCCACAACTGAAGGATGTTGTTAAGGAAGAAATTATAAAGATGTTAGAAATGGGAATCATTTTCTCAATTGCAGACAGTGAATGGGTGAGCCCGATTCATGTGGTGCCCAAGATGGAGGATTCACTGTCCAACCTAATGAGTTCGATGGTTTAATCCCTATGAGGCTAATTACTGGACAAAGAGACTGCATAGATTTCGGGAAGTGAATGACGTAACTCGTAAATATCATTTTACCCTACCATTCATTGACTAGATGTTGGAAAGATTAAGCGGTCATGCTTTATTGTTTCTTAGATGGATATTCTGGTTATTATCTGATCCATATTGCCCCTGAGGACTTAGAGAAAACAACTTTCACATGTCCCAATGGAACTTTTGCGTACAATCGCATGCCTTAAGGACTTTGTAATGCACCTGCTACATTCCAAAGGTGCATGATGTCATTATTTGAGGACATGGTGGAGGACTTTCTGGGAGATTTTCATGGATGATTTTTTCTGTATTTGGAGATAGTTTTGATAAATGCTTGGACAACTGAGTAGAGTGTTGAAGAGATATGAAAAGACCAACCTTGTACTTAACTGGGAGAAATGTCATTTCATGGTTACAGAAGGAATAGTGTTGGGTCATAAGATTTTGAAGAAAGGAATGGAGGTCAATAAGGCAAAGATAGAGGTAATAGAGAAGTTACCCCCTCCAACAAACTTAAAGGCGTGTGTTCTTCGCCATGCAGATTCTATAAGAGGTTTATTAAGATTTCTCTAAAATTTTTAGGCCTTTGACGGAATTACTTACAAAGGATATGCCTTTTGTATTTGGAGAAGAGTGCAAGCAAGCATTTAACACATCAAGCAAATGCTTATAACCGCCCCAATTCTAGTAGCCCCGGATTAGAACTAACCTTTTGAGCTTATGTGTGATGCAAGCGACATGGCAATTCGAGTAGCCCTAGGATAAAGGGAGGATAAAATCTTTAAGCCTATCTATTACCCCATTCGCACCTTTAACAAATTGTTTAGAGGAATTATACGACTACAGTAAAAGGAACTCTTAGTCGTTATCTTTGCATTTGACAAGTTTTGACCATATCTCGATAGGATCGAAAGTCACCTTGATTTCATGATCACGCAGCTTTGAAATACCTTTCTAACCAAGCAAGACTCCAAGCAAAGATTGTTGAGATGGAGTCTACTCTACCGAGTTTAATGTTGAGATTAAAGACAAAAGGGATCCGAGAACTAGGTGGTGATCACTGTCAAGATTAACTTTCTTTGGAAGAAGAGCAACCGATCGAGATTGTGAGAGCTTTCCAGATACGAAACTTTTTTCCATCTCAGTAGTAGCTCGGTTGAAACTTAGACCCGACAAAATATATCAAGAGTGGGCAAGGTATACCCTTGGTTTGCTAACATTGTCAATTATCTAGCAGGAATGTACCAACCACCGGAATTCATGAATGCAGATAAGAAAAAATTGTTTATGGATCTGAAGCATTATCATTGGGATGATCTCTACCTATACAAGTTGTGCCCTGATGTGATTCTTTGGAGATGCATCCATGTTGACAAGATTCCAAGTATTTTCAGCCTATGTCATTCTAGAGAAGCTGGAGGTCACTATAGGCCAGATAAGACAGCAGCAAAGGTACTACAGTATGGATTCTATTGGCCAACAATTCATAAATCTGCTTACGAGTTTACAAGAGCTTGTCATTCTTCTCAGATGACTGGTGACATTTCTAAGCAGAATGAGATGCCACTGCAAAGTATCTTAAAAGTGGAGTTATTTGATGTATGGGGAATTGATTTTATTGGGCCTTTCAAATTGTTAGAATCAAATCGGTACATCCTGGTAGCAGTTGATTATGTTTCAAAATGGTTGGAGGCAATGGCCTTACCTACTAATGATGCCAGGGTTGTCCTGAGGTATCTTAAGAAGAACATTTTGACAAGGTTTGGAGTGCCCAGAGCCATAATTAGTGGCGGAGGGAGTCATTTCTATAATAGGTTGTTTTTTGAAATTGATGTTGAGATATGGGTTACACATAAGATTGCAGCAGCATATCACCCCCAGACAAGTGGACAGGTGGAGGTCACGAACAGAGATAAAAAGACGATCTTTGAAAAGACAGTGAATCCCACGAGGAAAGATTGGTCTTTGAAATTAGATGACACTCTTTGGGCGCACAAAACCGCTTATAGGACCACGATTGGGATGTCACCGTATATGATAGTATTTGGAAAAGCATGTGATGTAAATATAGAGAGCTCCGACACTTCACCACCCGTCACAACTAAACTTGGACCCGACACCCGACTCCAACGCAGAATTAAGCTCGACTCATTGGATATTAATTCAAGATTACAAGTCCAAGAATAATGAAGATTTTGAAGTTTTGAAGAGCGTCATTTATTCGACGGAATCTCAGATTAATTAAGTAATTATTAAATAAATGAACTATGTTACTATACCATAATATATGTAACATTTTAAGTAGATAAATAAATGGGTGGCGCCATCTTGAGTTTTCCATGAAGAAAATAGGTTCAAAGTATCCTAGTCATCAAAAATATCAAAAGTCTTACTTGAAACTACAAGGTTGCATAAGACATGGAAGGACTTCTTGGAGCATGTAAAAATAAATTTGAAGTGTTTTTTAAGCTAGAAGTTATCATTTTACACCTATAAATACCCAAGCTATGTACTTGTAAACAATCAACTTTTGAATCATTAATCAAATTATATATTTTCTACACTTGGATTAGTGTGTTGAATTCTCTGGATAGAGGTTCTTTTCGAATTATCAAAGGCTTGAGCAACCTTTGTGGGTGTCCTATACCAAGGTGCTTAGAAACAGGTTTTCTAAGTGTTGAGGTTATTCCAAGGTGCTTTCTCACAAGTTGAGACTGTGTCGAGGAGCGCTCGAAAAATATTCCAAGGTGCTTCTACGCAATTGTTGTAGTTGTGTCGAGGAGAAAGACTTGAATCCAATACCGCTTTTCCTAGATCCGCACAATATCACATCAGTTGGTATCAGAGAACAAGGTGGAATCGACGGTATTCTATCATTCATCTTATTACCTTCTTTATTGTTGCATATAATCGTATGTACCTGAAGAACCATAGTATATGCATATAATCGTGTGTATTTGAAGAACACTTTATTTCGCACGAGCATATATATATATATATATATATTTATTTATAAAAAAAAAGGGTGCACAAGTAAATCGTGTGTATTTGAAAAATAATTTGTTCCGCATACGAGCATCTTTGTTCGCATTTGAGCAACAAGTTTAAAAAAAACGATTTATACACTTCAATAAATTGTGTTACATTTTGTAGTATTTTTTGTCTCTCGATATTTTCTAAATTTCAGAGTAGCGCCTATAATTTCCAACGACACTTAACTTCTTGTGTCTACATCTCCTTGTAAGATATCCTCAAGGTTTCTAAGTTGCTTGATATATTCGGTATATTCTTCCATCTTGAGAAAGAACACACATTCAAAAATGAACAAACAACGAGAATCAAATTCGGGTATGGATGAGGGGGACCAACAACGCCACAAAGCAGATTACTCAAATGTTGATTCAAAGAATAGATGATCGGTTTTGCACAACCGCAACTGGCCCAAGGTGTTCCGGCACACGGTCCTGAACCCAGTAATCATTCTGCAAAAGGCGATGACGATCTTGACGATGCAGCTACTGTCTTGGCGGCACCAAGAGAAAATCTCCAACGATTAAACAGAGAAAATTCCGGGCGTTTAAAGGTAATCTAATCTCGATGAGTATTTTTCTTGGGTTCTAAAATTGAGCAAATATTTGATTGTCATAATTATTCGGAAAGAACTAAGGTTCAACTTGCCACAAGTGAATTTGAGGAACGACCTATGCTTTGGTTTCAAAAAAAACTAATGAAAAGTGCAGGAAATCAAGACAACAGGTGATATCCTCTTGGGAAGTACTTAAAAATGAGATGCATAGGAAGTGGGTGCCCGAGTCGTATCGACGGGAGCAAGTGAGGAAATTGCAAACTCTCCAACAAGGCGAGAAATCTGTTCAAGCCTATCAAGATGAATTAGAAATGGCATTAATTCGCACCGATACGGACGAATCCGATGAACACACCATGGCTTGGTTTTTGGCAGGATTGCGGCCTGAGATAGCCGACCAAGTTGAGATGATGAATTGTACAACTTACGATGAAATGGTACATGCAGCTTTGACTAAAGAAAAGAAACTCAAAAGGCGGAAAGCACAACTTAGCAAAATTTCCAGCACCGTTCCATATAGGCCGACATCATCTGAGGGCGACGGAGGTAAGTTTCCTGTTAAAAATTTGGCTGTTAAATATACCCCTTCCCAATCTGCGCCTAAGGGAAAATCGGAAGAACCTGTGATTTGTTATAAATGCAAAGGGTCGGGACATAAGGCTAATGAATGTGGAAATAAGCACTCTTATATTGCTAATAAGGATGGATTATATCAATCGGAATCGGAGGATGAGAATGAAATTGTTAATGAAAGTGAAAAAGTTGAGGTCGATGAGAATGAAGACCAAGGTAATTTTTATGATGAGCGCGCACTGTTTGTTACGAAAAATGTCCTTAGCACGGTGAGTCAAATTGATAACAATGAAATACAACGTGAGAATATTTTTCAAACTCGTTGTCTGATCGAAGGAAAAATTTGCATGATGATAATTGACTCCGGTAGTTGTACCAATGCGATTAGTAGTGAGGTTGTTGAGAAGTTAAAAATTCCAACAATAAAACATGCACAACCTTATAAATTTCAATGGTTGAACGAGAGTGGATCCGTGAAAGTGACAAAGCAAGCATACGTGAGTTTTAGTTTGTCAAAATATGACGATAAAGTTCTTTGCGATGTTGTTCCAATGCATGTCACTCATTTGTTACTTGGCCGTCCTTGGCAATTTGATAAGCATGTTATTTATGATGGGTTTCTCAATAAATATACTTTGACCCACAATGACAAGCGTATCACTTTGAGTCCGTTACTTCCACACGAGGCTCATGCCGATTATGTCAAATTTGTGAAAGAAGAGAACAAGCACGCATTTCTTTCCAAAAAAAGCGGTTGTGAAAGTAATCAGCCTGAGCTGTAAAATTAACTCACAAACTCATGATAAGAAAGTGAGTTGTGCGGATGTTTGGAGTCCGATTTTGTTCATATATAAGGATTTTTATCCATTGATATCTCATTCGGGAATTAATAGTGATTTTTCTATTTCATATCCTTGTTATATGATTATATATGATCTTGCGGGAACTCTTCCCGATATTGTTCTAACTCTTTTACAGGAATTTGAGGATGTATTTCCTAAAGAAGAACCACGTGGATTACCACCACCACGGGGAGTGGAGCATCAAATTGATTTTTCTCCGGTAGCTATAACTGAAGAGAAATTTGTGGAAACAATCAAAGAAAAAAGTGAAGGTGTGGAGGAATTGGCGGAAAAACATAGCCCTATATTTCTTGGCGAGAAGGTGGAAATGGGTGCGCCTGAATTTGTGGATGGAAAGGTCTTCAACCACATTTACATCAAGCCGAGGGATATTTCTGATTTTTCTTTGGTAAAGCATGGATCGCCATCTCACCATTCGGATAATTTGGAGTTGTCTCTATGCAATATATTTGATCCCGGAATAATAATGGCATTTTATGTGGGTTCTCTAAACATTATGCGAAGTGATCAGTTTTATGATATCCTTCTGATTCGAGGACGAATCCTTCTCAAACGGGAGGGAATGATGTAAATATAGAGAGCTCCAACACTCCACCACCCGTCACAACTAAACTTGGACCCGACACCCGACTCCAACGCAGAATTAAGCTCGACTCATTGGATATTAAATCAAGATTACAAGTCCAAGAATAATGAAGATTTTGAAGTTTTGAAGAGCGTCATTTATTCGACGGAATCTCGGATTAATTAAGTAATTATTAAATAAATGAACTATGTTACTATACCATAATATATGTAACATTTTAAGTAGATAAATAAATGGGTGGCGCCATTTTGAGTTTTCCATGAAGAAAATAAGTTCAAAGTATCCTAGTCATCAAAAATATCAAAAGTCTTACTTGAAACTACAAGGTTGCATGTAGACATGGAAGGACTTCTTGGAGCATGTAGGGGCGAAATTTGAAAGTGTTTTTAGCAAGAAGTTATCATTTTACACCTATAAATACCCAAGCTATGTACTTGTAAACAATCAACTTTTGAATCATTAATCAAATTTTATATTTTCTACACTTGGATTAGTGTGTTGAATTCTACGGATAGAGGTTCTTTTCGGATTATCAAAGGCATGAGCAACCTTTGTGGGTGTCCTATACCAAGGTGCTTAGAAGCAGGTTTTCTAAGTGTTGAGAGGTTATTCAAGGTTCTTTCTCACAAGTTGAGGCAGGTTTAGGAGCTCTCGAAAAATATTCCAAGGTGCTTCTACGCAATTGTTGTAGTTGTGTCGAGGAGAAAGACTTGAATCAATACCGCTTTTCCAAGATCCGCGCAATCTTCCCGTGGTCAAATCATACTTATACAAGAAACTCGAGTCAACTCATACCACTTATGCTCATAAGGCACCCATTATTCACTACTCGTCATGAATCAAAGTGACGTGTGCATGTGCATTTAGTTTTATCTATTCGTGGCAAGATTAAAGTTTATGCTAACTTCGTAGTCTTAACCTACCAACATCAGCATTCCCACTCCTTAGGCCTCGCAATGGGTAAAGACATGGTGCAATAAGCAAGAGCGTCATCCATAAGGTTTTTGGACTTGGAGACCGAGAAAAATACTCAAGCCTCTTAAAAATTTGAATTTTTTTCGCCTTTCCGTAGTTTCAAGCTTTAACACCTCTCAAGAAAGAAACTTGCTTTAAAAGTAAACTATGCATCCCTCTCTCACGGATTAGTGGAAGCATTGAATATTACCATAAGCGTGAAGCTACTTTGGTAATGTTACTACAAGCCTAGTGTCTAACATTTCGTTAAAACACAGATAAATCTCAAGCTTTTTACTCCGCTTTGATGTCTAGAAGATAAGAATACATCAGCAGATAAATATCGACTCTAGGTCCGCATAACCAATCATCTACATAATGTACACATAATTCTTCTCGATTATTATGATTTGTGCGGAATTAAATCGATACAAATTGAGTAAGCAAATAATAAATAACTACTTGCACTAGTTGGCATGAATATCCTTATGTTTACATTCACATAAGTATAAAGTGATCAAGTACTCATTCAACTTGGTTCCTTCCCTATTAATTCTATGTATAAGAACTCACAATTCTAAAAGTGAGATAATTAATTTGGCATTTGTTCAATTTTTTTCATTTTTCACCGTTTCATTTAATTTTTCAATTATAACACATCATGGCTAAGTCTCCTACCCCCCACTTAAACTTGGCATTGTCCCCAATGACAAAGAAAAAATGAGATTTTAAGAAAAAGACTTAGCTCGAAACGGCTCTCAAGCAAATGCGAGAATGCGATTTGTAGACCAAGCACGTCGTGGAGAAGCAATCAAAACCTGTTTATGCAAACCAAACAGAACTCCACGAAACCGTTAATAACGTGTCAATGGAAGTTATAAAATAATGTGGAAGTAATTAGATATAGAATATCCAAAAATGATTTAAGCCACTTTATTTCATACAACCAATGACACGGAAAACCAAAGAGTTAAAACTACAAAACTCACATGTCGGGCTATCAAGGAAAAAACCTCGTTTATTCGAACTTAGAATAGGAACATGGCGAGATGAAAAACCTTAACAGTCTCATGCTACTTTATTCAAACAAAACAAAAACAAAAGATAGTTTTTAAGAAATAGTTCGAGTTTATAGTCGTTAGCTCGACTCAAACTCAACGATGATTTAAGTATAGGTGGGATCTTCAAGAGTGAAGACTTCCTCCTCCTTACCTTGACCAAGACCCATGTAATGTTTCACACGGTGTCCATTAACCACAAAAGTGGATTGGTCCTTAAGGTTTAATAATTCAACAGCTCCAGAAAGGAAAACCTTACTCACTCTATAAAGGCCATACCATCATGATTTTAACTTGCCAGGAAAGAGTCTCAAGCGCGAATTGTAAAGAAGAACCAGATCACCTTCCTTAAAGGTGCGGTCCAATATCTTCTTATCATGAAATTTCTTTGTGCGCTCCTTAAATATTTTTGCATTCTCATAAGCTTCCAGACGAAACTCCTCTAGGCGAGTCAACTCTAACAACCTTCTTTCTCCAGCTAAACACTCATCAAATTTCAGCATACGCGTAGCCCACATGGCACGGTGTTCCAGTTCAACCGGTAGATGACATGTTTTACCAAAAACAATCTTATAAGGGGACATACCAATAGTCGTCTTATAAGCAGTCCTATAAGCCCATAAAGCATCATCTAAACGCAACGACCAATCTTTTCTAGTCGTATTCACAGTTTTCTCCAAAATGCGCTTTATTTCTCGATTTGTAACCTTAACTTTTCCACTTGTTTGAGGGTGATAAGCAATAGCTAACTTGTGTCTAACCCCGTACTTAATCATCAATTTTTCAAACGGCCTATTGCAAAAATGGCTTCCATTATCACTAATAATGGCACAAGGGGTTCCAAACCGCGTAAAAATATTTTTCTTTAAGAATTTCAGTACAACTTTCGCATCGTTAGTGGGCGAAGCAATGGCCTCAACCCATTTGGACACGTAGTCGATCGCCACTAAGATATAGCGGTTGGACAAAGACGAAGTAAATGGTACCACAAAATCAATACCCCAAACATCAAAGAGTTTCACCTCTAGGATATTCTTGATGGCATTTCATTCCTTCTCGAGATATTTCCCATCATTTGGCAAGAATGACAAGATCTAGCATATTGATGTGCATCTTTGAACAAGGTAGGCCAAAAAACCACATTGGAGAATTTTCTCGTGCAGACTTGTCTCCTCCATAATGTCCTCTGGCCTTATAAGCATGGCAATGTCTAAGGATATCATACATCTCTTCTTCCGGCACACATCTCCTAAAGACATTGTCGGATCCTAGATTAAAAAGATAGGGCTCTTCCCAATAATAGTGCCTAAGATCCTTAAAGAATTTCTTTCTTTCTTGGGGGTTGAGATTTGGTGGCAAGTATTTCACGGATAGATAATTCACAAAGTCTTTAAACCATGGTTGTTTATTCTCCTTCACAACCTCAACACGCGAAGATACTGCAGCGCAATCATCCTTTCCATGAATGGCCGTGATGGAGAATAATTGTTCATCAGGAAATGTTTCTCCAATCTCGGTCATTGGCTCATTATCCTCTAATTGTAAACGGGAAAGATGATCCGCAACCAAATTCTCAGATCCTTTCTTATCACGGATTTCTACATCAAATTCTTGAAACAGTAGAATCCATCTCAATAACCTTGGCTTGGAATCTTGTTTGGCTAAAAGATACTTCAAAGCTGCATGGTCAGTCCAAACAGTGACTTTAGATCCTACTAGATAAGATCTAAACTTGTCAAACGCAAAAATGACAGCTAGAAGTTCTTTCTCAGTAGTTGCATAGTTCCTTTGAGCAGAATTTAAAGTTCGACTAGCATAGTAGATGGGCCTAAAGATCTTGTATTTTCTTTGTCCTAAGGCAACACCTACAGCAGTATCGCTTGCATCGCACATCAACTCAAAAGGTAGATTCCAATCAAAGCAATCGTAAGCAGGTGCAAGATAATAAACATGTTCTTTAACTTATTGAAAGCTTTCATGCACTCACTAAGTAAACACAAATGGCACATCCTTGGCCAATAACTCAGTAAGAGGTCTAGAGATTAAGGAAAAGTCATTCACGAACCGACGATAGAATCCTGCGTGGCCCAAAAGCCTCGCAATGTCTTAAGATTAGTTGGTGGAGGCAGTTTTTCAATCACCTCTACTTTTGCTCTATCCACCTCTATACCGTTCTTAGAAATGCGGTGGCCAAGTACTGTACCTTCAGTATGTTAGGAACATTTTATTATGTTTTGATGATGGATTTTGTTAATTTTGTTAGGAACCAGAGACCAGGAACATACACTGACAATGTGAGCAGATAATTTTCTTAGTAATATTCTTAATAAAACCATCTTTTGTCGCTTTAAAAACCGCTAAATACAATACTAGTAAGAGTGACCCCAATGGTATCACCCCAAACCACACTTTATTTATCTCGTTTTTTGTTTCAGTTACATTTTTTCAATACTATAAAAATTACACTCCAACAATCGACGTCTATCCGCACCTTTACCGACATATTTTCCTTTTTCTATTGTATATCCAACTAACAAACCCAAGGGAAGCTGCTCAAACACCATCACGATGAGCAGAGAACAAAGTTATTCAGCAATGGTGGATAACAATGTATTGGTTTTGGCCATGGCAACACAAGGAAATTGATCTTATGCTCAAACACAGAAAAAGAGCAGTACCTGAATTGTAAATAAAATTATCCACATAAAATTGGAAGAATTCACAAATTAAAAAATTATCTTTGATGGAAAATATTTTATATTTCTTGCAAAAAAGATCTCCTCATGGATGAATCACATAGCAACTCGGAGAAAGAAATTTGGAAGAGATGAGGAATTGGTGAGGAGAGAGAAATGAATTAAAGGATCAATCAGGGACGGATTTTACGCTATACGTTTGAAGAAAGAATCCGATCATGAAAACATGGAGAATACAATTAAGGGGGAATCAAGAATGAAATCAAGGATTATTCCCTCATTAATATAGCCAACGGACGGAATTACAAAAACCAAGGTTATTCAAGGCTATAAATAAAAGGCATTGACATAAAAAGAAAACAACGATTCAAAAAGAAAGAAAGCAGAAACTCTCTCAATTTGAAAAGCCTTCTCTCTGAACTTACAAGGATACATCTAGTGATCAACTCAAATATCGTAACTACAAAGTCATATTCATAACCTCGAGATTGATCAAGCAAGTGTGTGAATCACATTCACATCAATCAAGCAAATTGAATCGAGAGGCAATCGAGAAGGAGTTGAATCTGTGATATTTGTTGAAGGATTTTGATCTCAAGGAGCAGCAAAGGAAGAAGATGAATCACCGAAGTTGTTGCGATCAAGAGTGATAGTCTTGCAGATTGTGAAGCTTGGGAAGCCAAGGACAATCATACTATTGTATCAGTGAAAACAATAGTGAATTCCTCCAATCATCACAGGAGAAGAGTGGATTAAGGGATTACACCACCTGAACCACTATAAGCCTTGTGTCAATTTAATTTCTACAATTTACTTTACAAACACTTACTTAATCCGCTACATCATAACTTATATCCGTGATTGTCTAAACTGATTTGAACAACATCATAGTAAGAAAGGACTTATCCATTGCCCAAAAGCTTTTAAATAAAAAAGTTTTTGAAACTCCACTATAGTCATTCACCCCCTCTCGACTATAGTTTCACCCTTCTCTGGGACCAACAATTGGTATCGGAGCGGTGTTCCTAGTATCGTAAACTGCTCGAGATCTAATTTACGTAACAAGGAGATCACATATTTTCAAGCAGTTTTCAAATCAGAGTTTTCCATTCCTTTGTCATTTATATATTCAATTATACCGATGGATTCTCAAACTTATTATCAAAAGTACCTGCTTTTAATGTTAACAACTTTGATGAATATAAAATAAGAATGCTATCTCATCTTCAAGCAACTCATGAAGAGATCTTTGGATGTAATCAACGATGGACCAATCACAATCACTACGGTGGTAGGCACAGAGCGAGATCAAGGAAAGGAAATTGACAAACCTAAAAAGGATTGGACCAAGGATGAGCAGGGGAGAAGAGCAAATCTGGACTTTGTTGCAAAAGACATGATCTTGAAGACCCTATACAAACAACATGTTCATGAGAATCAAAGATCGCAAAACAACAAAGGAGATGTGGGACAAGCTATCATTGATAAATGAAGGATCTCAAGCGATTAAAAGAAAACAAATTATCTCTGTTGTAAAATGCAGAAATTTGAGAACTTCAAGATGAAGACTGGTGAATCCATTGATCAAATGGACAATGATTCTCAAGCATCATCGATGTGGCGCAATGACTTGGACACACATATCCCCGAGAAAGAAGTATGCTCGAAGATCTTGAGAGGACTACCGGAAGATGGAAAATCATAACATCAGTAATCAGAGGAACTACAAATCTTGCAAGCACTGACACTCTGACACTGATGTCCCAGTTAAAAGCTCATGAATTCGAATTGAACGGTGAAGATGGTGCTCCGGCAGAGACACACAAAATCACTGCATTAGCTGCACCCCAGCAAAGTAACTTTGCCGAATGCATCAGCAAAGAGACACAAGAACTGAAAGAACATGTAGCTTTATTAGTTAAACATTTTGACAGGTTTAAAAAGAAGCCATTCAAAGGAAGTTCAACATCAAACAAAAAGTCAAACTCAAACAGAGACATGAAGAAGAAAGATGATGAATACAGATGCTTCAACTGCAATAAGAGAGGTCACTTCAAGGCTGATTGTCCTGAAGAAAATGACAAAGATGATGAAAAGAAGAAATACAAAGCATCTGAAAAGAGAAAGGGCAAGAAGGCACTCAAGGCAGAATCCAGCAGTGAAAAGAATGAAGAATCATCTGATTCAGATGACAGTAATGAAGAAGACAGCTCAGAAAATGAAAAAGCATGTCTATGCCTCATGACCAAAGAATTGGATGAAGATGAAAGTGATAACTCAGACACTGAGGAAACAAACCTATGTTTAATGACTAAAGAATCAGATGAAACTGAGGTAACATCTAGTTCCTGTTCCTCATCAAATGCATCCACATCTAACACTGCACAATCTTCTAGTCTCCCATTAGATACAGCAGACCTAGTTCAAAATCTCATGATTAAATTCGATGAAATTGAAAAGAATCATGAAATTCTGGAAAAGGAATGCAAGGATCTAAGAAAAGAGAATAAGAGGTTAAAGAAAGAATCGGATAAAGCAAAATTTGAATTAACTAGTAGTGAGACCTACTTAAATGATCAAAAAAAAGCAGATGATCATACATCCGTTATTAAATGATCGATTAAGAAAATCCTTCACCAAGAAAGGTAACCACTTCGCACCACTAAAAGCACCAAGCTTACAAACCCTCAAAAGGTTTGGATCCAGATCTGGTCTTGGTTATAACGATCGAGGATGAAAGTAGGAATAATGGTCAACACCATTCTAAATTCAACCACCGGTGGACCAAAATTTAGAAAGGGACGCACCATGATTCCAACAGATCATCCTGTTCCGTGAAGTCAAAACCAGTGTAGTTGAAACAAACAAATCAAATCCTCATTCCAGTCAATCAAGAACAATCTGGCATCCGAAAGGTAAAGCGGACTTTACCCTCAGAGGATGATTGAATGTTGCACCTCCAAAATACAAGAGGAAACCATTCTACAAAATGCATCATGTGCTTAAGAAAAACCAACATTCCTAGACACATGAAGCAAGAAATGGTTCCTACTGCATATTGGAAAGTGAAGAAGGATGCAATGGCACCAAAGGTAGAGAAAGCATCGAATACCTTCCGTAAAAATATTAAGCTATTACCGCCATGCCTTATACATATGAAGTTGATGACTTCAATTATCCAAAAAGAAAACCTTTTGGATACACACTAGGTATGGGAGGCATGTTTGCTAACAAGTATGGACCCAAGCAGTGGTGGGTACCTAAACCTAATTGTCTGCTTTTGTAGGATGTCCTGTACATAGGCAAAGTGGATGTTCCGGACACATGACGACAGAAACAAGCAATGGCTCAACGATTTCAAAGCTTTTGATGGACCCAAAGTCACATTTGGAGGAAAAGAAAACCCTGGCAAGATTAAGGGGAAGGCACAATACTCAAGAACAATCTAAAAATTCAAAATGTGGCATATGTCAAGGACTTAACTTCAACTGATGAGCATCAGTCAATTCCGTGACAAAGGCTACAATGTGCACTTCAACAAAGAAGGATGCAAAGTGATTCACATCAAACCAACACAGTAGTTCTTGCGAGGGTGAAGACAAGACAACATGTATGTTGTGGATTGGAGAATGACCTTCAGGCGAAACTTGTCTACTTGTCAAGAATAATCAATCAAAAGTTGGATTTGGCACGTAAGATTAAATCACCTTGAATTTCAAGACCATCAACAAACTATCAAAAAGCAAGCTAGTTGAAGGGTCGCCAGAGATCACATTCAAGAAAGAAAGTCTACATGTGATGCATGTCGAGAAGGAAAGCGAGATCAAAAGTTCATTCAAGTCAAAACCTTATCAATCCACAACTAGAATTCTACATCCATTGCACATGGATCTTTTTGGACCACCACACCAAGAAGTGTGAGTGGTAAGAAATATACTCTTGTAGTGGTGGATGACTTCTCAAAGTACACCTGGACCATCTTCATGAACAAGAAGAAAGAAACACTCAAGAAGCTACCAGACTTGCTGAGAAGACTTCAGAATGAGAAAGAGCTAAAAATTATCAAGATCAGATCAGATAGAGGCACTGAATTTCTAAATGAAATTATCAGAACCTATTGTGAAGAAAATGGAGTACTACATCAACTATCTGCAGCAGGAACTCCACAACAAAACGGTGTAGCAGAAAGAAGAAACAGAACTCTCAAAGAAGCAGTCGAACAATGATTCTTTCAAGCATGCGTGCCAAAGAGATTTTGGGCTGAAGCAGCAAACACAGCATGTCATACACAAAACAGATCAATCATCAACAAATATCATGGAAAGACTCCATATGAATTATGGAATGGTAGAAAACCCAATATCTCATATTTTCATATGTTTGGATCAAAATGTTTTGTCTTAAACAGGAACCAGCTACATACCTTTGATGAGAAGGCTGATGAAGCAATCTTCATGGGATACTCAGACACCAGCAAAGCATTCAGAGTACTCAATAAAAGAACATTGGTGATTGAAGAATCAATACATGTGGTTTTTGATGAACCATATACAAATGGTGAAGATCTTCAAGACCAAGAAGAGAAAGCAGCACAGAGGCAAATCTATACAAATGCAACCATACCTCGGCCTACTATCCTCGAATCATCTTTTGAAAATCAAGAGGAGCCACCTATCAACACAATGAAGAAGCACACTGGTCAAGTTCATACTCAGCATGAAGGCATGGAAGCACCAAGTGTAGAACAACTTCAACCAGATCTAAATTGGCTAAGAGACCATCCTGAAGAACAAGTTATTGGAGATATTCACACAGGAGTTAGAACCAGAAGACAACTGGAGCACATGCTAACTTGTTTTCTATCACAAGTGGAACCCAAGACT
The DNA here is from genome assembly GCA_026214975.1 of Gentiana macrophylla. Classification (NCBI taxonomy): domain Eukaryota; kingdom Viridiplantae; phylum Streptophyta; class Magnoliopsida; order Gentianales; family Gentianaceae; genus Gentiana; species Gentiana macrophylla. Next base: position 64,084,745 of record CM047816.1, on the reverse strand, counting down.
ATAGATAATGCAATCCAAGATGCAGATTGGATCACAGCCATGCAAGAAGAACTAAATGAATTTGAAAGAAATGAAGTCTGGGAACTTGTTGATAGACCGTAAATGGCAAACATCATTGGTGCAAAATGGTTTTTTTAAACAAGATGGATGAGCAAGGAACTGTTGTCGGAAACAAAGCAAGGCTAGTTGCAAAGGCTATTCGCAAGTCGAAGGAATAGATTATGATGAAACTTTTGCTCCAAAGAGCAAGATTGAAGCAATCAGACTTTTTCTAGCATTTGCTGCACACAAAGACTTCAAAGTCTATCAAATGGACGTAAAGAGTGCATTCCTAAATGGACTTTTGGAAGAAGAAGTTTATGTAGAACAACCTCCTAGATTTCAAATTAAAGGAAAAGAAGACAAAGTATACAAACTCAAGAAGGCCCTCTATGGCCTCAAACAGCACCTAGAGCCTGGGTATGAAACACTATCTGATTTCTCGATCAAGAATGGATTCAACAAAGGAACTATTGACAAGACTCTATTTAAACCGGAGGAAGAAGCAAGCACATTGCTAGTACAAATCTATGTTGATGATATAATCTTTGGATCAGAGGATGAAAAGCGTGAGAAATTTGCAAACTCGATGAAGAGCAAATTTAGGATGAGCATGATGGAGAATTAAACTACTTCCTTGGCCTTCAAGTAAAGCAAATGAAGGATGGCATTTTCATTAGTCAAGCAAAGTATACAAGAGATTTGATACACAAGTATGGGATGGATACAAGTGGCACGACAGACACACCAATGTGTGCCAGAGTCATACTTGGAAAGATGATGGAGGAAAGATGTTGATCGAAAATGTATAGAGGAATTATTGGATCATTATTATACTTAATCTGCAATAGCAGACTGACATAGCATTTGCGGTAGGAGTGTGTGCAAGATTTCAAGCTCAACCAAAAGAATCACATCTTTATAGCACTAAAAGGATAATCAAATACTTGAAAAACACTATAAATGTTGGTATTTGGTATCCAAAAGATGGAGGACTTACATTGATATCATATTCAGACTCAGACTATGCTGGATGCAAAATAGATAGAAAGAGCACCTCTGGAACTTGCCAAATGCTAGGAACCAGACTAGTCTCTTGGTTCAGTAAAAAGCAAAACTCCATATCTACATCAACAGCTGAAGCAGAATATATAGCAGCAGGTAGCTGTTGTGCACAAGTACTGTGGATAAGACAACAGCTAAGGGACTATGGAGTGGAAGAGAGAACAATTCCAATCATGTGTGATAACACAAGTGCAATATCTATTACTGAAAATCCAGTATTGCATTCAAGAACAAAGCACATTGATGTAAGACATCATTTCATCAGAGACCATGTTGAAAAAGGAGATGTCATCCTAAAATACATACCCACCGAAGATCAATCGGGTCGACATCTTCACTAAACCACTCGGATTATGAAAGATTTAGTATGTTGAGAATCGAAAGTTAAGGATGATTGAAAATTGACTAAGTATCAAACAATGGCTAAGCTGGAGTAATCGGCTAAGTGACTTCATTAAGCCGATACGACACTTTGCCGTTTCTGGGGAGATCTTGCATGTAAGGCACTAGTATCCAGCGAAGGTAACTTAAATGATTG